>OY757023.1:112647873-113175373 GCA_963580285.1 Lucinisca nassula | reverse complement strand
ACTATTAAACAGTCTGCATGCATTGTGTTTGACCCAATCATGGGCAGACATTATGTTGTCCTCCTTAATTGCACGCCGTTGGGTCGGGGTTCGGACTCAATGCGGGCTCTGGCTTGAAAGCAATTTTTTAGTTGATCGAAGCTGGAATTTTTATGTCTGTTGCTTGGGCCATCGGGGTTCAACAGTTGGTTTTTATTTGCTCCAGCGTTCCTTTGGCGTACTGTGCAGCACCGGATGTCGCAACGGGTTTTCATCCTTCGGTCAACTTGCTGTATGTGTTACAGAAGGCCAAGACAAGCTTCCTACGTTATAATGGTTACATAAACTTTATACAAGTCCATACAAAGCACGGTTTATTGCAATATCAAGCTCTTGTACTACGACTAAATTCTCCAAATTATTAACCTCATGTTTTACATCCATCAAAAATCATGTGATTAAATATTGCGACAAAGACTTTGAAAGATCAGGGAGAAATCTGTTTTGATCTATGAAAAAATCTAATGAAGTTTTAAATAAATTGAAATCCAGATGTTTACGTGCTTCAAGTCTGTGTACTTATGGTTTTCCACCCTTTACACCACAATTCCTCACAGTCGTATAAAAGAAAAATTCAATGATTTAATTGAATTGAGATTTCATAGGGAAGTTTCCCCTATCTTGCATGTAATGTAAGGAATGTTTTTTTTTCACTTCAGAAGAGCATAAAAATTACACTTTATGGTCCTCTCAGAAAGTGTGTGAAGCTCTAAGCTTTCTACTTGACAATATTTACATAAGATATGGTACTAAGTTATTCAGACAAGTTGTGGGTATTCCGATGGGTAAAATTGCGCACCCATTGTAGCTGATATGAGGCGGTTCTAACGAGCACAAACAACCTATGTTTGCTGTATAAAAAGAAAGGAAATCATGGCTTTTCATCAGAGAAGTAGCCATTTTGGAGATAAGTAAAAATACATTAAGTTTCACGGGTCTTTTATCGTAATGCATGTGAAAATATCATATATCATTTTTATTTGTTTCATATATGCGTTGATTTCACAGCTATGTATATAATAAATGGCTTTATTCTTGGTTTTTTGATTTTTGTGTTCACGGAGATGTTGCACTGATGAGTTAGGAGGCCTTCATGCGGACTGAACAAATTATTTGTCTAAATCGCGACGGAAGTAAGGGCGAGGATTGTGGCCACATAAAATCGATTTAAGCCCCCCAGTGGAAATCTTCCACTGACCGTTCCAAGGCGGCTCTTCTGTTGCGATTTATTTATGTTGTTGTTTGTTACTTACTATGTGTATCACTTGTGTCTTTTAATTTTGGATGGCCATATGGCCAATTTGTGGGAAAGCAACTGTCCTTATGGCCTTCCTTTGTTTAGGTTTCCATTATGGTCTGGTCGCTTAATGTTTGTATTTCTTTCCCTTTGGTGTCTTTTATGGGTGGAGTAAGTTAATTGTATCAATTCCTGATCATTGTTTTACTTCTACTTTTTAGGACAGAGTGAGTGAGTGTGTGAATTCTACGTTGTTTGAAAACTACGTCTCACCAACAGCTATGGTCATTCGGAGACGGGGCATAAGTTTAAAGACTCATCCGAAAGTCTGGAGAACAATATCCTAGCGCACTTGCGTATATTAAGCGACCTTTGATTCGATAACCTCAAATATTTGCGACAGTATATCCTGCGATATATTGCCAGAAACCCGTCATCAAGTAACGTCACTTTTCATTGGGTAACATTTGGCTTTTTGCAGCTTACAACGCTAGCCTCTTCAAGCAAAAAGTACATTTCAACAAAACAACTGAATACAACATTTGAATGGGGATAACTGTATCGAAATGTGCCATTTGTGGAGGTAAATCGCCTTACATCATAGTGTAGATTATATTTTCTTGTCCTTTGGGATCATTGATTCCATTGTGGAATTTTGAAAATATCTGAGGGTCACTGATGAGGCCTAATTGGCCGAAACTAGCTAGTCTGGCCCAGAAAACATGTACACTCCATATATTTCAGTTCTGTGGTGTACTCCTTGCTTCCAACGGATAACCCTTTTATAGAACGTATTAAAACGAAATTCCCGACCCTAAAATCGCCGATTCACTTCCCCAAATAACAATTTTGTATACATTTATACCCTGTTACATACGAGCACTAGCAACATACAATCAATAAACATTATGACGCAAAAAGCCTCCGTGGTGTAGTGGATAATATACTCGCCTAATAATCCAGCAGTAATGGGTCTGATCCCGGGCATCTCCAGACTTTCGGACGAGTTTTTAAACCGAGGTCATATCTCCGTATGACATTAGCTGTTGGTGGGACGTAAAAGTAAACACACACACACATACACATAAAGAAAAACTGCAACGGCCAGACCACATTGGAATGATCAAAATAGAATTGAAAGCAATGAAGGCAAAGCTTGATATCAAATCTAACATTGTTATAAACCGAACATGCCTTAACATGGCATGACGTTTAGCATATTCTAACGAAATTCTCCTCCAAAATACTTTGAGGATGAAAGGCGATTTCGCAAGGATCGACACATTAAGTTTTTAGAGAAAATTAAGATTGTTTCTCAGAATGTTTGCTAATCACGGACAATAAGATTGCACATCCATGGCTGGTTATGTCTGCACTCCTGTATCCGAAATGATATTTTGTTGGCTATTTGGTAATTTTGTGAACGTAGACTGCTTGTTCTCGTTAGAACCGTCTCGAAGAGATTCTTATTTATCTAGCATTTTTTTTTAAATTTTATCTCAATTGTGCTCCCGCCCATCGAGGCTTTGAGAAAAAGGATGGGTTACATGATGCTTCCACGTAGAGCTGAAACCGACCACACTGAACACTGGTTAACCGTTTAGTAGTTCTAAGCCTGCCTCTGCAAAGTGGTGCGAGTCGGACCGACCATGGATGTAAACCTTATTGGTTTCATAGGGCAGCAGTGCATGCTATGTCATTTCAACACAATGTCGGATAAAAGTCCCACAAAGGTTGTTAGCACTGTCTCCAAAAGTACCTAAATATTGTTGACAGGGACGTTAAGGCTCAATTCAAACACAACAAACAATTCTTATCACAGTTTCTGGTTTTGATATAAAGTAGGGGAATAGTTAACAATCATGTAATCCGCACTTTTCCCTTTTTATCAGTTATCTCTGTATTAATTGCATTGTAATACTGGAAATAATGGCAAAATTTGTAGGAGTGTACAAGGGGATTAACTGATAAATAGAATACCAGTTTCGTGTCATTTGATAACAAGTTTATCAGGCTCGGCTTCGGGAACAAATGTAGAATCGCTCGGCAAGCCTTTCGAGAACGCATTTAGAATCGTTTGGCAAGCCTCGCGATTCTACAAGCGTTTTCGAAGCCTTGCCTGCTAAACATGATATCAAATGACAGCGCCTTGCATCCTCTTTATATAGTAGGGATAACAAGGGCAATTACTACACGAACGTGCTAGGGTGATAAACAAATCGTAAATAATTCAGTTTAAAATTACCTTTCCATACTTTTCAGTACAAAATGCCATTTTCGCATTAGGTCTGATGAAACATCCAGCAGTTAGATGAAATGGAATTGGTTTAAGCGTCTGGGTAAAGGGCAGACCCCACATAGAACCATCATAGTTGCGGAAAGTCGAAACTAGATCACCGTCAAAATCTGAATAACCATAGTCAGTGCCGTCCCCGAAAAATACCCTGTTTCCTTCAGTTACCTTTAAACAAATGAAACTAACGAGTTACAGTTCTAACAATTCCAGTTTATTTTATACTAGGTAGTGACATCTACGCATAGCTGGAACATATTAAAATAATATTTTTAATCTATGATATTTCAAACTGTGGAAAATAACATGACCTTCTTATTTTCACACTAGCAGCTTTTTTTTTTTTTTTTTGCAAACGCCATGTATAAAATAAAAAGAAAGTTTACCTTTTTTCGATAAATACCAAAATCATTTCATCTCACTCGGGAAACTCTGATGTTTTCAACACATTCGAAGAAATATTTTGATAATCATCTCAGTAAAGTAAATTTCCTCTATTTAGTTAATCAATCCAGGTGACTGTAAGGAGTGTTGAGCGGTATTAAATACATAAATACGGGTAATAGCGACCTTTGTTACCAGTCGTATTTAATCAAAAGTGGGGTGTACCATAATATACCTTACTATATCTCACTTCTGCGATATTGTGTTTTTAACATCTCAAAAATGACAACTTTCTGATGAAAATCTGTGGTGGGTTTGTAATATTTAATGCAAACCTA
Source organism: Lucinisca nassula (assembly GCA_963580285.1). Classification (NCBI taxonomy): domain Eukaryota; kingdom Metazoa; phylum Mollusca; class Bivalvia; order Lucinida; family Lucinidae; genus Lucinisca; species Lucinisca nassula. The sequence goes on along the minus strand of OY757023.1, from coordinate 113,171,082 downwards.
GGTAGCGAGTGCTCGTTTGAATCGCCTCATTAAAATTGTTCTAACGAGCATCCGGAACCTGTGTCGTGGAAAACAAATCAGAAAAAAACAATGAATCCCCGCCCCCGTAAACACGGGTTTTCTCTACATAAAGTGAGGAATAGGGGTGTTCAATTACACGGAGTTGTCAACATGATGCTCTTGCTTAAAACATGGTGGTTCTTCTGTCGCGGTATATTTTTGTCATGGTTTGTCTTTGGGTGTTTGTGTCACCACTTCTAGATATTTGAATGATTGATTAAATATTGATAATACCTATTTCGATGGTTTGATCAGTGAAATTTACCCCCCAGAACTTCAGTTGAATAAAGCATATTCTTCTGATACCGAGGCCCCGTTTTTGGATTTACATCTGTCTATTGTAGATGGGTTTGTTTCTTGCAAAATTTATGATAAACGCGATGGTTTTAATTTGAGATTGTAAATTTTCCTTTTTTTGGGTGGTGATGTTCCTCATGCATCATCCTACGGCGTTCTTATTTCGCAATTAATTCGATTTGTTAGAGGGTGTAGCCATGTAACTGACGTCAACACTCGTAATAAATTGTTAACGGCTAAACTTCTTAATCAGGGTTATCGGTACCATAAACTACGAAAAGCTTTTTCAATATTTTATAGACGTCATTCTGACTTAATTTCAAAATTCTATATTGGACTTAAATCTCTTCTGCAACAAGGTCTATCGGAACCCGATTTTTATGCTGACTTAGTATATAATTCAGAAAAATATATAACCACAATGACTTCAGCACTCAATTTCGTAAAATGATTATTCGATATAAAAAGATTGGGTACAACATAAATGTTATACGACATACTGCGTGTATAGTAGTTAACCCAAATCATGGTTGACAACTTTGCTTCCCTCTTTAATTGCACGCCGGTTAGTCAGGCCTCAGATTCTATGACGGTTCCAACGTAAAGGATTATTTTGGTTGGTAACTGATGCTCTGTCTCTGGTCGGTCCCATCGGAGTCTAACTATTGGTTTTCTTTTGCTCCAGCATTTCAGTGGTTTCGTGCTGTCGAGTCCTCACCGTTGTTTCATCCCTGCGGTTGTTTGATTTTTCTGTTCACGGAGATATTGCACTGACGAGTTAGAAGGCCTTCATGCGGACTGAACAAATTATTTGTCTTAATCGCGACAGAAGTAAGGGCGAGGATTGTGGCCACCCTGTCGCTGTTTATTTTTGCTATGGTTTGTCTTTGGGTATTTGTGTCGCTTATTTTATTTTATTTAAGATAGCCTTTTGGCCATTTTGTGGGAAAGTAACTGTCCTTTTGCCTTTCCGCTGGTGATGTTTCCATTGGGGTCTGTTGTTTTATGTTTGTGTTTCTTTCCCTTTGGTGTATCTGGTGGGAGTGTGGGTTAATTGTATCGGTTCCTGATCATAGCCTCCACTTGTACTTTACATATGACACAACACACTTGTTTATTTTAAAGAGTTCTGTCGACATGAAACCAGAAGCGAATGCAATGATCAGGAATCGATACAATAAACCCACACTTCCCACCAGAGACACCAAAGGTAAAGAGACACAAACATTATATAACCAGACGCTAAAGGAAACATTAATAGCGGAACGCCAAAAGGACAGTTATTTTCCACAAAATGGCCAATTGGTTATCCAAAACAAAAATATATAAGCGATGCACTCCCTCAAAGACAAACCATTACAAACATAAACCGCGACAGAACAGCCGCTTTTGAACGGTGAATGAAAATAATTTTACGGTCGGAGGTGTTTGGGTGGGGAAGGGGCGTTTAAATCGATTTTTCGCGGCCGCAGTCCTTGATTCTGTCGCGATTTTGAATAATAATTTGTTTAGTCTGCATGAAGGCCCCCTAACTCATCAGTGCAACATCTCCGAGAACACAAAAATCAAACAACCAAATAAATGAAACAACGGTGAGTACCCGACAGCAACAAATCATTGAAATGCTGTAGCGGAAGAAAACCAACAGTCAGACTGCGATAGGCCCAACCTGTGACCAAGCATCAGATACCAACAAGTTGGTCTGTAAATACCAGTGGCGGAAACTACGACTGGCATTTACCTGTAATTACCGTCCTGGAAAATACAGCATAAAGTTCAGCATAAGTGGGAAATGCTGGCAATAGTGGGAAATATGATTTTTTCGTTGTTATTTCATTGAAAAAGCACTATTAATGTGTGTGTTATTCAATTGAAATAAAAAACAATTAGCTATGTTGCCACATACCACCCCGTACATATGTGTCAACCGTCTTGGTATTGAGTGTAATAGTAGTGTTTCACTCATCAAGTGGCTTTTTGTCTACCATGGCAGTTTTTATTTTAGGGTGCAGAGAGTTATGAAAATAAAATATGCTATTTAGAAAATTTTAATTGTTTGTTTGATTTCAGGTAAAAAGTCTCCCTGCCCTGCATTACAGTGTAGTTTATATGTTCTTGTACTTTGGGATCATTATTACATTGTTGAATTTTGAAAATATTTGAGGGTCACTGATGAGGCCTAATCTGCCGAAACAAGCTGGTCAAGCCCAGAAAACATGTACACTCGATATCTTCCACTTTATGGTGTATTTCTGGCTCCCAAAGGATAACCCTTTCTGAAACATATTTAATGTCCCCGTCAATACTGTAAAAGTCATTTTGGAGAGGTAACAATTTTGTGGGATTTTTATCGAACAGTTTTTTTCAGAAATTACGTACAAATTATATGAAGGTTACAGACTATAGCTCTTTCAGGTAACACAATATGAACTTGAAAATAATTTGCTTTCAAATGGCTAGATATGCGGGGCATAATATGCCGTCTGAACTGGTACCATCAATGTTAATGTTTATTTCCAAGTAATTCCTGAGAATTCCCAATATTTCCCAGAAATTACCGGTATTTCCCACTGCCCTGGGAAATATGCGTATTTCGCGCTTTTTGCAAACCTTAGGTACCAAACAAGATTACATAAGTAAAGTAGAAGTAAAACAAAGATCAGGAATTGATACAATTAACTTACTCCACCCATAAAAGACACCAAAGGGAAAGAAATACAAACATTTAGCGACCAGACCATAATGGAAACCTAAACAAAGGAAGGCCACAAGGACAGTTACTTTCCCACAAAATGGCCATATGGCCATCCAAAATAAAAGGCCTTTAGGCTGGAACCGTCATAGAATCTGAGGCCTGACCCACAGGCGTGAAATTAAAGGGGAAGCAAAGTTATCGTTAACTACCATGCATGCATTCTGTCGAATAATATTTATGTTGTACCCAATCTTTTTATATCGAAGAACGATTTTACGAAATTGGTTACCGAGTCACCATAAAATTTGGGCTCCGATAGATCTTGTTGCAGAAGAGATTTATGCCCAACATTGTATTTTGAACTTACATCGGAATGACGTCCATAAAATGTAGAAAAGGCTTTGCGTAGTTTATGATAACGATAACCACGATAAAGAAGTTTAGCGGTTAACAATTTACTACATGTGTTGAAAAGTAGAATTAAAACAAAGATCAGGAATCGATACAATTAACTTACTTCACCCGTCAAAGACACCAAAGGCAAAGAAACACAGACATGAAGCGACCAGACCATAATGGAAACCTAAACAAAGGAAGGTCATAAGGACAGTTACTTTCCCACAAAATGGCCAAATGACCATCCAAAATAAAAAGACACAAGTGATACACGCAGTAAGTAACAAACAACAACATAAATAAACCGCCACAGAAGAACTGCCTTGGAACGGTCAGTGGAAAGAATTCCACTGGGGGGCTTAAATCGATTTTACATGGCAATAATCCTCGCCCTTACTTCTGTCGCGGTATACACTAATTTTGTTTAGTACGCATGAAGGCTTCCTAACTCATCAGTGTAAAATCTCCGAGAACATATAAATAAAAATACTACAGAGATGAAACAAGGTTTAGGACTCGACAGCATACAACAACAGAATTGCTTGAGCAAAAGAAAACCAACAGTTAGACTCCGAGGGGCCCGACCAAAACGGACCATCAAGCGCCAACCAACATAAAGAATACTAAAATAAAATAAAATTCCATTTATGTTTTTACGCTGGAACCGTCATGTAATCTTAGGCCCGACCCACCGGTGTGCAATCAAAGAGGGAAGCAAAGTTGCCAACCGTGAAAGCTGTTCAGCATGCCGGCGCGAAAATCTGATGAATGTCTTAATATTAATTTAGTGTAAATGACGTATGTTCATCATTTAAAGTATGCCTTTATAGTTTTGACCCCCTTAAACCCCATTAATGTATTGTAAAAAGGGTTTATGAGGGTATACATTATTTTTTTCCTTATTTCTGCGCCTAGACACATATTGTAGGCACTCGTTAGAACCGCCTCGTCAAGGCGGTTCTTACGAGTTCCCACAATTTATTGTCTGATGAGAAATTTGAAAATTATCAAATTTTTTATCAGGAACAAAGTATCAATTTTGTTTTAAAATTTTAAGTTTATTTTTACAGGCGCGATTTCGTAATGTTTAATTTGACCTAAAACCATACAGGTTTTGTCATCTTCGTAAATAATACCAGACGATATTGTTAGGTATTGAAAAATGTAGGATTGAATTTCCAACCTTATAAGAGCACTTTTTTCTACGTCATTTCTGTTAAAACAACTTGATGTATAAATATAATGGGTTGAAGCTGGAAATTCACTTCGAAATGACTGAAATTGAAAATCTAGTGCTTACGTTGTCTTCGAAACCAAACATAACATTTCTTATGGAGCTGATTGCTGAACTACCAAACACATTATTCCTGTTGAAACCAATAGCACCCATCTTGTAAAGAGAGTTGTCACTGAAGTTGTTAAACCAAACGTTTTCAACGAAAACTGGACCATCATAGAATAAAAATCCCGTTCTTGACATCTGCCTATAGCACAATATAATTATGTAAAGCAGAAAGTGAAAGAAATGAACAAGTGTCGTACCATTGATTTTCTTGTCTTTTTAGGTACTCAAATTTAAGTTCAAGTTTGGCAGCTAATTCTGTTTGCCATGTAGTAATTATTAATCCCACAGGAAAACCATATCTTCAGATACTGTACTGCATATTAAAATAGAACGTTTCGCATTGTTACATTCCTGCTAAATCTACGTTATAATGAGCAAGAAAAACATGTTTCATGTACAACAAGAAAATCCAATTTGTCATTCTATGGCATGCGCTTGTTTTACGTTCTACCATTTCTGTATAATTCCAATTCTCGATCATTTTATATGGTAAGAGAGATTTGATTTTTTGAAATAAAAGTTTTATACTTCGATGTGATTCTCATAACGCAAACACACATTTTAGACAAAGTAAATTCTTTCGTGACATCAAAACATGCTGATATATGAGCCGGCGCATGACAAAACCTACAATAAGACATGTGCACCCAACGAAGACTCAGATCAGCCTGCGCATCCGCGCCGTCTAATCAGAGTCTTCGCTGTGCTCTCTAAGGATAGCTAAGGGCCCAATGCTCCTTCATGCAGCAAGAGAAGTCTCTGGTTAGACTATATGGATGCGCAGGCTGATCTGAGTCTTCGATGGGCGCATATGTCTTATTGTAGGTTTTGTCGTGCACTGGCTCATTTCGTTTCATTTCTGATTGAAGCATGAATATTTTATGCGTGTATTTTTTAACAAAAAACAAGGGACATGATGCTTGCCACACTGCAAATCGAAAATTTCTTTAAATGAGATGGGATATACAAAGTGCACATAACATGGACATACAAGTAGGATTCTGATCATACTCCAACTGCTGTTGGTGATGGCGTTGCTTTAACTGACGAATGTGTTTAGGTTAAACCAATAACCATACTTTAATATGCACTACCTGACATCTGAAACACAGAAACCCAAGACAAAGGATGAAAATTCTATTTTTCAAAGGGAGTTTTATAGTTGTGGTGATATACGGAGTAAATGTTTTGACTTACGGAGTAAATGGCAGGGGCAATGATCTGTTCAGATGGTATTTTGATCCTGTTACGTCCTTGTGAAAGGGCTCACCTTTGTTCGGAGTCTCTCCTATGAAGACTGTTTCACTGACTGTTTGGGCCATGCTGTTACTTCTGCAAAATTTCAAAATAATAGACACTGGATTCTGTGGGCTCAGGATCAGAAATATATAAATACTTTGAAACTGAATATTGTCTAATTATTTGCAAAAAGTACTTAACATGCATTTCGACAATTTTAAATTACGCATAAAAACACAACAGAGTCTAATGAATTTCGAGGAGAAAGATTAAACTGTATTTGTATTTTTTTTTTCTTGCAGTGAATAACAACAGTTTACATTGTGATTGTTACCATGCTTTGAAGGTTCATTTCTTTCGCAGTACTGAAAAATATATTGCGAGTTTGTTTGTTTGCTGTAGTTTAACGGCCAAGTTAAACTATTTATGTCCTCTTGAGCCGGTCAGTTTACATGTTCCTATCCTCACTTTTCCAGGGCAGGCTTATATGTAAGCGGTTAACCAGTACATTGCGCATTTCTTCGCCAGAAACTGGCAACTGTCCGTCTTGAATCAGCGGAAGGGAGAGAATGCCCGTAGAATAGATTTCATGATCGATCTCCACGAAAGAATGTTGCCGACCCCGACAGGTATCGAACCCACGTCCTACTGATGACCAGTCAGACGCATATCTGACTGAGCTACCAAGGCCGTCTTGCGAACTGAGTAAGATGGATGTTCGTTTCAAGACGATTAGGATCAGCCGGCGTTAGTTTAGAGTATTTATTTATTTATTTATTTATGTTTCGTAATAATTTGAGTGTATTGAGATTTTGCCATGCTATTTTGAGAATGCGTAGGCGCACCTCTGTTTTCGCTGAACGCCTATTGCAACGTGTGTCATTACTAGTTTTATTGCTCAAAATGTTTCAAGTATCTGGTTTCAAAATACGGTATAACTTACGAGGCAAAAGTGAGGCCTTCCACGCTGTCAGCAAAGCTGTAAAGAAATTTACAAAATAATTTTAACAATGGAGTGCAAGGTGTTTCACGCACATGAAGTTCGATAAGAGCTAGCTTAAGGCTTATAATTCATGCAACAAACTGTATAATAATATCTTGGCAGTTCGCTGGCTAACTATTTTTTTTTATTTTAAACGTACATTATGGAAGTTGCCACAAGCGTAGATTCAGAATAGATTGTGCAGCCGCACAGTTAGTTCTCAGTCTTGCAATATAGCATGAATCAACTGAGAGTTCTGACACATCCAACACAGTGAAATTGCTGACATGACTGCATAGGCGTGCGGTTTTTTATTCAGAGCACATATACAAAGCGTTACCTTTCTTGTGCACAGGGCTATACCTATATACACCAATTTTAATATACAATAACGGTACATCTTCAAGGCAGAAGATTATATCAGAACATGGCTCTTCCCATACCAGTATTGATCTGGTCGCCATTAATGTATACAAGATAGTGCCATTACATGGTTGTAAAAACGTTCCGAAGAACATCTGTGGTTTGTTGCAAATATCTTTTCAAACATGGCTTGATGTGTCTCGTTAAAATGAAACATAATATTACGGATTACGAAGAGCAAAAAACAAAGCGTTGAGTCATCTAAGATTAGAACACCCCCACCATTTTCCTCTGTCTCCCCTGTCCCTTCTCTTTAATCTATTCTACTATCTCTTCTATCATTTGCATCCCTTTATCCGGGAAATGCAACAAAATGACAAACAAGCGTTTACGTGTCGTTACCTCAAACACTCAGTTGTCTCAGTGTTAACGCGCCATTCCGATATTGCCTCCATTGTCCAAAACAGGTTATTTGCCTTTTCTATCCATACACATTAAAGTGTTTGTTTCTTATTGAGAATATCTTTCATTTTGCACATGCGAAATAGAGCTACGCCATTGTTGTATATACTTACGATGACTTAATAACTCTGATAGCTCCACCTCGTATCCATGCATTCGAGTGTCTATTTTTGAAAGCTTAAATAAATCATATAAAGAAAAAATGCAATTATATAGTAGTTTGAAATTCAAATGATAATATGATCGCGCAAATATGTCACCAGACATATAATGTTTGGTAGTAGAAGTAAAGAGGCGAGTGTATATCCCAGGCCTGCAAATCACATTGTTCCTGTATGAACTGGTTTTAACAACTCGGACTGTTCATTACAGGGAAATAGACTTTCGGATGAGTCTTTAAACCGAGGTCCCGTCACCGTATGACCTTAGCTGTTGGTGGGACGTAAAACTCAAGCACTCACTCACTCATTACAGGGAAATGGTACCGTGATATGTTTAAAAATCTTTGATATTTCCCTGATCGGGCCCACTTGTGCAAAACTTTTGTTTTTCTTTCTTTTTGCTGACGCGTCTTATTTATTTAGTACTTTTGTGATATGTGCCCTTATCTTGTTTCATCTCAGAGCTGAATGCGACTGGACGAAATAATATGTACGTCTGTGGGCTAGGTCTTGTTTTCCCGTCAATATACTTCAGTTAACCATGGTCGGGAACTCGTACATGGTGCGAAATTGCATGCTCCACCCCCTTACAATGTCGCAAAATAATGAATATGGCGCCCATTTAGGTTGGCCCTGTAAGAGCGCAATTTAAGCAACGTCATAGGTCATTAGCAGCATGCGAATTGCCTTGTTAATTCATGGATTTTTGTTGATTAATGCATGGCTGTTAATAGCGTGCGGCACTGAATTTTACGCAGTAATATGTATGAATCAGCAATCTGTATGAGGCTCCGGAGTTATAAATCTCAATATGTTGAATTTAACCTTACCATCCCAAGGTAAGTGTTTGGCGTTCCTCTTGCAGCTCATGTTATGTTCAACGGTGTTATGTGAAAGTACTGAATCCAATTATGATAAGTAATAGACCGAAATATTCATATAGATGGCATGAACTTTAAATGATATTCATTAGTTTAATACGATCTAAAACAAAGGTCGGTGGAGAGAGCACGAATTTATAAGCACCACGATGATATATAAAAACAATTATATTGCATGGATATGCTATGTTTATGTACCAGTTATTCTTGAGAAAACGACCTCTACTTCATCCGAGTTCTCATCAAGAGGATGACGCCGTGGTTGGTAGTTGTTGATTCCAAAGGCTGCCCCATCAGCTTCCAGATTATTGTCAAATATCAACCCTCGCTACAAAAATGTACGCTGATATATAACTCAAATTATATTTCAGACGTTTTCTGTTAAATATCAATATATACGATTTCAAATTGAAAATGTTCGATGTGATTTTAGTTGAACTTTCCAAATTAAATGAGGAACTGATCGAACCATAACCCAAAGCATATCTCAAACAATCCGTTTATATCTATTTTTGTTGAATTTTCAGATTACATTTTGTGGTAAAATAGTCAACAGAATTTCAACAGCATATCTTCTTGAACCAACCGAAGGGAAAGATTGGCCGTAGAAAAATTCATCATAAATCTCCACGAATGCTGACTGCTGTGAATTACGTACAGACCAGCCACCGGTAAAAACCCATATTTTTTTTTTCTCCGCGATAATAGGCTTTTTTCTCGGATAACAAGCGAGAAAATTCTCCGAGAAGAAACACATTTCGCGTTTCAAAGCGGTTAATTTCTCCGCGAAACGCCGCAAAATTTCTCCGCGAAAATCGCTTTTCCCGGAGAAAGAAAATTAGTACAGGTGAGAACCTTCACGGTGTTTCTCCGCGAAATTTGCCTATACCTACATATATATTTGTTCATGCCCATGTATTTTGTCATGCATTCTTTGCATTCGTCTCTGTTTGGTTACTGTTTATGTCATTTTAAAACAGAATATTCTTAGTAAACGTCACGTGGTGCAGTGGTAAAGCATTGTATTTGAGATCGAGAGGTTCGATCCCCGCAAGCGCCACGTGTTGTTTCCTTGAGCAAGAAATTTTATCCACATTGCGTAATATTGGTTCCTACCCAGGAAAAGTGGGCAATATGGAAGATTAGTGCCAGTACTAAATGTGTATTCTGATGTAAAGCAGACAGAATTGAGACAGATATAGATAACATAGTTTTCTTATTTTTGACATCGATGAGAGAAATCGTAAAATCGATTTAAGCCCCCAAGTGACGTTCGTTTCACTGACCGTTCCAAAGCGGTTCTTCTGTCGTATAATATTTTTGTTATGGCTTGTCTTTGAGTGTGTGTATCGCTTACATGTTTTTGTTTTGGAAAGCCAATTGGCCATTTTTAGGAAAAGTAACTGTCCTCTTGGCTTTCTGCTAATTGTTGTTTCGACAAGGGTCTAGTTATTTCATGTTTGTGTTCCTTTACCTTTGGTGTCTCTGAATTGAGGTGTGGGTTGATTGTATCAATTCCTGATCATGGCTTTTACTTCTAAATTGCTACTCGCACGTGCCCGAATATACAAATGCAGCGTCAAAGGCTGACCTTGGCAGATACTTCATTATTCAAAACGATACCACATCCAGGTAAATTAGTGCATTCTTTCATACATCAAAAAGGTTTTTTTGCTGATAAAATATGATATTTTCCTTATTTATACCCCAAACATAGGTTTTGGGTGTTCGTTATAACCGAGTACCCAAATCCTATGCCTATGTTATTTTGTTATTTGTTTGATACTGTACCAGAACAAAGGGCGAGGGTTGAAATTTCATAAGCTCCGGAGTTGAAGCCCCAGTCCCGCCCCTTAGTAGTTTTACAATTGACCGTCCAAAGAAGGTCGTTCTTTTGCAGTGTCTAATTTGATATTTGGCTTGGTGCCGTTGGTTCAGGTTTCGTATGTTTTTTGTGTGTGCCTCCGTGTCCCTTTCTCTAGGTGACTTGAGACGGCTGCGTTCTTAGATTGTGGCATTTCCAGCGTGACATTTTCTTACTAGCTTGGAGCAGAAATAAGGAAAATAAGGTTTACCTCGTAAACCCAAGTTTTGTGCAATTTGGGCTTATATGGATGTTTACGGACTAGCTAGTTAACACGATGGAATTCTTCCTTAAACTCCTGATACAAAACAGTTAGGGATAATTTAATAAGATACAGAGGACCCTCGATATAAGGACAGTATTTCTTTCCCTGTAATTGTGCCGTTATAAAAATTGCTGTTATAAAGAATCCAAGTTAGGAGTATAATAGGTAATAAAAGGCATTTCCCCCATTATTACTCAAAGAAACATTTTTTTATAGATATTTGTTAGAATCGCCTCATCGAGGCGATTCTAACAAATATCTATTAAAAATGTTTCTTTGAGTATAAAATTACAAGGCCCTTTCATGACTAAGGACTCGATTTGTGCATTTCCAGCCCCAGGGAAGTCCACGCCGCTCGGCACCGAGGCTAGTCATTCCATTTAAATTGCCGTTATAACGAGTTTTGCCGTTATATGGAATGTCGGAATAAAGCGGGTTGACTTTGTTTGATTATGGCAAGGTATTTCATTTGTAAGCATTAAAATCGCTTCAGTGACCCGATTCCTATGATTGTTCACTGTCTTTATTCATTTTCGTCATTGTTTAGAGGAATTATGCCTTCTTTCCTGGTTCTATGACTTAAACAACCTCTGTCCCGAATACTCAAAGATTTTCGAGTCATTGAACAGACTTAGCTTATCGCACCTGCCAGCATGTATGTTTAACCCATATATGACAATGGAATCTCCCACCTTATAATTTCGGACTGCTCAATTTTTAATTATTGTGGTTTTGTTTGATTTCAGATTTAACGTCCCTGTAAACACTATTTAGGTCATTTTGGAGACGTTGCTTCCAATTTCATGGGGCTTTTACCCGACACTGAGATGAAATGACATCTCAAGCTCTGCCGCCCAATGAAATCAATAGCGTTTATAAGCATGGCCAGTGCAACTCGCACCACTTTACCTGGGCAGGCGAAGACCTCCTAAGCGATTTTCCGGTAATCATGTGCTGTTGGTTTCAGCTCTGCGTGGAAGCATCATGCAGCCCAATCTATTCCTCCAAGCCCCGATGGGCCAATTATTGTGGTGCCAGGTTTGTTTTGTTAGCAATTAGTTTTGCAAAAATATGTGTGCTAATGTATAAGCAAACAGAGTAGACCCAGATCAAAAGCCGCGTTTTGTGGTATCTGATCTTGGTCTACACTGTTTAACGCTAGGCATATATGAGTTAAGGTACGCCGACTCAGAATATTATCCTCGAAGAGGAGATTGTTTAATTGAACGGATGTTTCGCCATGTGGTAAGATTACATCTAGAACCATAAAAGAATACCTTTGTTTCATTTCAAATGTAAATTAGGATGAATTAGATGCATAAGAGATGAAAGCATTCTTCCTCTTGAGCGGCCAGTATACTTTAGGACAAAGGAAATTTACATGAGGTAGAGCACGAGCCGCTGAAGGTTAATCAATAATGGAGAAGACTGTGGAATAGCCGATTGATCTTCTATGAGTTAAGATACAGTCAACTCTCAATATCTCAAACTCCTTTCGTTTGAGATAACAGTAGTTTGAGATAAAAGAAGTTGAAATCTTAAGACATACATGTATAGTAAAAGGAAAAGTTACAGTGCCCAAATGTAAGTTTGACTTGAGCATTAGTTTACAAAGATAAGTTTTTGAGATAACGAGGGTCAACTGTTTGTCGTGATTGCTCATTTTTAACTCCTCATTAAGGCGAATCTATTAAGTACACATGACATAAACTTTAAACTAATATAACAGCAGAACCCTTAACAATCACTTAGAATGTTGTTATCTAAGTGCAATATGTACGGACAAGCTCGGCTCAGCTATGGCAAATAACCCGTCCATGTTATAATCATTTAAGTATTACTTCATTTACCTCAGAAAATGAGTGCATGATGTTATTATCAAATTCTAGAACTGGTGTATGTCGAGCTTCTCCAGGGACCATCAGACCAAGACCCTTTGACTGCCCAATAGGTTCGTCGGGAAACAAGAACCAAAATCCGTTTCCCTATAATACAAATATAGATAATATAGTTTTCTTTTATTGACAATATACATCTTCTCTACAGCTAGCGTTGAAGGGATGTGTAGGGGCCGTCTCCCTGATCTTCATCATGGTCTAGCATGACCAACATTACGAAAACACGCATATACAAATGCATTGTAAATTTTACCAACGACAAATTAAAATTTTCAGATGAAAAATTGTGATATTTGTCTTATTACTTCTCAAAATATAGACTGTGGGTATTCGTTAGAACTGCCTCATCGAGGGGGTTCTAACGAGTACCCACAATTTATATTTTAGAGCAGAAATAAGAAAACTAAGGTTTACCCATGTAAAACCCAGTTTTACTACATAAAAGTGGGTATCAAAGGGGTCAAAATTATACATGCATGTTTACGTTATGGACTCCACTAAGGAAATTTGGAAATATCTGATGAGCAGTAATAAGGCCTAATTAGCAGAAATTAGCTTGACCGGCGGAAAAACTTGAACACTTCATTATTTTAGGTCTGTCGTAATTCTGTAGCTCAGTATATTTAATTTTGAATGTCTACTTATACTGAAAAGGTAGCTGTAACATTATGACCTAACTGCAAACCTACAATAAGGCTATGAGACCATTGTGACTCAGATAAGAGTGCCCAGCATCACAATCTCATCAGCGTTTGCTGATAGGATGAGCCCTAAATAGCATATAGGCTATCCTAAGAGACATATAAGCGAAATCTCCAGTCAGATTAGGTGGTTGTGCAAGCTGATCCAAATATGTGCAGGTCGTCTAGTTGTAATTGTAGGTTGTCGTACACTGACTACATCTGTTAAGCCCAAATCTATTTTCACACAAAACTGTTACCCATAATTGAGATACAAATGCATGGGAATAGAATTCGTGCCTCTTAAGGGAAAGCTGCCAAAGTGTATTTAAACAGTTAATTTAAAAAGCGCATCAACACATCATCGTTTTTCACTTCTCAAGAGCATAAAAATTATACTTTATGGTAAATGTCTGAAAGTATTTGAAGCTCTCAACTTTCTACTAGACAATATTTACATACGATTTGGTACAAAGTTATTTGGACAAGCTGTTGGTACTCCGATGGGTACTAATTGCACACTCCTTGTGGCTGATCTGTTTCTGTTTTGCTATGAGAGAGACTTCATGGTGTCACATTCTTCTGAAAACCATGCTGAAATCATTGGAGCTTTTAGTTCGACGTCTAGATATTTGGATGATTTATTGGATATTGACAATACCTAGTCGATGGTTTGATCAGTCAAATTTACCCCCCAGAACTTCAGATAAATAAAGCAAATACTTCTGATACCGATGCCCCGTTTTTGGATTTGCATCTATCTATTGCAGATGATTTGTTTCTTGCAAAATTTATGATAAACGCGATGATTTTGATTCTGAGATCGTAATTTTTCCTTTTTTGGATGGTGATGTTCCTCGTGCGCCATCCTATGGCGTTTATATTTCGCAATTAATTTGATTTGCCAGAGTGTGTAGTCATGTAACTGACTTCAACACTCATAATAAACTGTTAACTGCTAAACTTCTTAATCAGGGTTATCGGTACAATAAACTGCGAAAAGCCTTTGCAAATTTTATAGACGTCATTCTGATTTCATTTCAAAATTCAATATTGGACTTAAATCTCTTCTGCAACAAGGTCTATCGGAACCCGAATTTTATGGCGACTTCAGACAAACATATAACCGCAATGACCTCAGCACCCAATTTCGTAAAATCATTCTTCGATATAGAAGGTTTGGGTACAACATAAATGTGATACGACAGACAGCATGCATGGAAGTTAACCCAATCACGGTTGACAACTTTGCTTCCCTCTTTAATTGCATGCCGGTGGGTCAGGCCTCAGATTCTATGACGGTTCAAGCGCAAAGGCTGGTTGAGAATTAGAGAGAATTTAACTGTATCTAATGTTGGTTGGGGCCTGATGCTCTGTCTCTGGTCGGGCCCATCGGAGTCTTACTGTTGGTTTTCTTTTGCTCCAGAATTTCAATTGTTTCCAGCTGTCGAGTCCTCACCGTTGTTTCATCCCTGTGGTTGTTTGATTTTTTTGTGTTCTCGGAAATGTTTCAGTGATGAGTTAGAAGGCCTTCATGCGGACTGAACAAATTATTTGTCTAAATCGCGACGGAAGTGAGGGCGAGGATTGTGCCCACGTACAATCGATTTAAGCCCCACCCCAGTGGAATTCGTTTCAGTTGCCGTTCCAAGGGGGTTCTTCTGTTGCGGTTTATTTTTGTTATGATTTGTCTTTGAGTGTTTGTATCGATTATATTATTTTGTTTTGGATAGCCAGATGGCCATTTTGTGGGAAAGTAACTGTCATTTTGGCTTTCAGCTATTGATGTTTCCATTAGGGTCTGTTGTTTCATGTTTGTGTTTCTTTCCCTTTGGAGTCTCTGATGGGAGCTGTGGGTTAATTGTACCGATTCCTGATCATTGCCTTCACTTCTATATTGAGCCAACAGTAGCTTGAGATCAAAGAAGTTGAAAACTTAAGACATACCTATCTTGCATGTAATGTGTCTAAAGATCACAGAATTATGCATTATGGTCATGTCGGAAGATGTGTGAAACAGTCACCTTTCTACTTGACAATATTTACATAAAATTTGGTGTGTGTGTGTGAATTCGGGTTAAACGTCGCTTTCAACAATTTTTCAGTCATATCACGACGGTGTC
This sequence comes from Lucinisca nassula, assembly GCA_963580285.1. Lineage (NCBI taxonomy): Eukaryota > Metazoa > Mollusca > Bivalvia > Lucinida > Lucinidae > Lucinisca > Lucinisca nassula. The sequence goes on along the minus strand of OY757023.1, from coordinate 113,155,371 downwards.
TTGTTGCGACAGGGAGCTTAATGCTCACTTTTATAGTGCTGCCTCACTGAAGTATCATGTCCCAGACACATTACATGATACCACACCCAGTCACATTATCCTGACACTTGGTCGACCAGTCCTAGCTCTTCCCCGTAAATCTGAGTGGCAAGCGAGGAGCAGCTAGTACCATTTTTAACGACTTGGTATGTCCCGGCCCGAGATCGAACCCGTGACCTCCCGTTCCCCGGAGCGGACGCACTACCAACTGAGCTATCGGGGCCGGTACATAAGATTTGGTACTAAGTTATATAGGCAAATTATTTGTATTGCGATAGGTACGAATTGCGCATCCCTTGTGGTTGAACTGTTCTTGTTTTGTTATGAAAGAGAATTCATGATGTCCCTTTTCGTTGAAAAACAGTCTGAAATCATTGAAGCTGACCGTTCCAAGGCAGTTCTTCTGTCTTGGTTAATTTTTGTTATGGTTTGTCCTTAAGTGTTTGTATCGCTTATATTATTTTGTTTTGGATAGCCAATTAGCCATTTTGTGGGTAAGTAACTGTCCTTTTGGCTTTCCGCTATTGATGTTTCAATTAGGGTCTGCTGTTACATGTTTGTGTTTTTCCCTTTGGTGTCTCTGATGGGAGCTGTGGATTAATTGTATCGATTCCGATCATTGCCTTCATTTCTATTTAGCTCGACTTCTAGCTATTTGGATGATTGATTACATATTGACAATACCTATTTCAGTGGTTTGAACAGTCAAGTTTACCCCCAACCAACCAAACTTCAGTTATATAAAGAAAAATCTTTTGATACCAAGACACAGTTTTTGGATTTATATGTATCTATTGTAGATGGGTTTGTTTCCTGCAAAACTAATGACATCCGCGATGAATTTGATTTTGAGATTGTAAATTTCCTTTCGTGGATGATGCTGTTCCTCGTGCGCTATCCTTTGGCGTTTATATTAGTAATTAATTCGACTTGCAAGAGTGTCTATTCATATAACTGACTTGAACGATCGTAATAAATTATTAACTGCTAAATTTCTTAATCAGGATTATCTGTATCAAAAACTACGCAAAGCCTTTTCTAAGTTGTATACGTCATTTCCCTTCGGCTTCAACATCAATTTCGGACGACCCCTACCGAGCCAACATCAGCAAACATGGCCCACACTCCACGGAAGTCCCGGGCATCAGGAAGGAGATGTCCAAAGTAGCGAGACTTGCAAAATTTAAAAAATAACAACAGTGGTAACCAAATCCGCTAGGATACATGTCTCGCCTGACATGTCTTAAAAAGATTGGGTACAACATGGATATTATACGACAGACTGCATGCATGGTAGTTAACCCAATCACGGTTGGCAACTTTGCTTCCCTCTTTAATTGCACGCCGGTGGGTCAGGCCTCAGATTCTATGACGGCTCCAACGTAAAGGCATATTGAAAATTAAAGAGATAATGTTGGTTGGTGCCTGATGCTCTGTCTCTGGTCGGGCTCATCGGAGTCTAACTGTTGGTTTTCTTTTGCTCCAGCATTTCAGTGGTTTCTTGCTGTCGAGTCCTCACCGTTGTCTCACCTCTGTGGTTCTTTGATTTCTGTGTTCACGGAGATGTTGCACTGATGAGTTAGGAGGCCTTCATGCGGACTGAACAAATTATTTGTCTAAATCGCGACGGAAGTAAGGGCGAGGATTGTGGCCACGTAAAATCGATTTAAGCCCCCCAGTGGAAATCTTCCACTGACCGTTCCAAGGCGGCTCTTCTGTGGCGATTTATTTATGTTGTTGGTTGTTGCTTGCTGTGTGTGTCGCTTGTGTCTTTTAATTTTGGATGGCCATATGGCCATTTTGTGGGAAAGTAACTGTCCATATGGCCGTCCTTTGTTTAGGTTTCCATTATGGTCTGGTCGCTTAATGTTTGTATTTCTTTCCCTTTGGTGTCTTTTATGGATGGAGTAAGTTAATTGTATCAATTCCTGATCTTTGTTTTACTTCTACTAACTTTCAGAAAAAATAGAATTTTATACTGCAAAAGTTAAAGATATAATATTGTTATTTAAATCTGAAATGCATGAAGGCTTCCTAACTCGTAAGTGCAATAACTCTGAGAAAAACACAAAAAACACACACAAGAAAGCAGTCTGAGTGACAGCCAAATCCCCCGACGCACTTTGTAGCACGGCTCAACATTGTGAACTTCACCTGTGACCTTGACCTTTAGTTGGCATGGTTTATTTATGGGTACTGCACATCAGCTAACTGATGGGGGTATTTCACATCAGTTTTTAAATCGAGTTCCCGTCTCCTTAAAACCTTAGTTGACGGTGGGACGTAAAACCCACACAGAGCGTTAAGAATTGTCGGATATAAAGCAACGATAAAATAATTTTCAGTTTCACAGAATTCTCTAATAAGCATCAAATAAGAAAATTACTACTACTAATAATAAACAGTATTATTCGCGAAAAGGGCAAATAGCTGCAACTGAAGCTCGAAGTAATGGCAGCTAGTAAATATTGGGTAAAGTACTTACATCTCCTCCAGCAGCAACGTTGTTTCTCACGATGTTCAAGGGGTTGGTTATCCAAAACGCGGAAGGGGTTCTACAACAGAAGTTGATGCGACAGTCTTTATGCTTGGTGGTTAACCTAATCGCGGTTAACAGCGTTGCAGTCCGCTTTAATTGTACGCCGGTGGATCGGGGTTCAGACTCTATAGTCCCAATAGAAAGCTAAACAATTATTTGGTTGATTAGAACTGACCACTTGCCTGTTTCGTAGCTCATCGGGGTTCAGATCATTGCCACCACTTCTATTTTTCATCTGGTTTTCTTTTTTTGCTCCAGTGTTAAATGGTGTATATGACGCTCCAGTCTCCAAGCGTCTCAACGCGATATAACTGTCGATTCCTCATAATTGCTTCATCACGACCTGTTCGCTGATTTTAACCGTTGCCTTTAATGACACAAGGGTGAGCTAGGAGACCTCCATGCGAGCCGAACCACCAACCGCTTGTTATTATTATTAGCCGCCCGAAGCGGTACCTTCGTTCTGGTGTTCGGTGCTGTTCAATTTTTAAATGTTTTCATTTTGAGTTGTCCGTGTGTGCAGATTATTTAGTTCAGTAGAGAACTTGAGCTGCCATCTATTTGTGCAAGGGCTGATAACAGGGCATGTCGCCTGTGATTTTGTTCTTTCTGATGATGTTTTTGTCCCTCTTGATGTTTGGGAAAGGAATCAGTTTCGGATTCTTAAGTTTTTAAACTTGAACAATAAGCCACACGTAAATATATACATATATATTTATCGTTTGAAGTCTAAATATACCAACTGTATTTCACTAATATATGTTACAGCTTAAAAAATCAACAATGTTATTCTCTTGTCATACTCGCTAAAATAATTACCTACCGTATTCTATGCAATAAACGATAACCAAAACACATCCTTAATAAAACGTATTATTTACCTGAACGAAAGAACCAAACGCGCATGTATCTATATTTTATCAAAACTATGTTTGTATTATAAATAAATTAGTTTACCTGTCAGAAGGAATAAGAGAACCTGGCATACTCCCAACCAGAAGATTTCCGTCTATAGTATTCCATTTTTCGCCACCTTCTTCAAGAAACAATCCATGTCCAAGAAATTTATAGCAAACATTATCTGAAACCTTAAGAAAACCAAGGACTGTTGCAAAATGAAATATCAGATTAAATTAATATGAGGAACGCATAACTATACTAAACTTTAGTAAACAGATGCTCTGTCTCCCATCGGAGTCTAACTGTTGGTTTTCTTTTACTCCAGCATTTCAGTGGTTTCTTGCTGTCGAGTCATCACCGTTGTTTCATCTCTGTGGTTGTTTGAGTTGTGTGTTCACGGAGATGTTGCACTAATGAGTTAGAAGGCCTTCATGCGAACTGAACAAATTATTTGTCTTAATTGCGATGGAAATAAGGACGAGGATTGTGGCCACGTAAAATCGATTTAAGCACCCCCCCAAGTGGAATCCGTTTCACTGACCGTTCCAAGGCGATTCTTCTGTCGATGATCATTGTGTTACGATTTGTCTTTGAGTGTGTGTATCGCTTATATTATTTTGTTTTTGATAGCCAATTGGCCATTTTGTGGGAAAGTAACTGTTTTTTTTGGCTTTCTGCTATTGATGTTTCCATTAGGTCTAGTTGTTTTATGTTAGTGCTTCTTTCCCTTTGGTGTCTCTGATGGGAGCTGTGGGTTAATTGTATCCATTCCTGATCATTGCCTTAACTTCTATTTTCCTATTCCATATCGAATATAGAAGTAGGGGCAATGGCTAGGAATCGATAGAATTACCTACCTTACACCTCCAATCTAAGACACCAGAAAGTAAGAAATGCAATCAAAATAACTTCACCGTCTTTGAAATATCCAGGCAGAAGGTTTCTTTCCCACAAATTCACCAAACGGCTATCCGAAATAAAAAGGTATTAGCTCTACATACATAAAAAGACAAACAATGTCAATAATAAAACCACAACAGAAGCAGAGTCTTGAAATGGTCAGTAACATGTAGTAGGTAGGTTGAGGAGTTGCGGGGCTTAAATAGATTCTACCTGGCCACAGTTTTCACCTTTATTCTGTATTGGTTTCAACAAAAAATGTGTTCAGTCCGGCTTAAGGGTTTCTTACTCGCCAGTGCACCCGCGAACATAAAAATCAAAACATGACGCAAACACGCCTATACAAATACATTGCCACCTTTATCACCGAAAAAAATTAAAATTTTATGATGAAAAATTGCAATATTTTTCTTATTTCTGCTCCAAATATAGATTGTGGGCACTCGTTAGAACCGCCTCATCGGGGCGGTTCTAACGAGTACCCACAATCTTTTTCATAGAGCAGAAATATGAAAAATAAGGTATACCCCCGGAAACCCCAGTTTACTATATAAAAGTGGAGTTCGAGGGGGTCAAAATTATATAGGCGTGTTTTCTTGATGGAATACAGAGATAAAATCACGAAGATCAATCGACAGCATGAAACAATTAAAATGCAAACGCTAAAGAAAACCCAACAGTTTTAGTTTAGAATTCGACGTCTTGCCCGGATAAGATAAAGAATATAAACGAAGTCCATTTCACATACAGGAACTTACCCAAGAGACAGAAAAAAATATAATAAAGGAAATTACGTCACGTACGGAATAGTGTCATTTATCTTACAAGTTAAAATATTGCCAGTCGTCTCCATGTGGTTATTGAGAACACCACATGGGTCGGTCTAAACAGATTGAAACAGTGGTGTTCGAATGTGGTAGTGATTTAACACTGGTCGTTTTTCATGCTGACTTTTTTCGCTGCACAATGCTAGTGTTTTGTAGAACAGTTTCTGTTTTGTTTGTTCTCTTAATAGTGTTGCAGTTTGGATGAACACATAGTCTGTTAATTTGCAATACTGGGGCTGTTGAAATCTCTGACGGCTTTCCTATTATTTTTTATTATTTAAACAACCTTAAATAAACATACACACATCAAACGAACGCTGGCAGTTACTGTATGTGCATCTACATTGACCAAATAAAAATTGGTAAAGAACGCATGATTCTTCATTCTTGTCCAATTTAGCAGCAAGAGTTACATTGTCGGTGTATTCGTCTAGATGAATTTGCAGAGCTGGTGAAAGAGAGAGAGAGAGAGAGAGAGAGAGAGAGAGAGAGAGAGAGAGAGAGAGAGAATTCAATTTACCATGACACCACTTGTCGCATGAATAGTAACACATCTGGCGAAACTATTGTGGATAGAATTGTCTCTGATATACGCCGGTTCAGTGTAATTCCGTACATCAAAACACATGTGGAAATGTATCGGGTATCTGGCTGAAATTGTAGCAGTACATTGGTTCCAATGCCTTGCAGTCTGTTCTCGATAAATGTCTATATTATTAAAACACAGAATAAATTTATTGCACTGGCATGGGTTGTTTCTACAACGGTCTTAATCATCACATTAAAACCCCATGGGATGAATACCCTTGTCAACTTATTTTTATAAAGATAAATTTGAGTTACCTATGTGTACATTTTCAACTTATTACTGCTCTAAATCATAGATTGCTGTTGTTCTTGTTGGGACCGACTCAATAAGGCATTTCTGTAAAGAATCCAAATATGCTTTGAGCATAATTAAGAGAACATTCAAAATGCATCATCTAAAAATTGTTGTACTGCAGATATGAAAGGCGGCATTGTGTAAACACGGATGTTTTTTTCAATCATATTTAGAAAGTGATAACTAGAAGATAGCTTTCCATATGAAGGTTCTTAGGTGATGTATGTTACATCACTTGGGCATCCAACTGATATTGGTTACAGTTGAACAAGGTCTTTTCTCCATTTCTCTGGGAAACGACACAAAATGGCCAACAAGGGTTGACGTGTCGTTAAACCCAAAGCAATCAAATCAGTCAAAGCTTAGTATTACTCAATATAATTTGAATAGAAAACAAATCCCAGACCTTAATTGTATTTTATAGACAAATACCAGAAATATGGTACTCTCGTTATCTGTAAGAAGACTATATGTATGTTTCGTTTTGCGTCGTCGTTTGTGGTGAATAAGTTATACATGACATTATGATGTTGGTATAGAAGCATTTACCTTTAAAATGACGTTTCGAATAGAATAATCACTTAGAATAAGAAAGAAAAAAATAAGTTAACATTAAGAAATACAGACTTTTCCAATATATAAACTCTTACATTTTTCGGTTTGTTGTCCGACATTTCTAAGTTCTGTCCCCTCTATATGAACATTTCTGAACCCTTCAGTAATCTGCAAATAGTATATACAGTAATTTGATGGCTGCTTGGATAATGGTTTTGACTATAGTCTAAATAGCAATCGAATAATTGCTTTATTACCTTAACAGGATACACGAAGAGCATTTTGTTGACAACTTCCTGTGTGATCAGAATGATTTACGTTTATTGTTAGCTGCCAAGTGCCGTTGCCATGATATGGTTTCCCGCTCTTTCTACATTTCGCGCCAAAATAATGATTTGCTGTAAATCCAACCCAACGGTTCAATAATAAAAAAATTGGATAAAGTTCACCCAGGTTAAAACAGGTACAATAATCTCTTAGACAAAACTACATCATAAATCTCCATTATAAAACACTGGGTAATAATACAGTGTTTTGATAAATACTCGCTGTGATCTATCACCGGCAGCTTCACGAAAACCTTCAAATCATGTTCTTAGTATTGCACTTGTATATACTGCTTGAACAAACATTGTGACTATAATAAATAACTAAACGTAGATTCACTTATTTGTAGAACTCATTAGCATCTACGAATACGTGTTTATATATCGGGCAGCCAGACAATGGGGTAATTGTGACAGAAATGGCATAAAAAGTTCTCGAAAGCCTACCCTTATATGTCCACCAAAGCTGTCGTATGCAAATATATCACAGTTGTCATTCGCAGGCGGACATGCTTTCTCTATATTGCCTTGTATACGAATATTTCTAGAAAGCAAGCCAACTTCAGCACGTTCGTCCAACACATTGTCTATCATCTCTCCCCAGTGTATAAATTTCGGTTCAACTAAAACAACAGAAAAATACATGTTTCACACAGTATATTCTAGACTAGTACCAGTGTAACAACAGTTGAAAACATACTTATATCCGAAGCTTTTTCCCGACGGTATGTTAAATTAGAAAAAAATAAAATAAATAAATAAAAAACTTTCGGGTATATTTAACTTGTTCAAATATCCAAATATTGTCGACTATGTTATATACTGTTCACAAAAAGTAGGGGATATTAGGGTTCCTTGGAGCCCATCAGCCAAAGCATTAGGAATAATTAAATATCGGGTATATCATGTCAATCTACTATCATGTTTGTATGTTCTATCGTTGAGCAGTATGATATTTATGCTCGAGTAGCGTAGCACGGGAACATATATCATACATGGGGTAACATTAGTGACAAAGCGGTTTATTGATGCGAGATTTCGATACAACTTTCTGTATCGATGGTTGAAGTGTTGTATGAAACAATTTCATGAACAAATTCGTTATTAGAATCATGATTCGGCTAACGGAGGCTCAACGTTGGAGAGCCGCTGGCATGCTCCAGACCGGAAGTACGCAGTTGCAGATGGCAAATGCTATGCATACATTATAGTCAGTTGTCAGTCGACTTTGGACACACAATCGTAGTACAGGAGCAGTTGCGGATTTGCAGAGAAGTGGACGCCCGAACAGTACTAACGAACGCGATGGCCGCCTTTTTGTCAATAAAGCATTACGCGACCGGAGACAAACGTTATCAGATCTTCAGCAAATCCTGCGTCGAGTAAGAGGAGTTAATGTCTCTAGACAGACGATCCGAAATCACTTTCACTGGGGCGTCCACTTCTCTGCAAATCCGCTACTACTCCTGTCCTTCCATAGCGTGCCCATATTCGAGGGGGTCGGGGTCAAATATAAAGTTTTTGGAACATGCATGTAGTCGTGCGGTACATCGAATCTAAGGGGATTATTAGTAGAATTTTAATACAAATGGAATTTCTAACCTGGGGTTAGATTGGTGACCGGGGGGAGGGGGTCAAAATTTAGTTTTTCAGAACATAGTCATGTGGCATATCAAACCGAAGAGGATGATTAGTAGAATACAAGTAAACTTATTACCATTGGGGTCAGATTTTAGCCCTTGGGGAGGGGTCAAAAGGTCACATGTCAGTAAAATACATGTACATGTTGTTATTGGGTACTTAGCCCCTCTGGAGAAAGCGTGTGGATTTGCGATGGCGTGCCATCGAGTGCATTCTAGTTTATATCTAGCATCACGAAAACACGCCTGTATAATTTTGACCCCCTTGAACCCCACTATTATATAGTAAAACTGGGGTTTACAGGGGTAAACCTTATTTTTCTTATTTCTGTCCTAAAATATAGATTGTGGATACTCGTTAAAACCGCCTCATCGGGGCGGTTCTAACGAGTACCCACAATCTATATTTTGAGCAGAAATAAGAAACATATCCCAATTTTCATCTTAAAATTTTCATTTTTTTAGTTATATTGGTTACAATGAATTTGTATAGGCGTGTTTTCGTATTGGTAAGCCATAACCTCGAAACAAAATGCGCTGATCCACATTGTTGTCAAACTATATATAAATTTTCAGCTTGATTGAATGATCACTGTAAGATACGTTAGCCATAAACAAAATGTTCACAGGAATTTTCAAAGGGGCATAATTCTATAAATATTTGGTGGACTGTAAACTTAAAAGAATATGCGCTGCTCAAGATTTCGGTCTAACTATATATCAAGTTTCAGCCTGATCGTTTCTATTTTGCAGGCAAAATTGCTCACATAAACTTTCAAAGGGGCATAACTTTTTTTTATTTGTTGGACCATAACCTCAAAACCAGATCACTGACGTCAGACGGGGCCCCATATAGAGTTATCAAAGCGGTTCCAAGGCGGTTCTTCTGTGGCGGTTTATTTATGTTGTTGTTTGTTACTACTCACTGTGTGTATCACTTTTGTCTTTTTATTTTGGATGGCTATTTTGTCGGAAAGTAAATGTCCTTATGGCCATCCTTTGTTTAGCTTTCCATTATGGTCTGATCGCTTCATGTTTGTGTTTCTTTCCCTTTTGGTGTCTTTGATGGGTGGTGTAAGTTAATTGCATCGATTCCTGATCTTTGTTTTACTTCTACTTGGTACAAGTTTTGTCAGAATGTAGGCCTTGTAAGTATTTGTGTGAATTATCATGATAGAAAGGCAAACACTTTTGAAGTTATGACCAAGGTTGTTTTATTTGGCTAAGGCAAGACAAACACACGGGCAAAAGCTGTATAGGTATGGTCCTTTGTCTGACTATAGGTCTTGTGATGATGAGTTTGTGTGTGAAGTTTCGTGAGAGTAGGGCAAATCCTTTTAAATTTATGACCGACGTTACGGTTTTGGTTAAGGTTTTGCAAACACACGCACAACAGCAAAATATTTAAAGCCTGTGTGGAGCCCTAACTATATGCACTGTTCCGCATCATGGTTTGACTATATCTCAAGTTTCAGCTTGACCGAATGTTAACTGTAGGAGGAGTTATCAGAAAACGAAATATTTACAGAAATACTCAAAGGGGCATAACTCTGTTAACATTTGATGGACTATAACCTCGAAAGAATATGCGCTACATCAGGGCATGATCTTATTACCTACTAGGTTTCAGCTTGATCAGATGACAACTGTATAAGTTATCCGGAAATGAAAAAAGTTTACAAAAACTTCAAAGGGGCATAACTCTGTACATGTTTAGTGGACCATAACATCGAAACATTATGTGCTAAATCAGGTCGTGGTCTTTCTAACTACCAAGTTACAGTTTGATCGGATGAAAACTGTAGGAGAAGTTATCGGGAAACGAAAAGTTTACAGACGGACGAACGGACGGACAGATGGACGGACCGACCTCGACTCCATACAATAATATGACCGTTTTTACAAAACGGGCGTATAAAATTGTAGCTTGAGATCATAAAATCGTCCGTATAAACGCGACCGTGTCACCCGAACAAAACGTCTTTAAAACAAATATGGTCCTTTTCCTCTTCAATCATTCAATGTGCAAACAAACATTGGTCATACGTTACACAATATCCAAAAGATGGGCATGAAATAACGCCAACACAAAGGTGACACCGATAGGAAAATACTTGGAATAACTAAACGGAACGGAAAAAATCACGACAAGCAAATATACCGGCCCTAATTTTTCCCTCCCGATATAATAGTTGCAGATAAGCTTGGCAGGGTGGGGCATTTCAAGTGTTGTCAATATATAAAAATGACGATTCGGTAAAAGGACTTTGCGCATGCTTTTGGCAAGCGGAACAAATGGTCAGTAACACCATAGCTTTGTTTGTGTTACAGTTGAATTCAAATATTCGGATGACTTGGTTTACCTGTTAGTTAATTGAATATTCTAAAGGCAGAGCAAGGGATAGCTCCGTCCTGCCAATCTTATCTGAGTTCACTATATATGATTACAATTCTAAATAAACTAATCACGAGCAGATAGACCTATACAGCTATTCAAACCCTCGACACAACTGTATCTACATGTACATAAGGCGAGTTTGTGTGTATTTCATTTACGTCCCACCAGTAACTTAGATCATATGGCGAGAGGACCTCGGTTAAAAGACTCACCTGAAACTCTGCAGAACCACGGTTACGAAACAAACCCAGGTTTATGAGGCATAAATGGTAAATATTGAAAAAGGAACGTGTATCTGCCAAATCAACATGCTTCCAGAACACATTAAGTCTAACAAAATCCTGCAAAAACATGCGTTTTCTTTGTAAACACCTGATACTTACGATCTAACCTTATTTGTTTTCTGTGGCACAGCGAACATGGAACGATGGTTCCTTCTTCCACCTGCTTCCAGTCATAGTCAGTGGAGGTCAATATTACTTTGTCTCCTAAAAATATCGAAAACTGTAGTTTCATACATTATGCAAAGCATTGGTCCTATTATGAACACGATGCTATTCGTGTGTGATTCTATTTCCTTTACAATGATAGATCAGTGTCAATTTAAATCTCCTGCAGTAAATGATCGCATAAGCTTAATGAAGCAAGAAAAATATAAGTGAAGGCAATGTTGAGTATTTTATCCGTACAGTTACCCCACACTTCCAATCCATGACGCCAAAGGTAAAGAAACACCAACATAAAACATTTTCACAATTTTTAAAACGTCACAAGGTGCAAGCCAAACGGATAGCATCATTCCCCCAGAACGGCCAAATGGCTGTCCAAAATAAAACGGTGTTAACAGTGCATACATGCAAAGCCACAAACTATAACAATTTTCAACCACAACAGAAGGACCGCCTTGGAATGGCCAGTAAACCATTTTACGGCTGGGGGTGGGGGCTTGAATCGATTTCACGTGGCCACAATCCTCACCCTTAGTTCTGTCGTGGTTTAGACAAAAAAATTGTTCAGCCCGCATGAAGGATTTCTCACTGAAATTGAATCATATTTAGATAAAATGTAGAAAAATAGCAGAAAGTAAAACAAACTTATTTGAATTAAAAATCACAAAAAGTATGTAAAAGTAACTGAAAATGAAATGTTCGCAGTTCAATACCAATATTCCATGTAGAAACCCCGTCTTCTATTACTTCTATGATCGGGTAGGATTCGGAGGTCTTCGTTACTGAAATTGATGCTCCATCATTGAAATCATTCTCCGTGTAACGCAGGGCAGCGGCGGCAAATTTCAAACCATTTGTCCAGTCGTTAATGAAAACTTCGGCTTCAGTTGTTGCTTGAGAAACGTCCATTGCAAATAAAGATTCTGTAAGTGATTCTTCTTTCCCTTTAAAAATAGCAATATCATATTATAAACAAATTGTTTTGACGTAGTTTAAATTTGTTATAATTTGAGAAATGTACTGTTGTTGGCATACATTAGGCGGCCCCACGAACGTCTTCCCATCATTGCCTGTATTCTCATTTTATTTGTATTTACACGTCTTGTTTTGTGGTTTCATCTGTGCTTTCTAGTATCTAACCCTTTCCCTGATTTCGGTAGCCTGAGATACGTTGTTATCGGTTATCTTGTTTTTCCATGAGAAATATTTTCTTTCTATTTTACTAACCGAACGAGATGCAAATTTTACCCTGAAGAAATACCAGCCTTTAGTACTATAGACTGCATTAAAATCCAGATATTTCTTCTGTCAATCAAATTTTTTCTTGTGTCATTGATCCAATTTTGTTCTTGCACACCTGATAAGGAAATGCTGTACTAAAAAGTAGAAGCGGAGGCAATGATCAGGAATCGATACAATTAACCCACAGCTCTCATCAGAGACACAAAGGGAAAGAAACACAAACATGGAACAACAGACCCTAATGGAAACACCAACAGCGGAAAGCCAAAAGGACAGTTACTTTCGCACAAAATGGCAAAAATAAAATAATATAAGCGACACAAACACCCAAAGACAAACCATAACAAAAATAAACCGCGACAGAAGAACGGCCTTGGAAGGTCAGCGGAAACGAATTCCACTGGGATAGACATTCTTTTCTTATCACAAGTTATCATACCCAGCGATAAGCTAAACTCATTTTCACGTGTTTGATATGCACTTTTTGAAAAGAACGTCACGTACGCCGTCGCAAAGTTTGGCGTCACTGCATTTACAGTGACGTCAAAAACGCCGCATTATTGGCATCAAAACATTGTGGACTTCGCAAATAAAGTGACTGCATTATATCATCAAGTAAACGCGCCTATATATTTATGACCCCCTTGAACCCCACTTTTGTGAATTAAAACTGGGGTTTATCGGGGTAAACCATTTTTTCTTATTTCTGCTCTAAAATATAGATTGTTGGTACTCGTTAGATCCGACTCGATGAGGCGGTTCTAACGAGTACCCAAAATCTATAATTTGAGCAGAAATCAGAAAAAATCACAATTTTTCATCTTTCGTTACGTGTTTTCGGCGGTAAAGTTTACAAATTGAATGTATTTGTATAGGCGTTTTCGTAAAGCGAAAGAAAATCCACTCTCAGATATGAAAGGCATACCTGTGATGCCGGACCGTGACCCTCGCGACGGATTTTTCTTTCCACCCCTCACGCCCACGTAAGATTTTTACAATTTTTTAAAGAATGAAATGAAATTATTGTGCAAACTGTACTACCATTTTAACATTACGATAACATACGTATTGCAACAAGAAAGCAATCTGAGGGACTGCCAAATCACCCGCCGCACTTTGTATCAAGGGTCATCATTGTGACCTTCACTTGTGACCTTGACCTTGAGTTGGCATGGTTTATTTATAGGGTCTGCACATCAGCTCACTAAGGGGGTATATTTCAGAAAAGTGTAATAAAATCCTTCCAGGGGTAAAGGCGATATGTAACGGACACAAAAGTCCACGTTTCAAACTCGTGGCCTTCACCTGTGCCCTTGATCTTGAGTTGGCATGGTTTATTTATGGGTTCTGCACATCAGCTCAGTGAGGGGGATATTTGACGAAAGTTTAATGAAAAGTTTCAAACTCTTGACCTTCATATGTGACCTTGACCTTGAGTCGGCATGGTGCATTTGTGAGTGGTGCATATCGGCTCACTGAAAAGAATATTTGACCAAAGTTTAATGAAAATCCTATCAAGGCTAAAGGAGATATGTTACAGATACAAAATTCAAAGTTTCAAACTCTTGACCTGCAAATGTGACTTTGACCTTGATTCGACATAGTTGGTCTATGGGTTCTGCAAATCAGCTCACTGAAAAGAATATTTGTTCAAAGTTTAATGAAAATCTGTCAAAGGGTAAAGAGGATATGGAACGGACACAAAATTCAAAGTTTCAAACTCTTGACCTTCAAATATGACCTTGATCTTGAGTCGGCATGGTCCATTTATGGTTCTGCAGATCAGCACACTAAAAAGAATATTTGACCAAAGTTTATTGAAAATCCTTCCAAGGGTAAAAGAGATATGGAACGGATACAAAATTCAAAGTTTCAAACACGTGACCTTCAACTGTGACCTTGACCTTGGTTCATTTATGGGTTATGCACATCAGCTTACTGAGACGAAAAATTGACCAAAGTATAATGAAAATCTATCAAAGGGTTCATGAGATAGGGAGCGGACAAGAAAGTGTTACGGACAGATAGACGTACAGACTGACAGGCGGACGGACGGACATACCGACAGACGAAAGCCATTCCTATAATCCCCGCTCCGCTTCGCGGCGGGGGATTAAAAATTGCGTAATTTCTAGAGGTAGCATTTTTCAGATGAAAACATTCGATATTTTGTTTCTAGCCCAAATATAGATTTTGTGTTAGCGATAGAACCGGATCAATGAGTACCCACAATTTTTAGTTTGAGCAAAGAATAAGGAAAATAATGTATGCCCATGTAAACCCTACTTTTTCTGGATTAAGTGGGGTTTCCAAGGGAGTACATTTTATGTTTTGTTTACATGATGTAAGTGTAACAAGACAGATACTCTCATTTCCTTCTGTAATGTGTTGCTAATGCCCAAAGACAACTGTCACACGTCTAATTACCAACCTGTTTACGTTTGTGTTATTTTCACCCGTACAGTTGCAACTGTAAACCACAATGCGAGGTTTACTAGTGTATAGTACCGTTATATTTCCTACTTCTGCACCATAACGTAGATTGCGGGTACTCGTTATGACCTTGCTAAAAGAGAAGGAACAAAGGAATCCGCATTATCCAATCTGTTAAATCAGAATATCACACATTATCGTTCAAGTACGTCAATTTATAGCCATTGAAGACAACATGTTTTTGCACGGTCATGTTAACCTTATCCTGCTGATTTAATTAATTTAGCCACACTCATTGCTGACCATCAGACAATCAAATTACTTGATTTAATGTATTCGTTCAGTTCACAAACTACATGACAAACAGCGTAGATCCTGATCGGATGGCAAAAGCCATCTGATCTTGAAAATGTAGGTGTTGTCGTTTTCAGCAGGATAAGGTTAATTATCGTAATTTTAAAACAAATACATTGCAGAATGGCAGTGTCAATTAGAAATTTGAAATGGTTAAATGATGTTATCATAAGTTGTCGCGTCAGACAGTGTAATGACTCCATGTAAAAAATACGTAATCCACTAGTGGATTAAATATGGAAACTAGTTAGATATGCCATGTAGCGTTACCGGTACGACGTCCTTAACAACGTCGAGTTTGTTAATGGCGGATTATTGACGTTTTTTTTGTTAAAAACCTTTAATAAAATGCGTTTTAAATATAATATGATACATAGAATCTTGCATTCGTGTTCATGTATGATTAAATTTATTAAACTCGTTGCGGAAAAGTGATAAAATGCTCGGCGAAGCCAAGCATTTTATACAAATGCTCGGCGAAGCCAAGCATTTTATACCTTTTCCTCAAGTCATTTAATACATTCAATAATACATGAACACTCATGTAAGATCCTCTAGAAATTAATGATGATAAACGGAGAAGTGTGTAAAACCTCTCCCGTAACTATTTAGTCATGTCAATACTCGTATAAGTGAAGAATGGCACTGTCTTAATTGTAACCAAAGACCTGTATAAAACACACATAGCCTAGATCAAGATGATTAAATGCTGTCTTGATATACAGAGGGATGGTCCTCCCCCAACCTGTGCATATCATGTTTCGGGGACAATAAAGGGGACAGTCTTTTGGTGGCTAACAAAACTGACAAGAATTTGGATGCAGAAGTTAAATACAATTGTTAAACTAATATTTTCCTTTGAAAACAATACATACGTGCGTAACAATGTGTCGAGCGCGTTAAAGAAATTACTTACAAACCAACACAGCACTCATCAAAATTACAGAAAAAAGTTGAATGAGTTAATGCACACATGTACCTTTCTGCAGAGCTGCGGCATATAAAGTGTCACTGGTGACGTTCCTGAAGGCAGTATTTCCTGTTATTTTTCCATAAGCTAATTCCTCCAGTCTGTCGCATAGATCGTAAAACTCCTCAGAAATTGTGGTACGCCGTTGTGTGGCCAGAAGGACAATGTCGCCATACGAAACATCTGGAATACATAATAATAATTACTGTTATAATAGTATGCTAATAGAGTCTTTATGATTTAAAAATACAAACAATAAGGTCATTGCCATGTCACATTGTATATTATTGCATTGACCGCAAAACGGACTTTTTTCTGGTGAACAAAAGGTGCATAACACAAATGAGGTAAGCCAAACACACTGTAAACATTAATGATCGTCACTTAAAAAGTTGTCTTACTGCAGCCAAGTCGATGTGTGATATGGAACTGTATGAAAACTGAACGAAAACATACTAGACTCAGTGGTTAATTATGAATTTCAAGGCTTTTAACATAACTCAGTTATCCAAAATAGAAGTGAAGGAACTGATCAGAAATCGATACAATTAACCCACAGCTACCATCAGAGACACCAAAGGGAAAGAAGCACAAACCTGAAACAACCAGACCCTAATGGAAACATCAATAGCGGAAGGTCAAAAGGGCAGTTACTTTCCCACAACATGGTCGATTGGCTATCCAAAACAAAATAATATAAGCGATACACACACTCAAAGACAAACCATAAAAAAATACACCGCGGCAGTGAAACGGCCTGTGAAACAAATTCCACGGGGGAGGGGGTGTGTGTGTGTGTGTGGGGGGGGGGGCTTAAATCGATTTTACGTGGCCACAATCCTCGCCCTTATTTCCGTCGCAATTAAGACAAATAATTTGTTCAATCCGCACGAAGGCCTCCTAACTCATCAGTGAAACATCTCAGAGAACACAACAATCAAACAACCACAGAGATGAAACAACGGTGCGGACTTGACAGCAAGAAACCACTGTAATTCTGGAGCAAAATAAGACAAGCAGTTAGACTCCGGTGGGACCGACCAGAGAAAGAGCATCATGCACCAACCAACATTACATAAAATTAGATACTCTCTAATTCTCAGTAAGCCTTTACGCTGGAACCGTCATAGATCTTAGGCCTGACTCACCGGCGTGCAATTAAAAAGGGAAACAAAGTTGTCACCGTGATTGGGTTAACTACAATGCATGCAGTATGTCGTATAGCATTTATGTTGTATCCGTCTTAGTTCTTCTGTTGTGATGTATTATTGCTATAGTTCGTTTGCATGTATAGATTGCTAATATTTTATATTTTCCATAGCCGCTTGGCAATTTTTTGGGAAACTAGCTGTCCTTTATTGACGTTTTCGTTATGTATTTTTATGTTTGTGCTTCCTTCCCTTTGGTCTCATGGATGAGAAGTGTGAGGTAAATGTATCGATTACATGCCTTAACACCTAATTTATATTATGAAATTAGTAAATATGTAAATTCATGGACTGTTCATCAGAAAAGGCGATCACAAAGTATTATCATTCTACATTATTCATGCATACACATAATTCCCTGTTTAAATAATTAGAATCCATATTAACAACATAGATAATGTGACAGCTGATATCGTGTTTTAGTTACTCCCATGTGAAAACCCATTGAATAAAATCCCAAAACGCTAATTGAAACAAGAAATATACACTCGAAAATAAGTATACGAACTAACGAACAATCAGATGTGTCATTGACTGGTGATAAAAAATCTCAAAGATCTAATTCCGGAGTCATTCAAAATTCCAACATGTCTTTATGACCTACTCGTGATGCTTCGTTCTCTTGTTCAACCATCTCTGTTTTATACACTGACTGCTAATGATTAGGAATTACCTTAGAAAACCTGTCTTACAATGAATTATTAGGTCCGACCTTTTAAGAACAAGAAATATTAAGATACATTTTAATGATATTTAAGGTAACAAGAGTTGTTCTCCGCGCCGGTCTCGACATGTCAGTGGCTAGCGCGTTCGTTTTTGTTTGTTTGATTTGCGGTTTAACGTCCCCGTCAACACTGTAAAGGTCATTTTGTAGACGTTGCTTCCAATTTTGTGGGACTTTTACCCGACATTGAGATGAAATGACTTCTCAAGCCCTGTCGCACAATGAAACCAATAGGGTTTATAAGCATGGACGGTCCGACTCGTGCGCACCGCTTTGCCTGGGCAGGCTTAGCTCCTCTAAGCGGTTTACCGGTACTCGTGTGCGGGTCGGATTCAGCTCTGCGTGGAAACATCATGCAGCCCATATATTGCTTCAAACCCCGATGGGCGGGGGCCGTGTTAGCGCGTTCGACGTATGATCGAGATATTGTGGGTTCGAATACGGCCACCGGAGGCGAAGTGTGATCATGGGCACTGCCTCACTCCACCCAGGAAAAAATGCGCAGCAGTGGTTTAAAAGTCACTGCCTCTTTCTCGCGCGGATGATAATATACGGAATGAGTGTCGATAGCGATTCAAATATGCTTGAAACTTTCATCGCAATCGAACTAAAATGAACTAGTTAAAATTAAATAAATATATTCATTTGCTTCACTAACAGTAGAAAAACAAGATGTGTTTGTGTAACACTGATGCTCCCGGACAGCGCATGTTCAATATGAAAGTACTATCACTAAGCAATCTTAAAAAAGTAGGTCAAGGTCATAAGGTCAACAATTATGGGATCGTTGGAAAGGTCTTGTGACATAGAATGCACATGTGAAATATGAAAACCCTATCACTTATCAATCGAAAGTTATGGCGAATGTTGAAGTCTTTAAAAAGTAGGCCAAATGTCAAGGTCAGTGTCACGAGATCAAAAATTATGGTACCACTGTAAAGGTCTTGTGAACAAGAATGCACATGTGAAATATGAAAACCCTATCATTTATCAATCGAAAGATATGGACTATGTTAAAGTTTTAAAAAAGTAGGTCAAACATCAAGGTCAAGGTCACGAGGTCAAAAAGTATGGTACCACTAGAAAGGTCTTGGGACAAGGAATGCACATGTGAAATATGAAACCCTTTCACTTATCAATCGAAAGTTATGGCCAATGTTAAAGTTTGAAAAAAATTCAAGGGGAGATAATTCAGCCAAAAATGTCAATAGAGTTATGACCCTTGGTCAGAATGTAGCCCTTGTGATGATGAATAATGGTTTGAAGTTTCATGGGGCTAGATCAAATACTTTTGAAGTTATGATCAAGGTAAAAGTTTTTGTGACGGACAGACAAACAAACAGACAAATTTCAAGGGGAAATAATACAGCCAAACATGATAACAGAGTAACGGTCCTTGGTCAGAATGTAGCCCTTGTGATGGTGAATAAGTGCGTGAAGTTTCGTGGGGCTAGGTCAAATACTTTTGAAGTTATGATCAGGGTTAAAGTTTTTGTGATGGACAGACAAACAAACGGACAGACAGGGCAAACACTATATGCCCTCCAAATCAAAGATTCTCGGGGGCATAAAAAACATGAATTCCAACTGACAAATAAAATCTGAAATGCGTCGTTACGATTAGAAGTTAAAACTCATTGCGACTTACTCTCCAAGTGTCTGATTAAAGACTGCATATCATCACGTGAACAAGTTCGTGAAATCAACACCCCCTAAACACAACGTTATATAGGGAAACTGGGGCGGTTCTAACGATCACCCACAACCAATGTTTGGAGTATATATAAGAAAACATACCAAGAATTTTCATTAAAAATGTATCCACTTTGGAGATGTGAAAAAATGCACTATGTCGGACGGGTGTGTTATCGTAATCAATAAAACCTTAAATGCGTCAATACGGTTAGAAGTTAAAACCAATTGCCACTTACTATTCAAGTGTCGGGTTAAAGACTGCATATGATCTTGTCTTTCCGCAATCCAGTTACTGAATATCCTGTAAACCCCAAACGTTCGCACCGTAAATTGTTCATAACCTATCGTTGTGATAGTAGCTGCAAGAATGGCATCTATCCACCTCCCTTCTTCGCTTGTCAAGTCTTCTGTCTAAGAAAGTTAAATTATAATCTTAAATTCTAAATATTCTAGATTTTAGTTCATAAATATTTGCAAAACATATTGTTTTCATGCAGTTATGTATTGCAACTGTAAGGTGGAGAAAACACCGACACATATATATAACACATGTTATTTTCCTACAACATGTTTGAGCTTGTACGGGTCTCCGGGGCCTAGTTGGTAAGAACGCTGACTCTTTAACATTAGGCCCCTCACCTCTGTGGGTTCGAGCCTGGCTCGGGTCGCATGTAAGACGCCAAAGTTTGCAACGGAAGGGCATGTGGTTTTTCTCCCTGTACTTCTGTTTTCGCCCACCTTTGATTAACGACAGGCTCGATATGAGTGAAATAATCTTGAAAGGGCCATAACACCCCACGCCCCCCCCCCCCAAAAAAAAAAAAATAAATAAAAACCACAGCATCGCAAGCGGGTGCCATGCCCGTCTGTTTGTTTTGTATGCCAAAAGGGAGATAAAACACATTGCATGATAGAGTTATGAAACGTGGTCAGAATGTAGCCCTTGTGATGTTGCAGGCGTTTTTTTTTTCTTTTCAAGTTTCATGAGGCTGAGACAATACTTTTGGAAATATGACCGAAATACTTTTATTAAGTTATCGAAAAAATAGGGAACCGTTCAATGGTCAAGGTCACAGGTAAAAAAGTTTGATATTGATGGAAAGATCTTGCCCAGAGGAACACAAATATAAAGATGTATTGTTTGTGTTATCAATGTGAGATACCTTAACATTTTCGTGAAATTGGTGTTTTTTCGCTGGCCACAATGGGAGATAAATTAGTCTAATTGCATGATGTAGTTACGGAACTTGGTAAGAATGTAGCTCCTGTTATCATACAGATCTAGGTAAAGTTTCATGAGGCTAGAGCAAATATTTATGGAAATATGACCAAGGTTAACGGTTTGGTTAAATTTTCGAAAAGTAGGTCAATGTTGAAAAGTCAAGGTCACAGGCCAAAGAACTTGATATAAATAGAAATTCGTGAGAAGTTTGAACGCTGTATTGTCAGTGGTATTTACATAAGAAAAAAAAAACGTATTTAAAAACAAACTCAGTGATAATCTGAATTAATTCCTCAGAAAAACTTCTGTTACCTTCATCTACTGCAATATTTTAAAATTACTGATTATACACGTGTAATACACAGTGTGCTGTGACAGCGACTTCACGTTTTATTGCCTAAAGCTGCCGCTGATACAGTTGTGTTGGTATGATTGCAACAGTACTGCCAACTGAAGTTATAACTACAAAGCTTTAGCGTTATCGGTGGCGCAGTCGAATGCGCGATGAACTAATAATTATCAGGGGGTTGCGGATTAGATCCCGGTTGGGTAGTTGCGGAATACAGAATATTAAATGTAGTATTGTTTAACCGCTTATGCATAACCTCAGCACAGGGAAAGTGCGGCTAGGTAAGCTGAACGTCTCAAGCTTAATATTTTGACTTTGTCATTCAACTCCAACCCTGACCAAAGTTTATATTTGCGTCCACTTCTACTCCGCGGTTGCGCGGGTAAAGTATTAGTTAGTCTGGATTTGAATATTCATGCACTCGTGCTGAGAATGACCTTATTTCCGGCATTTTCACCAAAAGCGACGTATGTCTTAATTGGAAAAGTGAGACTTGAGTATATAATATTAAGTCTGGAAATTTTTTCTACTGACCCTACCAAGGCGGTCGTTTCTTGCAGTTCTTTATACGTGTATTAGTGTGTAATTTTGTATGTCTTTTTGTGTTTTGTGTGCCTACATAAGAAATAAACCAGATCTTATTGTAATTTGTTGAGTCATAAATCACAGTTTGGAGGTCAACTGTTAAGTAGATCAATTCACGAGCGCATAGCCGGAGTGATTTGTATACTTACAACTGACCGACAAACTGTGATTTATTTCTCAATAATTCACACACTAGAGCTGACCTATTTCGATTCTAACCAATGCTGTTGTTTCCTTCCAATTCTCTCAACCTTTCGCCACTGGCAGAAGAAATCACGCCAACATTATTGACTGTAACACATGCATTTATGTCCTTTTATTGCGTTTTTAATGCGAGAAAATAACGTTACACTGTTCAAGGTAAAACATCTAGGATTGACGCCAAACAAGGGCGGCTATTTGCGTCACGCTCTCCTTCCCTGTGATTTATTGTAGAATAAACCACAGTTCCCTGCCATTACCAATATAGGCGTGCTGTGTTAGAATTTGCACTAACGACTTCTCTTGTTTTGGTGAGTGGTGATAGATTGTTTTATTGTTCTGGCTTTTCAAGCGTAACTTATTCGTTCTTCTCTAAATCAGAAGGAGAAGACTGTCGTTCAGCGGCCATAAATTGGCAGGAACATATGGACAACTTTCATCTAACGCATACAATTTAAACAGATTTTAACACATCAATTGGTCCGACGCCGCTTTGTGTCCAGTTATCTATCGATCGACACACAGTTAACTTTTGTATTGACCGTACTTTCGTATTGGCCTTGTTATAGGTTCGAAGTCTGCTGTATTGGCCGGAGGCCGAGGGCCGAGACCAATTCAGCTGACCGAGGACCTGTAATTTGGACAATACGAAATTACTTGATTTATGACAATGTTATTAATTGGCGCAATTAAAAAACATGATTTATGATTTTTGACCTCCGGATAATATTGTTTGATCTGGTGTTATATAGGATAGTCAATTAACAATAAGATGCTACTCTGTGTGTGCCTTGAAAAGGTTTTGTACTGTTTAATAAACAAATCGCGACAATAATATGCCTGCAATTTCCGGGATGCGTTTTTGCAGTACTGAATTGGTTAAGCCATATATTTAAGGGTCACACAAATGAGACATAAGGAAACTGTGTTGACCGGAGCAGACATCACAGAACGCGGTGTGATTCCTGATCATTGCATTCACTTCTAATTTGATCAGGGTAAATACTGATAAGTTGAAGTACATGAATGCAAAGGTTCCAACAGACAGTCTAAGTCCTTGGGCCAGTTGTTCAAAACTAACGATGTCGTTAGTTAACGTATCGTTAAAACTTTGATCATTAAATATGGCTAATATGCTGAAATTTTTGCTGATGCAAAAGCTGCTCACATTTTTTCAGCAAAAATATCAAAATATACGATATTGTACTTGCTAGAAGAGTTAACAGTTTGACCACTAACGAGCTCGTTAAGCTAACGATGCTTTGAACAACTGGCCCAGGGTTAAGACACAATTGTTTCAGTCTACAACCTTTGCCAACTGGGGCAAGTTGTTAAAAACTAACGATGTCGTTAGTTAATGCATCGTTAAAACTTTGATCATTTAACTTGGCATTTATGCTGATATTTTTGCTGAAAAAATGAGAGCAGCTTTTGCAAAGCAAAATCTGCTCTCATTAATTTTGTTCAGCAAAAATGATACTAAGTTAGCAACTGAAGTTGCTAGAACATTTAACAATTTCACCACTAACGAAGCTATTAAGGCGTAACTATACCAGATTTAGTGGCACAGAGGCCTTTCTGATATTTTATCTTCATCAGTGTGTCTCAACCCCAAAGTTTTGAAACCGAAACAGATGACGGACAAGACCCGGCAAACACAGCACATACCCCTCCGACCACACCGACCAACGTAGCTCATGAGACAGGTCAGCTGGAGGCATCAGGCTCGATACGCCTAACCGCGGACTTATAGGCGTCCCCCACCGAGACAACATCAGCAAACATGGCCCACACTCCACGGAAGTCCCGGGCATCAGGAAGGAAATGTCCAAAGTAGTGAGACTTGCAAAATTTAAAATATTACAAAAAGTGGCAACCAAATCCGCTAAGATAATGTCCCACCTGACAAGTCAGTCATTATTTTAGAAAAAATAGAAATTTATACTGCAAAAATTAAAGATATAATATAGTTATTTAAATCAGTACTTGAGTACTGACGTCAACACTGCAGTATCAACCTCAGCACTACTGATACTGAGCTGGTGATACCCTCGGGGACGAACGAATCATCCACTAGCAGAGATACCGACCTAGTGATTGCAATTAAGACGTAACTATGCCAAATTTAGTGACACAGCGGCCTTTCTGATATTTAATCTTCATCAGTGTGTCTCAACCCCAAAGTTTTGAAACCGAAACGGATGACGGACAAGACCCGGCAAACACATCACATCCCCCTCCGACCACACCGACCGACGTAGCTCATAAGACAGGTTCACTGGAGGCATCAGGCAAGAGACGCCTAACCGCGGACTTTCAGGCGTCCCCCCACCTAACGATCCTTTGAACAACTGGACTCAGACCATTAATATTGCCATAGGTTGAATTCAAAATACGGCGTAGTAAACCGTTGTTAACGCGAACGCGTGAAAATTCGCTCGATGCGATTCGATTAAAACACTGGAGACTTACCCTCTTGTTATAAAGCTGCGAAACCTTAGGTACTGTTTTGGCCAGTTTTGTCCAAGACAGTTTCTTCTTGCCGTGCAATTCCAGCGTGCCACCAGCCAGCACGCTAATACTTTTCTCGGCATCACCTATATCATACTCACCACGCCTGCCTAAAACCATAGGATAAAACACTGATAAAACATGCAGTCGCACTTGTTCTCAATCAAAGGGAATTCTTTTTATACCGCAACCAGGCATTCTAGTAACCTAATAAAAGGGGTCGAATAACTAAACGCTATAACCGGTAGTGACCCATAATACCTTCTACTGACCTATATTACGTCTAGGGACTGTTTATAGACCGGTCCTACTTTTCAGGTCCCTAATTTGCAAGAATTAACAATAACACGTAACATTTTATACACACGAAAACAACGAAACAGCAAATTATAATCTTTGCAATATTTATTTAAACAAATTGCCAGAAATTTAATCTACATTCTTACGTATACCTTCTCGGGCTTTCCTGATTTGAATGATCCGTTGGAATAGTTGCACACTGCTACTGCGGTTGCGTCTCAACCTCGAATATAATTTCTAAAGCTAAAATAAACTATTTATTTGCAGATTTTCATACAGAATGAAAAAGTCTGAGAAACTTTTATTCGAACGTCCATGTTGTTTCCAACGTCTCTCTGGCGCGGTGACGTCAGAAACTCTGCACTATTTGACGCCACGTTATACTTTGTGTGCGCGCCATGGCACTGAATTCCGTTTAACATGCCACACTGTCTGCTGTCTTATGCTTAAATTTGCTAAATTATTGCAAAAACCCCTTGATTGTTTTGAGTTGCGGTATAAACTAAATCCATGATTAGTGTCTTTAATAATAAAGCTCGCCCCTATAAAACTGTCTAAGGTTCACCGATTATATTTTATTGTTAAACACACTAACCATGTATTTACTATATATAATTATCCAGAATTCAAATACGAAGGGCTGTTTAGGAATGTATTTCTTGTGCTACCTTGAAAATGTTTGTTATCGCCATTTTGAACTACACAGTTGTCTATAGTGGAGGTAATAAAAGAACACTTTATGACACACATGAGTAATACTTAATATGGTTTACCAAAGGATATCCTTTGGAAGCACCACATAACTTAACAAGTATGGAGTGTATATGTTTTATGGGCCAGACTAGCTTAGTTTTGCCCAATTAGGCTTCATTTTTTTTGTGTGTGTGTGTGCTTCATTTTTATTGGAAGCAAGGAATAAACCACAGGACTAAAACGTATGGAGTGCACATGTTTTCTGGGCCAGACTAGCTAGTTCCGGCCAATTAAGCCGCACCAGTGACCCTCAAATATTTAAGTATATACAATTATGGTATTTTCATGGGTAATCATTTGATAGACACGGTTTACGCGATATAGTGAAATAAGTAAAATGTGAGAGATGTTGTCTCGATTAGAATTCAAACCAACCTTCCCACCCACTGAATCAAAATTCAACTTACGCCGTCTGCATGAACAAAATAGAAGTGGAGGCAATGGTCAGGAATCGATACAATTAACCAACAGCTCCAATCAGAGACACCAAAGGAAAAGAAACACAAACATGAAACAACAGACTCTAATGGAAACATCAATAGCGGAAAGCCAAAAGGACAGTTACTTTCCCACAAAATGATCTTGGCACAGTACAAACTCCGACGAGTTGACCTGCGACCTGGTTGTGCGCGCATGTCCGAACACGAAGATTCGCGAGTAACCACTACATTATTGTGAACACATAAGTCTATTTTAATTCACTCAAAGCAACAGAAATCACAGCCAGTGCATGGCAGCGGGCCAACGTCAAAATAGAAGTGGGGACAATGATCAAGCCGTCATCGTATCAATAGTGGCCCGCTGTTGGCCCTAGATTCTGTGCTAGCTTTGTTATGTTGAGATGTTTGGAAGTAGGTGCATGTAACGTTTCTACCGTAACGGTTGTGATAACAGGTTTGAAAAATAGAAGTGACGATAATGATCAGGAATTGATACAATTAACCAACAGCTCCCATCAGAGACACCAAAGGGAAAGAAGCACAAACATGAAACAACTAGGCCCTAATGGAAACATCAATAGCGGAAAGCCAAATGGACAGTTACTTTCCCACAAAATGGCCAATTGGCTATTCAAAACAAAATAATATCTCAAAGACAAACAATAACAAAATTAAACCGCGTCGGAAGAACCGCCTGAGAACGGTCAGTGAAGTCCATATCAAATACTATTAAATAGCAGTGAAGGCAATGATCAGTTACTTTCCAACATAATGACCAAACGGCTGTCCAAATCAAAATACTATAAGCGATACAAATACTCAAAGACAAACCATTACAAAAATAAACCGCGTCAGAAGAACCGCCTTGGAACGGTCAGAGAAACGAATTCCACTGGGGGGAGGGGGGGGGGTGCTTAAATTGATTTTACGTGGCCAGAATCCTCGCCTTTATTTCCGTCGCGATTTAGACAATTAATTAATTAATTTGTTCAGTCCGCATGAAGGCCTCCTAAATCCAATTACACCTTCAGTGCCAAAGGTGTTTTGGGTTTATAGAGGATCTTATCTTACATGAGTGTTCATTAAAGGAGTTGAGGAAAAGGGATAAAATGCGAGGCTCTGCCGAGCATTTTATCCCTTCTTCTCAACGAGTTTAATAAATTCAATAATACATGAGCACGAATGCAAGATTCTATTTATCAAATGACATTTAAAACTCATTTTATTATGTTTACAAAAATGTTAATATTCCGCCGTTAGTAAACGCGACTTCGTAAAGGACGTCGTACATGTTACGTTACGGGACGTATCTAGCTAATTTGCATATTTAATCCACTAGTGGATTATCGATAATATTACATGGCGTTATTACACTCTCAGACGCGACGTCATATGATAAAAAAATTGTACAGTATGTATTGCACTTACCCTCTAGAACAATGTCCACTTCGCCTTCATGCGGGCATGTCTCACTGCCTATTTCGAACTTGCCTTCTACCAAAATGTTTTTCACATGTAGCTTGATGTTTACACGAGGTGAAACTACTAGGCGACCCGTTCTCTTGATATGGATGTTAAACAAAGGCGGTGGAGAAACGTCCAATATAATATGAGTTGTAATGTTTACACCATCTCCGGTTGAAGGTATCTGTGACAGAAGGAAGAATTTGTTACGAGATGGAATAGGAAACCTCTCTGGTGTTTATGCACATCTAAATTATTTTAGTAGGTATATGGTAAGGCGGTGCGAGTGAAATATTTTAGGTGAAATATGGTAGGCAAAATGTGCTGCTCCATGCACAGGTCATGCACATATCATACGATGTATGCATGAGTGGTTTGTGGAGATCTGTTTTTACAATACAGGAGGCCGCTATAAGGCTGAGTTCTATAAAATTTGCCTAAAAATCGCCAACCGCCAAATTGTGCCATATATGATTTTCATTCCCGTCACGTGCTGTGTGGGTGTTCGTTTTGACAGGAGTCATGCCATTGGTTTATAGGGTCGTTTCATCATTTTTTCCCTATGGGAAATATACTATTTGAACGCAAATCCATTATCTACTCGATTTTTGCTATCTGGCTTTAATTGCGGACGGTATATCCACCTCGCCACGATTTTAGCAAGCTAATATGAGTATGCATGATTTTCCGGTAGTATTCATAGATATAAAAACCCTGAAAAAAAACGAACACTTCAGCAGCAGGTCAATTGTAACTTATTCACACAACATTGAGACGGGACAGAGAAAGTATATTGAAAAGCGCAACAATGTGTGGTGACCTGCTGTTCCCTGCGAAATAGCAGCAGGTACAGGTACGACGCTGTCGGTTTGGGTCCAGCAAGGGCGGACGAACCGACATGAACAGGTCGTAGAAATGTGAGACCAATGTGAGACCATTCAAATGAAACAGGTCGAATAAATAACCTGCAGGCGATTCAGGCGAATCAAATTTGTGCGCGATCGCTAAATAATACATATCAACCTGTGGTCGACAACAATGTTGACAAACTAGTTTACACTAGTCCGCGAGAGGGGGATTCACCCTAAGTTATAAACTGGCCAGTCGCGTCTTGTGGTGTTTCTTTTTTTTTTTTTGTGACTCCAACGTTTCGTTGGCTGTAACTGTTTATAGTCACTAATGTTTTAATTGCATAGGTTTACACGAAGCCAATTCTTACACAATTTTTTTACACAAGTAGTTCTTGATTGCTTGTAAATTCATAACATTTTGTTGTTGTTAAAAAATGTTGTTGCAAGAAAACATGCCCCAAAGTATGAGTCCTATGAAGAAATAGGTTTATCAATTTGAAGAATTGCACATGAATTTTAGAATTTATTTATTATTTTCAAAGAAAATTTTAGATCACCATCTAGCTATGCGAGTAAGTACTTTGGTACTTAAAATAGTGCATGGAACAACGACTTTATAATTGAGTTGAGGTGATTTATCAATGATATTTTCAGGATGTTTTTCTTTTGTAAATTTTGTACCATATTTTTTTTTTTTTTTTTTACAAAAATATAATTTGCAAGGCATTTAACCATTACCGCAGGTGAGCGCCATGCGCGTATGAATACATATTGGATCGCATTGGTCGCCATTTTGTTTCTTTGGTAGGCCAGGTTGATAGTTAGATTGAGGTAAAATTTTTGACCATGCGTTATGTAGTTGCATGCCATTATTCACATCTGTTAAACACTGTGTTGCCTAAGAAAATAAACTTGTATATATTTGTTTCGATGACAATCTCAGCATGCACAAGCATGTGACCGATGCAGTATCGTAGGAGGCCCAGAAATGGTGACTCGCCTGTTTCGGTGACACTTAGTTCCCGCGTGGTAATTTCTTAGTAAAGAGTTCTGTGGCGTCATCACATCCAGTTGTTATCAGTATAAATAAAGACCTTTGATTTCTATCAACAACATCGAAAAATTCTGTTCAATTCTTATACAAAAGATGGTGATTACGGTCACTGAAACTGGTCACTCAACGATATCTAGAAATATGTTGGTTGGGATGAATGTCAGAAAGTGCACCGTCCTTCGGATCGGGACGTAAACTGGAGGCCCCCTGTGCAGGGAGAACCATCCCCTTTGCAGGTTAAAGAACCATACCATAATTACATGAATACTGTGTAGGCTTTCATCCTGCAAAACTGGAGTGTATGTAAAATACACCTGCCTAGAATGCCCGTGAGGGCGTATGGCAGTAAATAGAGAAAGAAAATGAAATCGGGGATGGTTCTCCCTGCACCATGTGCACAGGGGGCCTCCAGTTAACGTCCCGATACGAAGGACGGTGCATGACATTCATTTTAGTCGGTTAATAGCTATACATAGCTAATGTTACATTTGTTGAAAACTTCCGACTTTAAATAAAATGTTTATCTGTATCTCTGCAAATGATGCCAATGGAGTGTGTTTGGACACCGAAATTTTATCGTCGCTGCCAGGGATCGAACCCGGGTCCTCTAGCATCAGAGGCAAGTGCACTAACCACTGAGCTATCAAGCTCTTTTGTTTTTCGTGTGTTTTTTTTTTTAATTATTTTACGGCTCTGAACGTTATTTCAGTTACTTCGAGCCCATCAGAGTTCGGCGAAAACCATTGTCATTACGCGATTTTGATAAAAGATAGGCTCGTTCATTTATGATTAAATTTGCTCAGACGTGATTGATTTAGTTTTGGAGGAGGACGAAATTCAAGTCAAATTAATGAAGTCTGTCATCCGGGTATTCTCAATAGTCACGTGACTTTCTGCATAGCAACCAAAACCGGAGGTGAAAAGCTACGCCATTTTGAGTTACGTTGTAATTGAATAGGAACGATATTCACACGTAAAATTCTGAGAGACTGAAGAGAAAATGCCATAAATATGCAGTGCAGCTGGTTGTGCAAATTACCACCCTACAAGAGGATAAACAGCTGTCCTCATACAATTTTCCGAATCGGGAGAAATACCCAGACAGACGATCGAAGCGGATCAGGGCTAAGGCTGACACGATTAATCGTATAATCGATTAATCAATCGATAAATTCCACAAAAAATGATTATCATTTCTGATTTGCTTTTAATCAATTACTTCATAGGTACAATTTACTACCCAAAGTTATGCCTAAAATAGAGGGATGAGTGGCAAACAGTGCAGACCCTGATGAGACGCCCCATTCTGTGGCGTCTCATCTGGGTCTACACTGTTTGCTCAGGCCTGTCTGTTTAAATATACATATGGTAATGGGCAACATATCGTAAGAGTCATGCTCAGACAGAAAGCCAGACAGGTAAAATTATGACAAAAACCTTAGCGATTACTAATTGATTATCAATCACAATGGCATGACTGATAGTCAATTTTATCAGCTCCGATTAGCCAGCCCTAATCAGGGCCTGCAATCACCTTATATATGGCCGGAGGCCATTTCAAAATTTAGGGTTGTCACGCTGTGTTTTCTTCGAAATTTATTTGGAAAATGGCTGAAATTTATGCAAACAGTATAGAGGCCCTGATCAGACGCAGCGTTCTGTGGCGTCTGGTCTGGGTCTGCAGTGCTTGCCAGGGTAATTGGTTAAACACTTAAGAGAACCCTTACGTAATTATATGGTTACCATCACATTCGCCGACTATCTTTTTATTATTTTTATGTAGCCAAAAGCTGTTTTTGTCGCACCTGCTTGTAGCAGGGTGTGACATAGGCGTCCGATTTTCCGTCCATCTGTTCGTCCGTCCGTCTGTTAACATTTACGTCGAAGTTCGACATTTACGTCAAAGTTTTTATTTTACAAACCTCAGCTACCATCAAACCTTACATGAAACATCTCATAGACCTTCTCACTTTGTAAGCACCTTGACCTGGTGACTTTGACCTATATTTTGCAGTAACTTTGACCATTACGTCAAAGTTCGACATGTACGTCGAAGTTCGACATGTACGTCGAAGTTCGACATTTTTATGCTCCACGAAGGGGGAGCCATATAGTCGCCGCTTTGTCCGTCCGTCCGTCCGTCACACTCTATATCTCTAAAAGTATTAAATGTATTTAAATGAAACTTTATATACTGATAGAGGACGATGAGGGGAATCGGAGAATACAAGAACCATAACCCTGTCACCAGTATTTATGGAGTTACCTTCCTTCTTAACTATTTCAATGAAAAGATTGTCCGGAGCATATCTCTGAGTGAGTTTTAGTTTTACGTCCCACCAACAGCTAAGGTCATACGGAGACGGGACCTCGGTTTAAAGACTCATCCGAAAGTCTGGAGAAGCCCGGGATCGATCCTGCGATCCCTGGTTTACAAGGCGAGTAGCGTAACCACTGCACCACGGAGGCTTCTGGAGCATATCTCTGAAAGTATAGAAGGGATTTAAGTGAAACTTGATACATTGATAGATGGCCATCACAGGAAGCACAGAGTGCAAGAACTGTAACTCTATCACAAGTAATTACAGAGTTATTTCCCTTTTTAGTTTTTGCTATATTAAGCTTGTCCGGAGCATATCTCTAAAAGTTTTAAAGGTAATTTAGTGAAACTTGATACACTGATAGGGGCCTATGAGAGAAATCGCAGAATGCAAGAAGCATAACCCTGCCAACAGTATTTACGGAGTTACTTCCCTTCTTAATTAGGGCCCCACACAGTATTTTGGGTGCCCTATAGTAATTTGTCAGTCAGTTTCAAATCTAAACCAAAACATTTAACCGGTTATAACTTCAAAAGTATTATCCTTACTTCCATGAAACTTCACACTAGTACTAACAATCACAAATACCTACATTCTGACAAACCATATTGCTTTTGTCCGTGTGTTTGTCACGCCTTTACCAAAAAACTTAACCTCGGCCATTACTTCAAAAGTATTTGCCCTGCTCTCACGAAACTGCACACACTTACTTACTATCACAAGACCTACATTCTGACAAAGGGCCATAACTATATTGCTTTTCCGTGTGTGTTTGTCAGGCCACAACCAAACAACTTAAACTCGGTCAAAATTTTAAAAGTATTTGTCCTACTCTCATGAAACTTCACACACATACTTACCATCACAAAACCTACATTCTGACAAAGGGCCATAATTATGTTGCTTATTTTTACTGAATTATTTCCCCTTTTTCAAAAAATATCTCCTGTTGTTTCATAACCATGGGTAATAGGGCTTTCATATTTCACATATGTATTCCTTGTGACATTCTTTATTGAAAATCACTTACTAGGGAACACAAAACTGAGTTTCTTTGTCTTATGGTTTAAGATTTACATGCCCTTGCACGGAAGGGGCCTTACATTTCTCCTTATTTTTGCAGTCTTTGTTGAAAATCACTAACTAGGGAATTCTTAGACTTGGTTAAACCCATTTGGTACCGGAAACCCCAAAAGGGGTAAGTGGCAAACATTGCAGATCCAGATCAGACGCCACGGAATGTGTGTTTGTCATGCCTTAACCAAAAAACTAAACCTTGGTCATAACTTCAAAAGTATTGGCCCTACTCTTATGAAACTTCACACACATACATACCATCACAAGACCTACATTCTGACAAAGGAGAATAACTCTTGTGTTTGTCACACCTAAACCAAAAACCTTAACCTCGGTGATAACTTCAAAAGTATTTTGTCTACTCTCATGACACATCACACACATAATTACCATCACAAGCCCTACATCTTGACTAATTGCTTTTGGGTGTGTGTTTGTGCCATACCCAAACAACTTAAACTCCGGTCAAAATTTTAAAAGTATTTGTCCTACTCTCATGAAACTTCACACACATACTTAAATCACAAAATCCTACATTCTGACAAACGGCCATAACTATATTGCTTATTTTCATTGAACTATCTCCCATATTTTGAAAAAAATATCTCCTGTTATTTTATAACCATGGGTAATAGGGCTCTCATGTTTCACATGTGTATTCCTTGTGACATTTTCCATTGAAAAATCACTTACTAGGGAACACAAAACTGAGTTTCTTAGCCTTATCGTTTAAGATTTACAGGCCCTTGCAGGGAAGGGGCCTTACATTTCTACTTTTTTTCATTCTTTGTTGAAAATCACTACCTAGTTTCTTTATTTGTACTTCAAACATCGGGTGAGGATACTCATTAGGACCTCCTCATTCAGACGGTTCTAACGAGTACCCATAACCTTTGTCTTCAAACAAATCTTATCAAACTTCAAAGTGTATAGGATCATTTCACTAAAATTACCCTCCTACTACTGCGCATCTTCGGGGAGCATCCCTCGGTTTCACCCATGCTCTTGTTGCTGAAGTTTTTATTTACAGACCTCGTCTACCATCAAACCTTACATGAAACATATCATAGATCTTCTCACTTTGTAAGCACCTTGACCTGGTGACTTTGACCTATATTTTGCGCTCCAGTGACTGACCATTACGTTGAAGTTCGACATTTACGTCAGTTTTTATTTTACAAACCTCATCTACCATCAAACCTTACATGAAACATCTCATAGACCTTCTCACTTTGTAAGCACCATTGACCTGGTGAATTTGACCTATATTTTTCGCTCCAGTGGATTTTACCATTACGTCGAAGTTTGACATTTACGTCCGGAAGTTTGTATTGTAATCAACTATAAGACTAAACAACCATCAAACCTTTCATGAAACATCACCCTGAGTTTGTGACTAGACAAGCACCTTGACCCGGTGACCTTGACCTATATTTTACGCTTCAGTGAGTTTCACACAAATTACGTCAATGTTCCAGATCTTCTCAAATAAAGGGCATACAACAATAAAATCTTGAATAGTGTTTCTCCTAGATGTATTGACTCTGCAGGTACCTTGACATGGTGACTTTGACCTATATTTTACGCTCCACTGACTTTGACACATTTTACATGGAAGTTCGAGATCTCCTCAAATAAAAGGCCAACAACCATCTAATCTTGCATAGTGCTTCTCCTAGATGTACTGACTCTGCAGGTACCTTGACCCGGTAACCTTGACCTATATTTTACTTTGACAAATTTTTATGTTGAAGTTCCATATCTCTGCAAATAAAAGGCCTACAACCATTGAATCTTTTCTTCCTGATATGTACCATATTCGACCTATTTACCGCACCGTGCGCTTAGTTTTTTAAAAATTGTATGAAAATATTGTGGTGAAAAATCTACCTAATAAGCGCACACTCAATACGAAATAAATACGAATAATAAGCTTCCGGTATGATTATTTTATAGAGTTGAATTTCAGCATAGGGATTCACCACATATACATATGATTGTCTGGGTCAAAGATGCAGCAAAACTCAATATGAATTTGTTGGGAGGTTTACTGTAAAGTGTGCGCTTGTGTATTTTTCCAGAAAAGCTTGGGTGTGCGCTTATAGGAGCATGTGCGGTAAATGGGTGGAATACGGTAGTCTTTTTCAATATTTAGGGGTGTCAGGTTATGACTTCTTCAATTTTATATGCGAAATGGTTGAACTTTTTAGTAAACAGTGTAGGCCCTGATCAGACACTGCATTCTGCAGCATCTGATCTGGGCATGCACTGTTTGCCAATTACCTATTTTGGGGTTTTTGTACAAAAAGGGTTAAAACTATATGTCCAGAAAAAAAAATGACTGTCATTCAGATGATTCAAGTTAGCTGAACTGTTCATAATAATTTCATATTATGCAAATGTAATTAAAATGCTTACTTGCACTTGAAATGTGTTTTTTTTTCAACCAGATCAACAACATTGTCCTTGAAAAACCAGCAAACCACTTAAATTTGTCTTTGAAAACCCTTCCCTCCATGTTTTTGAACACAGGAAGTGTGTCATAGAATACCGGCAAAGATGCTTTCGGGGAAATTTTCAAGAAGCAAAATACTAATAAACTGCAAGGCAAAAGCAAAACACTAATTAAATGCCATTTTGAGAGATTAAGTGAAACTATCTGTATATAGATGATATTGGTTTTGGTGGTGATACATACATGTTTTAATAGTGCATCAAGCGAGACTAGAACTGAAAGCATACTGCCTTTACGGGGTATGGTCTTGTTTGTTTGATTTGAGGTTTAACATCCCTATCAACACTGAATTGGTCATTTTGGAGACGTTGCGACTTTTTCCGACATTGAGATGAAATGATATCTCAAGCCCTGTCTCCCAGTGAAAACTGGGCACGGTACTCAGGGATACAGACCAAGTATCGTGCTTTTGGCGCCCAGATAGTCAAGAATCCGAAATTTTACATTGAGTTAATCTATAGGCAGTTTTTGTTCAAAAACTTGGGCACCCAGGCAGAAATTTAGGTGCCTTGGGCAACTGGGCACCTGTTAGTCTTTATCTCTGGAACTCTATTGTTTTTCAGACTGCATATGGTAGAGATTATAGTACAATGGACTAGATACTTGGTGTAGTTTTCACAACATGCTAAAAGGAGCCTAATAAAGTAATAAAGGTTTTCAAAAATCAAAATTGGACGCCTTCTTCTACTTGCTGTTTACGAGAGGAGGAAAAGCCAATTGTCAGTACTACATTCTGGTTACACATACAGGTCTTCGTAAAAAAATGTCTGAATATTTGTTTGTGTGCCAGTTGTGTCAGTATTATGAAAGCATCTGATGGCTTACATGTAGCTGAGGTATCTAGTATACACAGCCTCTGATTACATCCTCTGGTTTTTGGTAAGTTTTATTTGCTTTTTTTTATTGCAAATTTCTATCATGTATTAACCTGTATGTTACCATATGCTTAAGCCTTTTTCAATGATTTATGCATATTATTGCTCTTGCCCTCCCTATATATCGAATTCCACAACTTTAGTTTGCCTTTAACCCAAGGATCAATGTTTGCGTTTTTATCATTGTGAAGCCAGAATGCATGTATTGACATAAATATATGTGATATCAGTGTGTTCAGGTTATCGTAGGTATCATAACATGTCTTGTGTCCAAACATCAGGACTCTCTATGTGAATTTTATATGGTTGTTCAGTGTTTCGAATGTTTTCGATCTTAGTCGGTAAAGGCTTAACCTTTTTTCAAGAAACAAATAAATGTTCAATTGTTTCATGTTCTAAACAACCAAATCTACACATATTTGTAGCTGTCAAGCGCCACTTACATAAGTTTTCCTGACATGGTAAAATTCTGTGCAACAATTTGAAGCTGAAGTCAGCTATTTGCTTATTACTTTGTTTTTACTCTGTGTTCCAGGTTTTAGACCATGTTGGCCTATCAGGAAATATTTTTTTGCCAGTATTTGTCAATATATGATCTTTCTTTAATTTTTTTTACAACAATTGGTAATATTCTTTTGCTTTTTTTGGAAGATCATTTTTAAGGTTCATGTTGATGTTTTTAAGATATTCCTTCCATTGTTTTGGAATAGATTTTAACAATGTCTTATATTCAACTAACCAGTTTGATCGATTTTTTAGCTGTGAAAAAAAAATTTCTTCGCCCATTTTAAAATTGCCGTCTTTATTTAATAGGTCATCAATAAAACTTATATTGATTTTTTCCAGTTTTTGTAATATAAAGTTCTCCGTTTTGATTGTATATTTTGTTTCCCAATAAGAATTGTTACCTTACGTCTGCTTCACCTTATGGTGCTTGTGAGCTCCACAACATAAGTGCCAACAGACCATCACCTCAGTATAGAATGGAGGTAGCTTAATTGGGCATAATTTTTCTTTCTCAAAATTCATTCTCATAAGATGATCAATTTTACATTTGTTCACATATTTTTGGGTATTATACTCCATGTTTATGCTTCTTCAGCCTCCAACTTTGGAGGGGCATATTGCTTCGCAGGTCCGTCCGTTACGCTTTTGATGCATAGCATAACTTAAGAACTGTGTATGCAAGGGTTTTGAAAGTTCATATATGGATTCCTCATGGAAAATAAGGGGACACATATTTTTTTTCTCATCCAGATTATGCCCCTTTCAAGAGTTATTGCCCTTTGATTTTTTTTTTATAAAATATTGTCAGCAAAATGTCTGAAAACTATAAGAGCTAGAGCCTTGAAAGTTGGTGAATAGAATGGTGGTGATGAGTAGATGACCTGATTGACTTTTGACTTCATTCCCAAAAATGCTTCATGAGTTATGGCCCTTTGTCACTTTGGGTATTTTACATTGTACCTCTATGTGCTTTTTGATGCAAAGCATAACTTTATAACCGTGTATGCTAGGGTTTTGAAAGTTCACATATGGATTCCTCATGGAAAATTAGGGGACACATTTTTTTTTTGCTCGTCTGGATTATGCCCCAATCAAGAGTTATTGCACTTTGAATTTTTTTTTATAAAATCTTGTCAGCAAAATATCTCAAAAACTATAAGAGCTAGAGCCTTGAAAGCTGGTGAATAGATTGGTGGTGATGAGTAGATTACCTGATTAACTTTTGACTAAATTCCAAAAAATACTTAATGAGTTATGGCCCTTTGTCACTTTGGATATTTTTACATTGTACATGTATCTCTATATGCTTTGTATTGCATAGCATAACTTTATAACCATGTATGCTAGGGTTTTTAAATTTCATATATGAATTCCTCGTGGAAAATTAGTAGACAGTATTACCCTTTTAATTTTTTTTTTTATAAAAACTTGTCAGCAAAATATCTCAAAAAAAACTATAAGAGCTAGAGCCTTGAAAGTGGGTGAATAGGTTGGTGGTGATGAGTAGATGATGTGATTAACTTTTGACTTAATTCTGAAAAGTACTTAATGAGTTATGGCGCTTTGTCACTTTGGGTATTTGTACATTGTACCTCTATATGCTTTGTGATGCATAGCATAACTTTGTAACAGTGAATGCTAGTTTTTTGAAATTAGATATATAGATTCCTCATGGAAAATTAAGGGATGCATATTTTTGTCCTCATCCAGATTGTGCCCCTTTCAAGAGTTATTGCCCTTTGAATTTTTTTTGATAAAATCTTGTTGGCAAAATATCTCAAAACTTAGAGCTACAACCTTGAAAGTTGATGAATAGATTAGTGGTGATGAGTAGATGACCTGATTAACTTTTGACTTTATTCCCAAAAATACTTCATGAGTTATAGCCCTTTGTCACTTTGGGTATTTTTACATTGTACCACTATATGCTTTGTGATGGATAGCATAACTTTATAACCGTGTATGCTAGGGTTTTGAAATTACATAATTATTATATGGATTCCTCATGGAAAATAAGGGGATGTGTTTTTTTTTTCATCCAAATTATGACCCTTTCAAGAGTTATTGCTCTTTGAAATTCTTTGGATAAAATCTCGTCAGCAAAATATCTCAAAAAAACTATAAGAGCTAGAGCTTTGAAAGTTGGTGAATAGATTGGTGGTGATAAGTACATGACCTGATTAACTTTTGCTTAAATTCCGAAAAATACATCATGAGCTATGGCCCTTTGTCACTATAGGTATTTGTTCATTGTACCTCTATATGTTTTGTGATGCATAGCATAACTTTAGAACCGTGTATGCTAGGGTTTTGAAATTACATATGGATTCCTTATGGAAAACTAGGGGACACATATTTTTCTCATCCAGATTGTGCCCCTTTAAGAGTTATTGCCCTTTGAAGTTTTTTTTTTAATATCTTGTCAGCAAATTATCTCAAAAAGTACTAGAGCTAGAACCTTGAAAGTTGGTGAATAGATTGGTGGTGATGATTAGATGACCTGATTAACTTTTGACTAAATTCCGAAAAATACTTCATGAGTTGCGGCACTTTTCTATGCTTTGAGAAAAAACCATGTGCCAGTGTGGTTGATAGAGTGCTGGACATCGAATCAGATTGTGAACTATGAATCTGAGGGGCGTGAGTTCAAACCTCAGTGGAGGAATGGATTTATTACTTCAAGGCCCATAGGGCGGGGGCGATTGGAATTTTATATATGGATTCCTCATGAAAAAATAGTTGACCCGTATTTTATTTTCTTTTTCGAATGATCTTCCCTTTTCAAGTTAGTTGAACCTTTTAAATTAAATAACATAGAAATCAAAAAAGTATTTGAGCTAGAGCATTGATATTTGGTATACTGATTGAGACTGAGGAGATCACCCGATTAAATTTTTTACCAATTTAATAAAATTTTGTTAGAGTGTATGGCCCTTTCCAATTTCTGGCCGTTTAATTGTGTTGCTTTCTTGTGCATGGTATATCTTTAGAACCGTGTATGCTACTGTCATACAATTCTGTTTGCACTTGTAATACAGAACAATGGCATCAGAATGGAGTCACCTGATATGACACAACGTGTCATATCTTTTCTTGTTTATTTTGTTGTTGTTTTTGTTGTTTGCTTCTGTAGGCATTCACGTCACCCGTTCCGAGCACAGAACATTGTTTTGCTTTCGGGGCGGACGTCTTGAGTGGGCTGCAGAAGCAACTAAATGTGATGTTTTGTGTTAGTAAGTGTTGTATATAGATACTGTAAAAAATTCATGTCATTCATCTAATATCTTTCTTGTGCCTTACCCCACAGCTGCCCGTACACCTGTCAGAGATCACGCTCGATTGTCTTGTCAGCATGGGGGTTTGCGGGACGCCGTAAACCCACATGTAACATTTGGTGTCATTGAAGTGAGGATTCGATCTCTGGCTGGTGTTCCCGGCTGTGGAACAGCACATTGATGCTCTCAAACATCAATTTCAAAAAAAAAAAAAAAAATGCATTGACAGCCACATTTAGAAATTAACTTGAATCTTCCTTCCTGCGTTGATGAAGTGCGAAACCCATGTATTCAACTAAATGGATACTGACAAGTTTATAATTTCTGAGCAGGAAGGCAAGGCAAACCCCAATTTTTCTTGGTAAAGAAAAATTGTAGTAGACCCAACTTAATTGTGTTACCTGACATTCTACTAAGTTAAACTGGAGTTACTAATTGATCTTACCCACACATGGTTCTGACGTAGTGACGTTAACGATTTACTGACGTTGACATAACGGTAGCGTTAATATTTACGCTGTGGCTTGAGGTTAGGTATGACGTAATAGAAACATTTATGGTGACTTGTTATGATCGGAGTTTTGTAATGTGATGAAACTTCGGATTGTAGCATTTTACTGTTAACGTCGTCAGTTTATGACGTCATATTAGACTACCAGTACGCAACGTTATACTTTGCTGAAAGCATTTGGCATTTTAAATCGCGTGGGCTTTAATAACTAACGTTTTAATTAGATTAACGCGTATAACACATATCTTAACGTTTTAGTTAAGCCCATTCAATCATCACTGATCATAACTGATCAGTGTATAGTGGTTTTGATAGTAACGTGAGATTTACGTTATCAATAATGGAGCATTTAATGCAAATGGGAAAGGCATTAGGTTATGAGGGGAAGGAGTTACAAGGTTTTGTTAAGGAGCAGCAAGATATTGAGCGTGCAGAAAGGCAAGAGCAAAGGGATTTAGAAAGGTTAAGGTCCGAGGAAAAAGAGAAGGAAAGGGCACATGAACTAGCTGAGTTAGAAGTTAATAAGGAACTTGAAATGGCACGCATTCAAAGTGAAAGGGAGGCAAAAGAGATAAGTGAGGCCCATTTAGAACAAATAAAACATGGGTTTGAGCTACAGCACCAAGAATTAAGGAATCAGTTAGAAATGCAGAGATCGAAGCTCGAGCTAGAAGTTGAAAAGCAAAAAGCTGAGAAGGTGGCTCATGCCCGGGATCCTAAGTTACCTTATTTTGAAGAGGGTAAAGATAAAATGGATAGTTATTTATCTAGGTTTGAGAAATATGCTACGGCTAATAAATGGGATAAGAGTGTTTTGACCGCGTATTTAAGTGCATTGCTTAAAGGGCGCGCACTTGATGTATATGACCGGTTGTCAAATGAGGATGCGGCGGATTACGATAAGTTAAAGGATGCTCTATTAAAAAAATTTGACATGACGGAGCGCGGATTTAGGAAGCAGTATCGTTATAGTAGGCCCGAGAAATCAGAAACGTTCATACAGTTCAGTAGTAGATTGAGAAGTTATTTAGAAAAATGGCTTAATATGGCAAAGATAGAAAAATCTTTGCCGGCTGTCTGTGATTTCATGGCAAGGGATCAGTTCCTGGAGTCATGTAATAGAGAACTGTATGTACATCTGAAGCCAAAACAGTTTGGTAATTTAGAAGAAATGGCTAGGGAGGCAGATTTGTTTGCAGAAGCACACGGGGGCGTATATAGTTGCATTAATAAGGGGCAACGCAATAATAGAGGCGCAGCGCAGGGTAAACAGGACAAAGTTGACTCTAACAAACCGAGTGGTAGATCGGATACCAAGTGTAGCATATGCGGTAAGGGGCATTTAACAATTAAATGTTTTAAGAACCCCGACAGAAAACAATTATATAGCGCAGAGGTAGGAGCAACTGGAGTTGGGGATAGCGGTGTTAAGGAAAATTTTAACACGCGCGTTGAGACTCAAGGTTCTCAGGTTAAGAATGAGAATACGCAGAATGTAGGTCGTGGATTCATGTCATTCATCAAAATCTTTCTTGTGCCTTACCCCACAGCTGCCCGTACACCTGTCAGAGATCACGCTCGGTTGTCTTGTCAGCATGGGGGTTTGCGGGACGCCGTAAACCCACATGTAACAGAATTCTCTATTTAAAGGATGCAGATTTGTTTGTTTGATTTGAGGTTATACGTCCCCGTCAACACTTTAAATGTCATTTTGGAGATGCTGCTTCCAATTTTGTAGGACTTTTTCCCGACATTGAGATGAAATGACATCTCAAGCCCTGTTGCCCAATGAAACCAATAGGGTTTATTAGCATGGACGGTCCGCCTCGCACCGCGTTTCTTGGACAGGCTTAGATCCTCTAAGCGGTTTACCAGTACTAGTGTGCGGGCCGGATTCAGCTCTGCTTGGAAGCATTATGCAGCCCATATATTTCTTCAAGCCCCTATGGGCGGGGGCTTTGAAAGGATGCAGATAAAAACAACTAGGGCCTACACACGCCCACCCTGACGACCACCACATCAGATGTAATAATTCTAACTACTGTTATTTGTAACATTTTTGTGACTCTCACATTATACACACTGCCACTGGGTTAACTATGCAATTTATTGTTTATAAATTTTTAAAAGAGATTATCTATAAAATCACAGCATAAATATAAATATGTTCTATAAAAGGGCTATCCTTCGAGAGCAACAAATACACCACAGAACGAAAAATATGGAGTGTACATGTTGTCTGG
The DNA here is from genome assembly GCA_963580285.1 of Lucinisca nassula. Lineage (NCBI taxonomy): Eukaryota > Metazoa > Mollusca > Bivalvia > Lucinida > Lucinidae > Lucinisca > Lucinisca nassula. The sequence goes on along the minus strand of OY757023.1, from coordinate 113,112,235 downwards.
GCCAGACTAGCTAGTTTCGGCCAATTAGGCCTCATCAGTGACCCTCAAATATATTTTCGAAATTCCACAATGGAATCAATGATCCCAAAGGACAAGAAAATATAAACTACATAAGTTGTAAATATTTTGTTTACTATTAAACTTCAAAACAGATTCTGAAATACATGGTCAGAGATTATAAGAAATTGAAAAACATAATTTTTACAAGATAAGGGGATTAAAAAAGTAGCTAGAAGATTCCAGATCGCATTACTTTAGCATATGAACCTTTATTCTTGCACACCAGACATGGAAATCCGTGATTTTACCCTGGGATAGAAGTTTATGTTCTGACCCTAGTGTTCCGACCCCAAATCGAATATAATCGCGTGTTTGATAAATACACTGGTTGATTTCAACCTCATGCGCGGCGTCGTCATGCGTGACGTCACTAAACATTCCTGTTGTGTCATCACAAACTGGCGGACGTGGGTAACCGAAGTGACAGCAGCATTAAAAATTCGCAATAGAAATGGAAGGTATGCAAGAAAAAAATCCAATATGGGTGTAAGGGTTGGATAGAAAAATCGTCCCTCGGGATCACTGTCCGGCATCACTCGGCAAGCCTCGTGATGCCGGACAATATCCCTCGGGACGGATTTTTCAATCCACTCCTCACACCCATATAAGATTCTTATATTTCTACAATGTTCCAGAATCTCCCTTAAGTCTATAAAAGGGTTAACAATTTTCTCTTCAGTTTCAGTTCGGGTTTTCAAGAAGGTTTCATTCTAAATTCTGTGTTGGATTTATTTGAGGACCCAGTGTATATTCTGTGAAATCAGGAAAGGCTAGATAATTAGGGATAGATACAGTCTGAGTAAAGTGCACTTTTATTTATTATAGGTTAAAGTTAAACGATAAAGTTTTGTCAATAAATTTTGTTAATTATTTAAAGGCTTGTTTGCATTTCTTCATTCATTTCTGCTACGCTTGGCTCGTGACAGAAATTTGGGGCTCATCCGGGATAAATCTATATTGAGTATTTTCGGACTGACATTTCATCTGTAGGCATGTGATTGACATTTGTCTCATAGATAGACAGTTGCTTTGAAAAGACTGATGTTTTCCCATAGGCATATAGGGGATTGGCATTTCATATGATAGAGTGATTTTCATTTCATGTGGTTTTGTGATTGATATTTCTAGAGGGAATTGACATTTAAAAAGTTTGTCAATTTAATCTTCATTTTTTGTAAACTATATATACCTCACACAGGCAAAATGCAAACATGTCGTTTGCTTTTAATAGCTTTTTAGCTCAGCCATCCCAGTAGTTGCTTAATCTGGCCAACAGAACAGATTTCTTAGATATTGCGTCCCATTATGGGGTCACTGCTGTGAAAACAGAAGTATGGAAAAACCTTGAAATCAAGAATATTTTGGTACAATTTTTGGTTGATTAAGAACGTACTGACGATCCATCTGCTTTGTCTCTCATTATGATTTCTCATACTGAATTGCAAATGAGACGAATTGAAATTGGAAGGCAACTGTAATTAGGGAAATTAAAATTAGAAATGGGGAAAAAGAAGAGAAATGCAGGGACAAATTCAGATGGACAAATTAGACATAGAGGAAAGAGAAAAGGAAAAACAACGGGAAATAGAAGAACAAATTCGAAATAAAAATTAGAACATTAAGAGTAATAAAGGGAAAAGGAGGAACGAATTGAGTTAGGAAAGGAAAACACTAGTTATAATAGTGAAGGAAAAGGAAGGGAAAGGCGGTTTCAATTAAGGATGGAGGAATTGGAACTCCAGAGTCAAGATAGGATAAAACCTACCCCTGGTTTGGTCTCAAACAGTTTATTTGATGCTACAAAGCACATCTGATAAGCTACTTATTTTAAATATCAGAAAGGCCACTGTGTCACTAAATTTGGTATAGTTACGCCTTAATGTTAAGAAAGAGAGGTTGATTAGTACTTTTTCGCATTTTGAGAAAGTAACTGAAAATTTAAACTGGCCCAGAAAGTGTTGGACCTTGCTTTTTTAGAGCGTTGTAGTTGGTAAATCATAAAAGATTTTGTAAATGAATTTTGTTAATATTTTGAGACCCTGATTTCTTATTTTTTCTTTCTGCTATGCTTGGTTCATACCACTACTGACTCAATGACTGTTCTATAGAAGTGGACCAGATATTGCTTACTTGGTGCCTGTAACGGTTTGGCCATGATTTATGTTCTATAATCTTGTGTACATTTTTGTGATCTTTACAAGTTACCTCCTACATGAATAGCATTGTAACACGTTGGTCTGATTAAGATATGCTATCTCAGGACAAGTGAGCTTTGCCAGGTCAACGCGACATTGAACTTTTATAAATGACCCGGACTCCTGGAAAAATTGGCAAAAATGAGTTAATATTTAGATCTACTGAAAAAAATACAACAAAAAACAAAAACATGAAAAAAAATGTCACAAGAACATTTACGATCAGGTGCTACTGAATATATGGAACGATTATTGCACGCCGGAATCTTGGAACACACTGATGACAATCGATTTCCGATCGTACATGTAAAAACCCACGATTTAACAACCTAAATGACAATTGTCCATATAGCTATCAGCTTACTTAATACATCTTTTCAACGGGATATGTCTCGTCGGTCGAGATCCCATCATATCAAACTTCATGCCTTGCAAAGGATAGTTTAAGGATTATTAGTGTGTTACAAGAGTTTCTATCTCCTGTGCAAATGTCTGTTATGCTTACATGGGCGTGTGCACTGGGGCATTGGCAAACACTGTGTCTGATTTGGTCTACCCTGCTTGAATAAAATACTGGAACATAAGGATTAAACGAAGCAGTTTAAGTCTCAGTTCAGGGCCCAGTTGTTCAAAGCATCGTTAGCTTAACGAGCTCGTTAGTGGTCATATTGTTCACTGTTCTAGCAAGTTTAATATGTAAAATTTTTGTGTTTTTGCTGAAAAAATGTGAGCTGCTTTTGCGGATGCAAAAGCTGCTCACATTTTTTTGCAAAAAAAAAATTGCATGTTTGCCATAATAAATTATCAAAATTTTAACTATACGTTAACTAACGACGTCGTTAATTTCGAACAACTGGCCCCAGGACTATTTTCCAAGTCTTCACTCAGAAACAAAACGACCAACTATCTCTCTTCCGTAAAATGCAAAGTTGTTTTATGTCCATTATGTGTTCATTTTGTGTACATTTCTTCAAGCCCCGGTGGGCGGGGCGGGTTTGATTTTCTATATAATGCAGACCGTTTTGTGTACACATTCCATAGCCTTGCTACACACGATGTTGTAGATTTGTTACTAACAGAAAAAATGTAGACATCACGATAACAAGTCCGTGAAATAAATCATCACGAAAATACGCCTATATAATTTTGACCCACTCGAATCCCAATTTTATATTGTACAACTTATTTTTCTTATTTTTGCTCTTAAATATAGATTGTGGGTACTCGTTAGAACCGCCGCGATGAGGCGATTCTAACGAGTACCCATAATCTATATTTTGAGCAGAAGCAAGAAAAATATCACATTTGTTCATCTTAAAATTTTCGTTTTTTCGGCGGTAAAGTTTAAAATGTATTTGTATTAGCGTGTTTTTGTAATGACCCCTCTAGACCCCATCTTATATAGAGAAAACGTGTTTACACGGGATACATTATTTTGCTTATTTCCTAGATATAGCTTGTAGGTACTCGTTAGAACCGCCTCATTGAGGCGGTTCTAACGAGCACCAACAACATATGTCTGGAATATTAATAAGAACAAATATTACAAATTTTCATCGGAAGAGTACCCATATTGGAGAAAGAATGTACTATGTCACACGAGTGTGTTATGGCGAGTGGGTGAGTGTATTTGTGTTTTATGTCTCAACAACAGTTAAGGTCATGTTGAGACGGGACCTACGTTAAAAGACTCATCCGAAGGTTTGGAGAAGGGGCCGTTATCATGATGAGAAAGAAAGAGCCAGCAAGTTGCTATGCTGACACTAGATGTCCAACACGTATGACCACAACTCGCTCAATATCCTCACCGCAAGATTGTATTTAAAAGTCTCCTTTCTGTGTTATGGAAGTAAAGAGTAGAAAAAGATGTTTACCTTGTTGTCCGGCCACGTTGACTTCCTGGACCATTTCTGTAAACCAGGTGTAGTATGTGGGCAATGTCCATGAGCAGCTACACCAGCTAAATACACAGCTAGGATGATTTGCATCAGCATCGTCTTTATTTCAGTATGGTTATGCAAACAGTCAAAGCCGTCCTTCACAACCCTGGGTTTCCTATTCAAATCCTTTTGAACTTCTTCAACAATAAAGTCGGCATCAGGTTAACAACTTATCACGAAAACACACCTATATAATTTCGACCCCCTTAACCCCACTTTTATACAGAAAAACTGGGGTTGCCGGGGTATACCTTATTTTTCTTATTTCTGCTCAAAATATAGATTGCGGGCACTCGTTAGAACCGCCTCATCGAGGCGGTTCTAACGAGTACCCACAATCTATATTTTTGAGCAAGTTGCTATGCGGTTCTAACGAGTGCCCACAATCTATATTTTGAGCAGAAATAAGAAAAATATCACAATTTTTCATCATAGAATTTTCATATTTTCGGCGATAAAGGTGGCAATGCATTTGTATAGGCGTGTTTGCGTAATGTAATGCAATGGACTCGCCTTGAAACCCTACTATTTACGGGGTAGTTATTATTTTCCTTATTTTTTCACAAAAAAACATAGATTGTGAATATTCATTAGAACCGCCTCATTGAATCGGATGAGGCGGTCCTAATGAGTACAAACAATCTTTATTTGGACTAGAAATAGGAAAATTATCAAACATTTCATCTGAAAAATGCTTGTTCTAGAAAAAAAAAAATTATTCACGAAAACACGGCTATATAATTCTGACCCCTTTGAAACCCACTTTTATACACTAAAACTAGGGTTTATATGGGTAATCCTTAATTTTCGTATTTCTGATCTATAATAAGGATTTTGGGTACTAAAATATGACAGTTTTTCTTCATAAAATTTTGTGTTTTTTTTTCCGGTGGTAAAATTTGTAATGTATTGGAATAGGCGTGTTTTCATAACGTTAATCCCGGATTTTAATACACGCTTGAGTTTTCGCGATGGATTAAAATCGTTATGTGATATACAGAATCACTCGTGGTCATTTCCCATAAATTTGTTGAAACTCGGCTGGAGGCTCGTTTCATAAAATCCATACGAAATGACCACTTGTGTAAGATCCTTCACCGAATTCCGTTATGACTATTAGAAATATGCAATAATGTACTTTGCTACAGGATATTATCGTTATGGGTTATTTTTAAATATCACATTAACAAGTCCGTAAAGTGAACACCACTCTGAACCCCATTTTATATAGAAAATCTGGGGTTTACATTATTTTCCTTATTTTGCCTCAAAAACATAGACAGGACTGACTCATGGAGGCGGTTATGACAAGTTCACACCGTTTTTTGATTGTGGGTTCTTGTTATAACCGCCTCATTGATGCGGTTCTAACTGGTACAAATTGTGGGTACTAACGGGCACACACAATCTATATTAGATCAAATATTTCATCTGAAAAATCGCTGGATCTAGAGATAAGAAAATAATAATAATAACAATAATAAAACATTTTAGCACACGCATTACGCCTATACAATACAGTGTAAACTTTACCGCCGAAAATACGAAAATTTTATGATGAAAAATTGTGATAATTTTTGCTTATTTCTGCTCAATATATAGATTGTAGGTACTCGTTAGAACCGTCTAGGGTACTCGTTAGAACCGCTTCTAATGAGTAACAACAATCTATATTTTAGAGCAGAAATAAGAAAAATAAGGTTTTCCCCTGTAAACCCCAGTTTTAGTACATAAAAGTGGTGTTCTAGGGGGGTCAAAATCATATTAGCGTGTTTTCCCGAAGATCTGATATGAAAGAACCCCACGTGTAAAGTTCTGCTTGGAAATATGAAATTATATATATATTATATATATTCTATGTTACACTAGCGTATTCGCTCAACGGGGCTTGGAGTAATAGATCGGGCTGCACGATGCTCCAACGCAGAACTAAAACTGACTGCACATGAGACTGACTGCACATGAGTACTGGTAAACAGCTTAGACGGAGTAAGACTGCCCAGGAAAAGGGGTGCGAATCAGACCGTCCAGTACATACATATTAAAAGTAGAAGTAAAACAAAGATCAGGAATCGATACAATTAACTTTCTCCACCCATCAAAGACACCAAAGGGAAAGAAACACAAACATTAAGCGACCAGACCATAATGGAATCCTAAACAAAAGAAGGCCATAAGGACAATTACTTTCCCACAAAATGGCCATATGGCCATCCAAAATAAAAAGACACAAGTGATACACACAGTAAGTAACAAACAACAGCACAAATAAACCGCCACAGAAGAACCGCCTTGGAACGGTCAGTGGAAAGATAAAGCCCTATAGGTCTCACTGGACGACAAGGATCGAGATGTCATTTCATCTCAATGTCGGGTAAAAGGCCAAAAAAACTGGAAACTTTTCCAAATTGACCAAAATAGTGTTGACGGGAACGTTAAACCTCAAACAAAAAAACAAATTCACTGGCGTTGTATCCATATCATTACGATAACACACTCGTGTTTTTTCCTTTTTTCAAATCTACGAATGGCTATTTTTCGCATGAAAATCCTTGATATTATTCTTATTTATACCGCAAACATAGGTTGTGGTACTCGTTAAAACCGTTCAAACGAGTACCCCTAACCTATGTCATGGAGCAGAAATAAGAAAAATAATGTATACCCCTTACACCCCATTTTCTCGGTATAAAGTGGGGATCAAAGGGTCGATCACTTCATAATTTGTTCACGTGGGTAATTGTACACATCAGTCAATGTAATGTACACCTCTCTAAACCCCACTTTATACAGAGAAAAGTGGGGTATACATGGGTATACATTACTGTCCTTATGCTTTCTCAAAAACATAGGTTGTGGGTGCTCGATAGAACCGCATCATTGATGCGGTTCTAACGAGCATCCACAACCTTTGTTTTGAATATAAATCAGAAAATTATCACTCATTTTCATCCGAAAATTCACAGTTTTGAGGCTTCGAAAGAATGCATTGTGTCGCACGGTTGTTCTGGCATTATTCCTTCTCACAGTGTTTCAACCATCCTAGTTTAAAAGCGATAGGCTCCTAATATGTAAACAAGAAGTGACAAGGAGTGTTGGTAAAATATACTCACCAAAAATACAAAACTTTGCATATTTGTCTTGAAAGGATGGCGTAAACCTCAAATACCTTTGACCTGGTTTCTTCATCACAGCTCAGGCACGAATGGGGCTGATAGAATGCGTTTTAAAATGAAATCTTAACTATTGTAGAATTCACTTTATATTTTTCTTCTTTTTTACTGTTTTCAAGTTTCAGAATTTGATTTATTTTCGCCCAATACTCTAATGAAGCTTTTCAGCAGCTAAACCTGATCAGTACAGTATCAGTATATTCCAAGCAATGTATCGCGTTAACCTTTCTCTTGCTGAATATTCATTTTAGCCACACCCATCTCTGACTTTGAACCAATCATATTACTTGATGTAATTTATTCCCACAAATTCATGAACTGAATGTCAAACAGTGTAGATCCTGATCAGATGGCTTCTTCAGAAGCCATCTGATCAGGATCTACACTGTTTCCAAAGATATGGATTGTCGTGAACAGCATGATAAGAGTTACAGCCCAGGCTACACGATGCAACTTTGATTGATGTATCAAGATAGATCGTGTAGCCAACATTAAAAATTTGATATATACAACTTTTTGGAGATGGATACAACAAATTTTGGAATTGAGCGTGTTCTATGTCATACATCTTGACAGAATAACTTTTTCCAAGGCAAAAATCTTGGCCATAAAAAATGCTGGTCATTTGGTTATGACTCGGGTTGAAAATGTCATTAATGAATACATGTATCGGCCATTCTGACTTTTCAAAGAAAGATGTAGGGCACATAGCACAATAATTGACTGACCCTTGTTAACCCTTATCCATTGCAAACAGTATAGATCAAGCTCAGATGGCTTCTGATCAGGATCTAAACTGTTTGACATGTTGGTAGATAATCAAAATCGGATGTAGTAAAATTAATTTATTCAGCAGGACAATTGTTGATCGACAGTTATTCCATATGCACAAGGGCTGTTTCCAGCAGTTTGGCAAGTAAGTGAGTGGGATTTATGATAATGATATTCAAGTTGTATCTATCAAGCGATACAGTGTAGTCCTGAGAGGAATATTTTGTTTGAATTGAACTTAAACGTCCCCTTCAACACTGTATAGGTCATTTTGGAGACGTTGCTTCCAATTTTGTGGTACCTTTACCCGACACTGAGATGAAATGACATCTCAAGCCTTGCCGCCCAATGAAACCAATAGGGTTTATAAGCATGGACGGTCCACTCGGACCGCTTTGCTTGGGCAGCCTTAGATCCTCTAAGCGGTTTACCAGTACTCATGTGCGGGTCGGTTTCAGCTCTGCGTGGAAGCATCATGCAGCTCATCTATTTCTTTAAGCCCCGATGAGCGGGAGCCGCCTGAGAGGAATATGCAACATGCAGTAGAACTTCGATGGCTCGAACACCGATAGCTCGTTTACCATTGATGTGTCGAACCCAGTCTTGAGCCCCTAGCGAAATCCTCTACATAAGAAATAGTGGGGGATAATTAAGGATATTTTAGTCTTATCTTGCAAATGTATGCTGTGTGTACTCATTAGAATCGCCTCATCGAGGCGATTCTAATGAGTACACACAGCATACATTTTCATTATATAACACCGAAAAGATGTCTAAAAGTATCTCGTTATGCCTCCTGACAGTAACCTCAATGACTCGAACTACCCCTGTCTAGAACAGATTTTCGAGGTCCCAAAGGTGTTCGAGCCATTGAAGTTCGACTGTAAGTTGTCTGCAGCAAGTTGTATACATATTGTTCTATCGTGTAGCCTGGGCTTAGTACTCCTGTAAACTGCAAAGGATTTACAAGATTAGTGTGCACAATACAGTAGAACTTCGATGGCTCGAACACCGATGACTCGTTTACCATGGATGACTCGAACACATTATTGAGCCCCTAGGGAAATCCTCTACATAAGAAATAGTGGGGCGGTAATTAAGGAGATTTTAGTATTTTATCTTGCAAATGTATGCTGTGTGTACTCATTAGAATCGCCTCGGTGAGGCGATTCTAATGAGTACACACAGCAAACATTTCATTATCTAACGTCAAAAGATGTTAAAAAGTATCTCGTTATGCCTCTTGGCAGTGACCTACAGTGGCTTGAACTACCGCTGTCTCGAATAAAATGTCATGGCCCCAAAGGGGTTCGAGCCATCAGAGTTCGGCTGTATAGGCTGTTCGTACTCGTTAGAATCGCCTCTATAAGGCACTTCTTACGAGCACCCACAATACATGTTTATGTTCGGAGCGCAAATAAGTGAGTGAGTGAGTGTTTGAGATTTACGTCCCACCAACAGCTAAGGTCATACGGAGACGGGACCTCGGTTGATAGACTCATCCGAAAGTCTGGAGAAGCCCGGTTTCGATCCTGCGACCCCTGGTTTACAAGGCGAGTAGCGTAACCACTACACCACGGAGGCTTCTAACGTACTCGTTAGAATCGCCTCTATAAGGCACTCCTTACGAGCACCCACAATACATGTTTATGGTCGGAGCGCAAATAAGTGAGTGACTGTTTGAATTTTACGTCCCACACACAGGTAAGGTCATACGGAGACGGGACCTCGGTTTAAAGACTCATCCGAAGGTCTAGAGAACCCTTGTATTAATCCTGCGATCCCCGGTTTACAAGGTGAGTAGCGAAACCACTGCACCACGGTGGCTTCTAGGAGCGCAAATAAGTAAACTATCAAAATCTGGCATTTTAAAATGCTTTCAAGTTCCGCAGAACTGAAATTCACCATGAGAGCATAGTGTGTATTATCCTTATTAAAAAAGTTAGGCTTGTCTAAAGGTTCTTCTACTCACGATGATCTTGATCTAACACTTAAGGGGAATGGGAACACCTGGCAGATTTTTCCGCCATTTGTCAAAGGGAGACAACTTTCGGGACTTCCTGTTCGCTTTTCTATAAGCCCTGTCCCACTGAAAAAGGGGTCTACTCTTTAAGGAAAGAATTTGTTCCAATTCCCCTGAAAACTTTGTTCACTGTCATTTTGGAGAGGTTACTTGTGCTTTTGAGATACCATTACCCTTCACTTAGATGAGATGACACATCAAGCCCTACCGCCTATAGAAACCTCGAGGGTTTAACGAACCATCGGACTCGCATCTCTTCTCCTGGACAGGCTTAGAAATTACGAAAAGACGCCTATACAAATATATTGGTATAATTTTACCACCCAAAATGTTTTTTTTTCAGTAAAAATCCTTATAGTGTTCATATTCCTGCTCAAAAAATATAAATAAGAAAACTAATGTCAGCCGATGTTGACCCCAGTTTTATATTATAAACGTGGGGTTCAAGGGAGTCAGAATTATATAGGCGTATTTTCGTGATGCATAAACCGTTAACCAGTACTCAAGTTCGGTCAATTTCAGCTCTGCGCGGAAGCACCATGCAGCCAAGCCTATTTCTCCAAGCCCGATGGGCGGAAGGGCGGTCTTTGCAGTCAGTTGTCCGGTCAACAGTTGGCATTTTATATTACCATACGCTTTGCATGCCCCCGCCCATAGGGGCTTGAAGAAATATATGGGCTGCATGATGCTTCCACGCAGAGCTGAATCCGGCCTGCACACTAGTACTGGTAAAACGCTTAGAGGATCTAAGCCTGCCCAGGAACCGCGGTACGAGGCAGACCGTCCATGCTAATAAACCCTATTGGTTTCAGTGGGCGACAGGGCTTGAGATGTCATTTCATGTCAATGTCGGGTAAAAGTCCCACAAAATTGGAAGCAACATCTCCAAAATGACCTTTACAGTGTTGACGGGGACGTTAAACCTCAAATCAACCAACCAACCATACGCTTTGCTCTAGTTGATCCCTTGACCTGCTGAATATTCAAGAATGCCACACCCACAACTGATTATCAACCAATCAGATTTCTTGATGCAAATCATTGCAAGAAATTCTTAAACTGAATGACAAACAATGAAGATCCAGATCAGATGGCTTCTTCAGAAGCCATCTGATTTGGATCTACATTGTTTGAAAGATAAGGCATATCCGAGCACAGCAGGACAAGGTTTATCAACTGTTTCCATAACAACTAGTTTATGTAAAATATTTATTTTGTTAAGTATATAGTATGATGAATTTTAAAGTCCAATTAAAACAGGTGAATTTGTGACAGTTATTATCTTATATAGTGTCATTTGCATTTTTGTTTTGATTTTACATACAATCATGTTGTTCTTGACATATGTTAACCGGTACATTGTTTTATTGAATATGGAACAGGGGCCGCGCCTTTCAGGCTTTTGGATATAGATTGGGCTGCATGGTGTTTTCACGCATAACTAAACCCACCACACATGGATACTGGTAAACTGCTTAGGTCTAAGTCTGCCCAGGCAAAGTGATCTGAGTCAGACAGTGCCTGCATATAAACCCTATTAGTTTCATCGGGATGCCATTTTATCTAAATTTCGGGTTAAAGTCGCACATAATTGGAAGCAACGTTTCCAAAATGTCCTAAATAGTGTTGACGGGGACGTTATACCTCACATCAAACAGATGCATATGGAACTCGTCTCGTGCATTATTATAATGCATTGACAGGTGCATCACGTGAACAAGTCCGTGAAACGAAGAACCTCTAAACCCACACTATATAGAGAAAACTGGGGTTTACGGGGGTATACATTATTTTTCTTATTTCTGCTTGAAGACATAGGACGTGGGTACTCGTTAGAACCGCCTCAATGGGGCGGTTCTAACGAGCACCCACAACCTATCGTTGCAGTATAACTAAGGAAAATCTAAAGCATTTCGACCAGAAAAGAAGCCATTTTGGGGTTATGGATAAATGCACAATGCCACACGGTAGCGTTATCCTAATGGGAAATGTGCGATTGGGCGCAACAGAGACTCAGAACAGACTGCGCATTTGCGCTATGTGGATGTTATTTGACCAAACACTTCTACATGCTATGTCTTAAGACTTTCGGATGAGTCTTCAAACCGAATTCTCGACTCCATATGATCGAAGTGGCTGATAGGACGTAAAATGCAAACAAATACAGACTAGAAAGCCAAAATACAGATTGTACAATGTCTTCACCACGCCATCGCGAAACCACGCCTATATAATTCTCACCACCTTGAACCCCACTTTTATATAGTAAAACGGTAAACCGTATTTTGTCTTTTTTCTGCTGTAAAATATAGATTGTGGGTACTCGTTAGTCTAACGTGTAACGACAATCTATATTTTGAGAAGAATTAAGAAAAGTAGCAGAATTTTTCAACTTGTTTATTTTTGGGTGGTAAAGTTTACAGTGTATTTGTATAGGTACATGAATACGCCCATCTAGATCTTTTGCTTTGAGGTTTAACGTCCCCGTCAACACTGTATGGGTAATTTTGTAGACGTTGCTTCAAATTTTGTGGGATTTTTACCCGACATTGAGATAAAAGGAAATCTCAAGCTCTGCCGACCAATGAAACAAATAGGATTTATAAGCATGGACGGTCCGATTCACACCGATTTTCCTGGGCAGGCGTAGATCCTCTAAGCGGTTAACCAGTACTCGTGTGCGGTCGGTTTCAGGTCTGCGTGGAAGCATGATGCAGCCCATCAAGTTCTTCAAGCCCCGATAGGCGGGATGCCGTCATCTAGATTTCAATCGTAGTTATATACTAGGTTGCTGCTCTTATATTAGCGAATATAACAGAATATTCTGATCAATTTACTCCAGATAATGCCGATTGTTACTGTGTATACATGGGCGTATAGTCTGCAGTCATTAGACCGTGTTGCTGCCAGAAAGCCTCTCTCTGTCCTTCACCACTGTGTAGGTTATATTTACTTGTCCTTTGTAATCATTGATTCCATTGTCGAGTTTCGAAAATATTTAAGGGTCACTGATGAGGCCTGGTTGAGGAAACTAGCTAGTGTGCCACCCGCAACCAAAAATGAACACAACACGTTTTTGTTAGTTTTATGGTGCATTTCTGTCTCAGGTCGGGCCCATCGGAATCTAACTGTTGGTTTTCTTTTGCTCCAGCATTTTAGTGGTTTCTTGCTGTAGAGTCCCCACCGCGGTTTCATATCTGTGGTTGTTTGATTTTTTTTGTGTTCACGGAGATATTGCACTGATGAGTTAAGAGGCCTTCATGCGGACTGAACAAATTATTTGTCTAAATCGCGACGGAAGTAAGGGCGAGGATTGTGACCACGTAAAATCGATTTAAGCACCCCCCCCCCCCCCCCCCCCAGTGGATTCGTTTCACGGTCCGTTCCAAGGATGTTCGTCTGTCGCGATTTATTTTTGTTATGGTTTGCCGTTGAGTGTTTGTATCGCTTATATAATTTTGTTTTGGATACCCAATGGAAAGTAACTGTCCTTTTAGCTTTCCGCTATTGATGTTTACCTATGGGTCTGTTGTTTCATGCCTGTGTTTCTTTCCCTTTGGTGCCTCTGATGGGAGCTGTGGGCTAATGGAATAAATTCCTGATCATTGCCTTCACTTCTATTTTGCACAAGATTACCATCTTTATCGAACATATTTGACTATAATCGTAATCTGGTCTTAACGCTGGATACGTACGTATGACTAAACTAAACGTCCAGCTCAAAACTTTTCACTCGACATACAGCGTTTTTGGGTCGACTGACACACAACCAACCCAGTTACCAAGCGCAATAGCGTTACATTGCTGATGTTCACGTGACTATCACTGACTTGTGTGAAACCCAGGTAATGGTTATATATAGCTACGCTTTTTTGTCGTTATGACACAGGCGTGCTGTGTATAGATCTGTTTATATTTGACGGGCTCCAGTGCTTGGCAAACAGTGTATACCCACTGGCGACGGCCCCCGCCCATCGGGTCTTGAAGAAATAAATGAGCTGCATGATGCTTCCACGCAGAGCTGAAACCGATCCGCACACGAGTACCGGTTAACGGCTTAGAGGATCTAAGCCTGCCAAGGCAAAGCGGTGCGAATCGGACAGTCCATGCTTATAAACCCTATTGGTAACACGGGCGACATGGCATGAGATGTCATTTCATCACAATGTCTGGTAAAAGTCCCACAAAATTGGCAGTAACGTCTCCAAATGACTTTTACAGTGTTGACGGGGAAGATAAACCTCAAATCAAACAAACAAATACCAATCGGCGAGTCTGATCAGGGTCTACAGTGTCTGCTTAAAGTACAAGAAATTAAGGGTCAAACGTCCTTCTTGAAGACCATTTTCCCAGCGTTAAGGGGAATGGGAGCACCTGTCAGATTTTCCGACATTTTGCAAAGGGAGACAACTTTCGGGACTTCCTGATCGCTTTTCTATAAGCGTTGGCCCACTGAAAAAGGGTTCTACACTTAAAGGAAAGAAGTTGCTCCTTTAATATATTTAAAGATTGCCTGTGACACATGTAAAAACTGTTCGACTCCTCTTCAGCTGAATGTGCCACGTCGCGAGAAACAGGTTTACGAGGTCTTCTGATTCGTGCAGCTATAGATCACAGATAGCGTCGGTTCAGAATGGTAGACAAAACCAGAACGTCCTGGATCAGTAGAAACAAAGAAGACTCATACCAGGGACCAATTGTAAAAAGTATCGTTAGCTTGACGACCTCGTAAGTGGTTAAGTTGTTAACTGTTCTGGCACCTACATTATCTAACATTTCGACAACGCATCCGTGTGACATATATAGTGTATTCTTTCAATCCTCTAAAAGTGCTACTTTCCTACGAAAATGTGTGATATTTTTTCTTATTTTTACCATGAACATATGTTGTTGGTGCTCGTTAGAACCGCCTCATTGAGACGGTTCTAATGAGTACCCGCAAGCTATGTCTTAGAGCAGAAATAATCAAAATAATGTATACCCCTGTAAACCCGTTTTCTCTATATAGAGTGGGGCTTAGATGGGTGTTCATTTCACCGACTTATTAACATGGTGATACTCTGGTAATTTTTTGCTGAAAAAAAAATGTGAGCAGCTTTTGCATTTGCAAATGCTGCTCACATTTTTGTCTGCAAAATATATCAGTATATTCTCCAATTAAATGATGGACCTTTTTAACGATACGTTAGCTAACGACGTCGTTAGTTTTGAACAACTGCACCAAGATATTATTCATTACGATAACCCGTGCGACATAGTGCATTTTTGTTTGCATCTCCAAAATGGCACAGTGTTGACGGGGACGTTAAACTTCAAATCAAACAAACATCTAAATCTCCAAAATGATTATTTTTCTGAAGCAAATCCATGATAGTTTTCATATTTATACTGCAAACATAGGTTGTGGGTGCTCTTTTGGACCGCATCATTGAGACTGTTCTAACGAGTACACACAACATATTTCTTAGAGCAGAAATAAGAAAAAAATATGTATACAACGTAAATTCCCAATTTTCTCTATATAAAAAGTAGAAGTAAAACAAAGATCAGGAATTGATACAATTAACTTACTCCACCCATAAAAGACACCAAAGGGAAAGAAATACAAACATTAAGCGACTAGACCATAATGGAAACCTAAACAAAGGAAGGCCAAAAGGACAGTTACTTTCCCACAAAATGGCCATATGGCCATCCAAAACCAAAAGACACAAGTGATACACACAGTAAGTAACAAACAACAACATAAATAAATCGCCACAGAAGAGCCGCCTTGGAACGGTCAGTGGAAGATTTCCACTGGGGGGCTTAAATCGATTTTACGTGGCCACAATCCTCGCCCTTACTTCCGTCGCGATTTAGACAAATAATTTGTTCAGTCCGCATGAAGGCCTCCTAACTCATCAGTGCAACATCTCCGTGAACACAAAAATCAAAGAACCACAGAGGTGAGACAACGGTGAGGACTCGACAGCAAGAAACCACTGAAATGCTGGAGCAAAAGAAAACCAACAGTTAGACTCCGATGAGCCCGACCAGAGACAGAGCATCAGGCACCAACCGACATTATCTCTCTAATTTTCAATAAGCCTTTACGTTGGAGCCGTCATAGAATCTGAGGCCTGACCCACCGGCGTGCAATTAAAGAGGGAAGCAAAGTTGCCAACCGTGATTGGGTTAACTACCATGCATGCAGTCTGTCGTATAATATCCATGTTGTACCCAATCTTTTTATATCGAAGAATGATTTTACGAAATTGGGTGCTGAAGTCATTGCGGTTATATATTTTTCTGAATTTATATACTAAGTCACCATAAAATTCGGGTTCCGATAGACCTTGTTGCAGAAGAGATTTAAGTCCAATATTGAATTTTGAAATTAAATCAGAATGGCGTCTATAAAATTTTGAAAAGGCTTTGCGTAGTTTATGGTACCGATAACCCTGATTAAGGAGTTTAGCCGTTAATAATTTATTACGAGTGTTGAAGTCAGTTACATGACTACACACTCTAGCAAATCGAATTAATTGCGAAATATAAACGCCATAGGATGGCGCACGAGGAACATCACCATCCAAAAAAGGAAAATTTACAATCTCAAAATCAAAGTCATCGCGTTTATCATAAATTTTGCACGAAACAAATCCATCTACAATAGATAGATGTAAATCCAAAAACGGGGCCTCGGTATCAGAATAATTTGCTTTATTTAACTGAAGTTCTAGCGGGTAAATCTGACTGATCAAACCATCAAAATAGGTATTATCAATATTTAATAAATCATCTAAATATCTAGAAGTAGAGCTAAAAGCTTCAATAATTTCAGATTGGTTATCAATGGAAAGCGACAAAATGAAGTCTCTTTCATAACAATACAAGAACAGATCAGCCACAAGAGGTGCGCAATTAGTACCCATCGGAATACCCACAATTTGTCTAAATAACTTAGTACCGAATCTAATATAAATATTGTCAAGTAGAAAGGTGAGGGCATCACACACTTTCTGACATGACCAAAGTGTATAATTCTTATGCTCTTTAGAAGTGAAAAATGCATTTCTTACATTACATGCAAGATAGAGAGAATCTTCTCTATGAAAAGCCCATTCAATTAAATCATTAAGCTTTTCTTTTATAAGATTATGAGGAAGTGTAGTGTAAAGAGTGGAAAAATCGTAGGTAGACAGACTAGAAGCACGAAAATGTCTAGATTTCAATTTATTTAAAACCTCATTCGAATTTTTTATAGACCAAAACAGATTTCTTCCTGATCTTTCAAAGACTTTATCACAATATTTAATCACATGCGTTTTAATAGCAGTAACCTATGAAAAATACTAACCAACCTAAAGTTGGTTTTAGGGGAGTGTTCGTTTCACGGACTTGTTCGAGAGATGTTATGAACACAATGACTCAAACATTATTTTCTTGAATGTTTGCTACTGCACTTCATTTGACTTTCATTCAATGGAACTGGTTTATGGCTAAAGGAATTGTCATTTAACACTTTGGGGCAATCTTTTTGTCTACACCCACGGACGTAGACTTATTGATGACTTTTGCTCCGGAAGCATTAAAGAAAAGGTCACGACTGGTGATGACTGGTTATCATAGGTATTTGTCACAATTATTAAAACCCGGTAATTACCGGAAGGCTGCCTTAAGTTTATTACATGTGCATACATGAGTGCTCCAACGCTTGCAAACATATATTCGTGGTTAACACGCTGTTGACTTTGCCCTCATAATACACATCTAGGTTTTTTCATGTTTTTGCTAGGCGGCAAGCTGGAATGCTTTTTTCATAGGTTAACCTAGAATGCAAAATGAAAAGTTTAACCTAGAATGCGAAATGTAGGCCTGCCGTACAAGTAAATGTAATCGATAGTGAAAGATAGGTCATTTTGTTTTATGTCACATTGGAGAGAACATTTTGGAAGTCCTTATTAGTAATCTTCGACTTTTATACACTTACATATTTACAACATACACGTGCTAAGTATTGCCATTTTACTTTCCAGTCATGGCACTACACAAATAAGTGTGTGCTGAGCGTTGACTCAAGTTTTTGTAAAAGCTAATACGTGTTCATTTAAAGATTCATTGCGACGTCAATGACAACTTTTCAAAAACACTCAAGACAAATTTCATTCAAAGTTCCGGAATTTTGCCAAGATGGCGCTCTACCAAAATAGCTTAAAAACAGTTTTTGTCTCTGGTGGGGCCCATCGGAGTCTAATTGATGGTTTTCTTTTGCTCCAGCATTTCAGTGGTTTCTTGCTGTCGAGTCCTCACCGTTGTCTCACCTCTGTGGTTCTTTGATTTTTTGTGTTCACGGAGATGTTGCACTGATGAGTTAGGAGGCCTTCATGCGGACTGAACAAATTATTTGTCTAAATCGCGACGGAAGTAAGGGCGAGGACTGTGGCCACGTAAAATCGATTTAAGCCCCCCAGTGGAAATCTTTCCTCTGACCGTTCCAAGGCGGTTCTTCTGTGACGGTTTATTTATGGTGTTGTTTGTTACTTACTGTGTGTATCACTTGTGTCTTTTTATTTTGGCTGGCCATATGGCCATTTTGTGGGAAAGTAACTGTCCTTATGGCCCTCCTTTGTTTAGGTTTTCATTATGGTCTGGTCGCTTAATGTTTGTGTTTCTTTCCCTTTGGTGTCTTTGATGGGTGGAGTAAGTTAATTGTATCGATTCCTGATCTTTGTTTTACTTCTACTTTGCTCCAACGAATCTTTAAACAGAGGTCCCGTCTCCGTATGCCCTTAGCTGTTGGTAGAATGTCAAACTCAAACACGCATTCTCCAATGAATGCGATGGCTTCCAGAGCTAAAATTAAACCAATAAATAACAACTCGTTTACCCTTTTATTCAAACATCACAGAAATACGTTTTTACGAATCTCTCTAGAAATAAAGAAAACTGTTAAGCTTCAATGAAATATTGCGTTGGAATCTCTCTAGAAACTAGAATTGAGTCCATAGGACACGGATGCCCCCGCCCGAAAATATATCTATGTGCGTGTTAATCCATAGATAGTTATTGACGGTGTTTAAGTTTTTGACCCTTGTTTGAAATTTGACCTTCAAGTATGACCTTGACCTTGAACGTATGGACCTGGGTTTTGTGCCTGACAAATTGCCTCATGCTGGTGAACATAGTAATTGCCCTTCCTAGTGAAGTTGTAGTATGTTTGTGTATTTTTTCCATTTTATGTCTTAGGTGGAAAGCGTGGGGTAATTGTATCGATTCTTGATCATTGGCTTTACTTCTGATATTCTGTTAATGAAATACAAGACTAATGAGCACACACGAGAAATCGAAAATGACAGGTTTGTTGAGTTTTTCATGGCCAGTCCAGACGCCCTCGATGAATTCTATCTCATAACTGGCTTGCATATAAAGACATGAAGTAAGCTAGAACCAGAATATAAAAAACGCATATCTCATTGTTTCTTCTTTTACAAAATGAAGTACCACATGTAGTGATAAACAACATTGCATTCCAAAACATTTAACAAATATAATACTTATTTTGCTTTTTAATGCTTATATCAGACAACAAACAATCAAAAACGCCTACTAAAATAATAAATTTAAATAGCCGAATCTACCCTTTGTCTTAAGGAGAACTGATACAGCTCAAATATTCCTTAACATGTAATCTGAAGGCAAATAACATCCGTAGCTTTGCTTACTGCACATTGAATTCCACGTTGTCTTGGTGGAATTAATTTGCTCTGAAGAAATGAATCAATTCTTGAAATATTGTTCAAAGGCAGACCTCAGCTGAAGCTGTTGTGAGTTTTTAAAGTCGTGTCGCTACATGACCATCGATGTTAGTTTTAGGATCGTCATCAATAGTAAAGCCGACGTTCGTATAACCATGCCTGCTCTCCATGTCAACAGTAATGCCATTAGGATTTGCGTCGAAGTTTGTTGTATTATTGTCGATAGGCTCTAGATCCTTAGTTGTTTCTGAAAGTATACAAGGCCGTATATATACCTGGTACGCATTATTGGATAGAACTAGAACATGTGATCAAATGTACAGTCGCACTTCAATGGCTCGAACACCTTTGGGACCACGAAAATCTGTTCAAGACAGGGGTAGTTCGAGCCACTGAGGGTTACTTCCAGGAGGCATAAGGACATACTTTAGGAAAGCTTTTCGGAGTTCTATAATGAAAAATGTATGCTGTGTGTACTCATTAGAATCGCCTCATCGAGGCGATTCTAATGAGTACACACAGCATATATTTTCAAGATAAAAGACAAAAACAACCTAAATTTTACGCTTCCTATTTCTTATGTAGAGAAATTATCTACGGGCTCAAGAACGGGTTTGACCTAGCCATGGTAAACGAGCCATCGGTGTTCGAGCGATCGAAGTTCTACTGTATGTACGGCTTCGAAACATAAAAAACTGACACATATGCGTTTTGTTCTCATATAAAATAAAAATATAGACATATGCAAGGGTTCATTTGTCAATAATGTATATATAACAAAATACTGAGTCTCAAAGGCCAAAGAGCAACACATAAAACTGCATATTAAACACTTTTTTGTGTATGTGCATGTACATAAAAGACACATATTACGACAGGTATCAATATTTGAACTCATACTGATATTCCATCTGACACTATTAAAATTATGCGGCCAGCTTGAATTGGAAACCGCTAAGTATGTACGCAGCCCGGAAATTTTTAAAATATCAACAAGACGCGTGGACTGTACACGGAAAAATGCCTATATAACAGAAAATTAGAAATAGACCTCGTGTTTCAGGGAATGTCATTTTTCTGATAACATCTGTGACTTTTTTCGTAAACAGCCGAACTCCGGTTTAGTTTTTCTAGTTACCAGTATACATTTCTATCTCTGTTAATCGGGCAAGTCTACGACCCATTTCCCAGAAATTCAACATTCTAAGATATGCTATGTTCTATAATATTCTATAACGTTATAGAAACATAAAAAAGTCGGTAATGTTTAATACGCAGCTTTACACCTGATATCAAAAGTTAATTATAAAAGTTCAGTTTATTATGAAAAAGGAATATTCCGCCTGTCAGAAATAAATTTTCGTCTACGGCTTAGTCGGACTTCAAATTGATCTAATAAAAAGGCATATGAAATTGAAGTACATGTATCGTTTCTTTTTAAAAATAAAATTTAAAAGAGAAACGAATGTATTTGTAACGTTTCAACATTCATACATACGCGACAAATATAGATGTCAGAAATCTAACACTGAAGCTTAATTGAAGATTGCGTGTATGATGTCTGACTATTTTAAGAAGAACTACGTTGACATTTTGCCATGACTACATCACACTCGTCCTTGGATCCACAAGAAAACCTTCATATTTTCTTGGTACATTAAGTTAAGGATATTTCATGGTGTTTCTTGGATACACGGTTGATAGATTTGTTCTGGGTATTCATTAAGACCTTAACGACGAGGCGAGTTTAATGGTCAACGTATCATATCTTCATTTTTGTAGTAAATCCATACTTTGTCTCTTTATCAGTATCATAATCTTTTCTGACCCTTCAGCCGTTATGGATACACCTCAGCGGATAGAATATCACGGTCTTAAATTTAATTTCACATTCTCAAAGGTGTTAAGCTCATGCAGTTCAATGATGCATGTATTTGCTGAGAGTCTACAGAATGTAAAGTTTAATGGTTAGAATAGGCATATTTTTTTCGGAAGATTTCTGACACTGATAAGATAAGGCATTTTAGCAACAAGCTTCACTGGTTACCTGATAAACTTTCAATTTCACTGCCAGAATCTAACAAACTGTCTGCATCACCATCTCTGGAACCAGTTCCAGAGAAACTTTGAAAGGCACTGTCAAGTCTGTGGAATAAGCCTGATAACCCACCAGCATCGAAATGAGCCGGTGGCCATCTAGAGTTAGTTGCCATTTCTTTAGTGACAATTTCGTATCTGGAAATAGCAAACATATCAATTGAGCCCCGCCCAGCGAATTTGTGTCTTCGAGCATTCCGTCATGACAAATTTTAACTGCGCATGCCCAGCCATTCAGAGAAGCCAGGGATATGGCTTTCTGTCTGAAAATTCCTCTTGATTCACTGCTTGTATGAGCGAGCAGCGAAGGTTCTGGCGAGACTGCACGGACGCGCAGGCTCGCCTGAACCTTCACTGCTCGCATAGGCGATAAGTACCAAAATCGCTTGACGGGGCCCAATTTATTTTGTTGGTCACATTTCCACTGCATCACGAAAACACACCTATATAATGTTGCCCCCACCCCCTCCCTTCGAACCCCGCTTTTATATAGTGAAAGTGGGATGTGTAGGGATATACATTATTCGTCTCTTTTCTGCTCAAAAACATAGATTGTGGGGAACTCGTTAGAGCCGACTCGACTAGGCGGTTCTAACGAGTACAAACAATCAATGTTTTGAGCAGAAATAAGCAAAATATGAGATTTTTTTCTACAAATCTTCATTTTTTACATTTTTTTTTGCCGGTAGAATTTTCAATATATTTGAACAGGCATGTTTTCGTAATGGCAAATATAAGTGAATCCCATTTATTTGAAGATGTCATATTTGAGATGCATGACCATCACTGCAATGCTTTTCATAGACATGTCATTAAGAAGCGACAAGTAAGCTTGTAGGACCAGGGATGTGACGAAGGCCATTCAAACAAATGTTCTTTTCCAATCTCTATAATCCTCAGTGGTGTAGTGGACATGCTACTCCCCTTGTAAACCAGGGGTCGCAGGATCGATCCCGGGCTTCTCCATTTTTCGGATGATTCTTTAAACCAAGTCCCGTCTCCGTATGACCTTAGCTATTGATGAGATGTAAAACTCAAATACACACTCATTTCCAATCTCGAGAAAGCTGCACATGAAATCTAACTGAAATTGACTGGGCAGTTTCTGAGTAAATGTTCGAAAATGTTGGCTGGAAGGACGGGCGGTGGAGCCAGCCTTACTATAAACTCAGTCGGAAGCTCAGTGGGAAACTCAGTCGCGACGGAAGGGGAGGATTGCGGCCAAATAAAATCGATTTAAGCACCCCCCCCTCCGTGGAATTCGTTTCACTGACTGTTCCAAGGCGGTTCTTCTGTCGCGGTTTATGTTTGTTATGGTTTGTCTTTGAGTGTGTGTATCGCTTATATTTTTTGTTTTGGATAGCCAATTGGCCATTTTGTGGGAAAGTGACTGTCCTTTTAGCTTTCCGCTGTTGGTGTTTCCATTAGGGTCTAGTTATTTCGTGTTTGTGTTTCTTTCCCTCTGGTGTCTCTGATGGGAGCTGTGGGTTAATTGTATCCATTCCTGATCATTGCCCTTACTTATACTTTGATTCGCAGGGACCAAAAATGCTGGCCCTAGAGGCTTTCAGAGTTCAGTAAATTCCATCCCAAACCCTCAATGCCAATACAGTATATTCTCGAAAATTACAACACATTGAGGCAAACGTAGCTCAAAAGTGAAACATAATTCATTGTTTACTTATTTGTTATTGACAGGTGAAATATAGTTGATATGCATTATCATTTATGTTATTTTGTCTTGGATATTATCTATCAGGGCCGAAAAATTCACACTGAGACTCTGATATGTCCGTTTTATGGATGTTATACATACTCTGGTACTGAATGTGGGAGACAGTTGTCCACTTTCTCTTGACATTTTACTGACACTAATTTGCTGTCCAGAATGAACATCTGAAAAGGTTGCAAAAAGTTGTATCGGCTTTACAAATAATCCATTACAATACAGATACTTACGGAAACGTTCATGTTTAGATCATGTACTTGTGTACGTTTCTATTTTCGCAAAATTATTTAACTTGGTCAATAAGGGTGTGCACCAGTCCTGTGTCATTATATTTGAAATTCAAACTGCGTTTATTTACAATTCGGCCTAGGACAATTTGGCCAGCCAAAAATATTGGGTAGGAAGATTTGGCCAAATTAATTCTTCCTAGGTCTAACCTATCCTTATTCTATCAATAATGTAATCAGCATTTTTACATTTGGCTACATATTTTCATATATTTCCTGTTCTTTCAGTGATTTTATCTGTTTTGTTCGTTAATTTGAGGTTTAACGTCCCCGTCAATTTGGAGATGTTGCTTCCAATTATGAGGGACTTTTACAAGAAATAAGTATGTTTATCCTAAATTATCATTGTTACATCTCCTAGCAAGTATTTTAAAAACAAATATGTTGTCAAAATACATGTCAAAAATATTACACTGTATACACAAACAAACAAAACCAACAATTAAAATGTAAAAAAGTTATTAAGAAAGGAAAGAACCAGAACCACTAAACAAATCAGTTAGGCAATTAACCATGCAGACAAGAAATATGCTAATTAATCTTATTTTCCAACAAATTTAAACAAAATCATTAAACGGGCTTCGGAAGCTCAGTCGGATGCGCATTACTGTATATTGAAAAAAAAAATACCCAAACTTTAAATTGTCAATTTGAACTGGCCAATATATTAATCTGGCTTAACTGTCCTACCCAATATTTTTGGCTGGCCAAATTGTCCTAGGCCGACTTGTCCTATGCCAAATCGTGCGGGCCAAATCGTCCGCTGGCCAAATCGTCCTAGATTCAACACAAAAAAGTTCACTTTCTTTGGTGCAGGAAATGTAGCCGGATAGACACCTGCGATCGGCAAGTTTGTTTTCTTGAGCAAGACATTTTATCAAGATTGCTTTGTGCTCACCAAGGAAGTCAGGCCATAAATGCCCGTGGTGGCATAGGCCGTTTATAAAGATATACAGACTTCATTTAAAACCATCACAAAGGAGTGCCTGCTAGTAATATCGCTGTACGTAGTGGTGGAAATCGGAGTACCGACAGAACATCATGTGTATTGGACGGGCGTCCGCTGCCTGGGGTGGGGAATCTAAGCCGAAGCAAACGCAGGCGTGTTAAATACCCTGCGTTATTCAGACCCTATATCTTCAGTGCTAAATTGCAATTGATAATTGAATAAGGTTGATACGCCGGAGTATACACATCGATAAAATCCACAAAAATGAAATTCATTCTAATAATAATGACAGTTGATGGATCTGACTTTGGCAATTGTTTCTAATACACGTCTATGGTAGTGCTGCCCTTCTTGCTTTAAACACAGATTGTGACTGCTCATTGAAATCACTTTTATAAGGCAACTTTATCACACATGTTTATGAGTTGGCTTTTAACGCCTACGTCAATACAACTTAGGTCGTTTTGGAACCGTTGCTTTCAATACCCGATATTACGATGAAATGACATATTCAAGCACTATATATAGCTCCCCCCACCGCGACTACCACTAGTTTCCTTGGACAGGATTCTGGGAATGTGTGGCGGCCGTAAAAAGTCTCCCTGCCCTACATCATAGTGTAGTTTATATTTACTTGTCCTTTGGGATCAATGATTCCATTGTTGAATTTTGAACATATTTGAGGGTCACTGATGTGGCCTAATTGGCCGAAACTGGCTAGTCTGGCCCAGAAAACATGTATACTCCATATTTTTGAGTTCTGTGGTGTATTCCTTGCTTCAAAAGGATAACCCTTTCTAGAACTTATTTAGCATCACTACAGCTGGGGTCTGGGAATGTGTGGTGGTCGTAAAAAGTCTCCCTGCCCTACATCATAGTGTAGTTTATATTTTCTTGTCCTTTGGGATCATTGATTCCATTGTTGAATTTTGAACATACTTGAGGGTCACTGATGATGCCTATTTTGCCGAAACTAGCTAGTCTGGCCCTGAAAACATGTGCACTCCATATTTTCGAGTTCTGTGGTGTATTCCTTGCTTCCAAGGGATAACCCTTTCTAGAAATTATTTAGTCCGTCCTTCTAAGCGGATTACCAGTACTCAAGTGTTCGATCTGTTTCTGATCTGCGGAGATGCACCATGCAGCCCGGTCTGCTTCTCCACACAGATTGAACTGCATGGTGCTTCCACTCAGAGCTGAAACCGAGTACTGATGCACAGATAAACTTATTTGGACCTAATATATGACAAAAATTAAACCCCATTAATTCGAACAAATTGTAGATTACATAAACTAGACAACATAATGTTTGCATATACTACCTCAAGGAAAAGACACAGTATTAAATTGATAGCAGCACCGGCCAGAAATATCAGTCTGTATGGAACATCTGGTGGAGGTTTGAGCTGGAAAATTGAACAATGAGACAGTTATACATATCGAAATAAAGGCAAGAAATTGACTGGCGATTAGGAGAAAACCTGTTATTGGGATTTTGTTTGTTAGATTTGATGTATAACGTCCCAGTTAACACTATAATTATGGAGACGTTGCTTCCAATTTTGTGGGACTACTACCCGACACTGAGATGAAAGGACGTTTCAAGCCCGGTCGCCCATTGAATTCAAAAGGGGTTATAAGCATGGACGGTCAGACTCGCACCGCTTTGTCTGGGCAGGCTTAGATCCTCTTAGCGGTTTACCAGTACTTGTGTGCAATCGGTTTCAGCTCAGCGTGGAAGCATCCTGCAGCCCATCTATTTTTCAAGCCCTGTTGGGCGGGGGCGATTATCGGGGTCTGCGACGATGTAAGAAAGGTTAGTTTAGCTATACCAATTACCAAGGTTCTCGAATGTTAAGATATGGAAACTAGAGTTATTGTACTATCCATGCAGTGATCACAAAGGGATAGATCAGTATACGCGTATGTGCAGGCTGATCTGCGCTTTTGTTGTTCGCAAATGGCAGTTACACATTTCCGCATGATTTGACTCATGTGTATTATTGGTTGTATGTACAGTAGAACTTCAACGGCTCGAACCCTGCTGGCTCGTTTACCATGGAAGAGTCGAACCCTTTATTTGGTCCGCAGGGAATTCCTCCAAATACGATATATTGTGTGGCTAGACAAGCTACTCGTCCGATAATTTAAACCTAATCATTTTTAAAGTGTGCAGGGGCGTTACCATGAAGAACATGGAGACCACGTATCCTTGCACGTAGGCGCATTGCAACATAGTGATCCACCACTGCAGAAAGACTTTTGTTTTATAAAATAATCCTGTGACACAGTTGTTTTCAGGCACCGGTAACATCTTATGTGTAAAATAGAAGTAAAGGCAAAGATCAGGAATCGATACAATAAACCCATAGCTCCCATCAGAGACACCAAAGGGAAAGAAGCACAAACATTAAACAACTAGACCCTAATGGAAAAAGGTGGATAGGTAAACTGACCAGCTCAAAAAGTACCTAAAATAGTGTTGACTGGGCCGTTAAACTCCAATACAAACAAACACAAAAAACAAAACACCACTTCCAATGTATACGCAAAATTTGAAAAAAAAAAACAACAAAAAAAAACACCTCAACTTACTGATTGGAAACGCCCAAAAACACTTATTAGTGGGCACGTGGGCGCACTGCAACATAGTGATCCCCCACTGCTGACAGATGTATTTCTTTATAAAATACTCCTGTGACACACTTGTTTTCAGATACCGATACTCGGACCACAATTCCATCAAAAATGGATGGTTAACGACACTTTTGGAAGTCTTATTTCTCCACGGGATTTGAGGTCTTTCGCCATTTTCACATACCCATTTTTTTTTTGGTTTTCCTTGTATTCGGGTTAAAAAAGGGAAACATTTTTGCTAGAAGTTCCCAGGCTTTGAAAATATCTGTGGGTCACTGATGAGGCCTAATTGACTGAAACTAGCTAGTCTGGCCCAGAAAAAATGTACACTCCATTTTTTCACTTCTGTGGTGTATTCCTTGCTTCCAAAGGATAACCCTTTTATAGAACATATTTAACTTCACTACAGCTGGTGTGTGGGAATGTGTGGCGGCGAGAAAACGTCTCCCTGCCCTACATCATAGTGTAGAATATATTTTCTTGTCCTTTGGGATCATTGATTCCATTGTGGAATTTTGAAAATATCTGAGGGTCACTGATGAAGCCTAATTGGCCGAAACTAGCTAGTCAGGCCCAGAAAAGATGTACACTCCATTTTTTGCACTTCTGTGGTGTATTCCTTGCTTCCAAAGAATAACCCTTTTATAGAACATATTTAACTTCACGACAGCTGGTGTGTTGGAATGTGTGGCGGCGAGTAACGTCTCCCTGCCCTACATCATAGTGTAGATAATATTGTCTTGTCCGTTGGGATCATTGATTCCATTGTGGAATTTTGAAAATATCTGAGGGTCACTGATGAAGCCTAATTGGCCGAAACTAGCTAGTCAGGCCCAGAAAAGATGTACACTCCATTTTTTGCACTTCTGTGGTGTATTCCTTGCTTCCAAAGGTTAACCCTTCTATAGAACATATTTTTCTACCCTTACCCCTTTTTGTTCAGGTGTCAAAAGGCGGGGGATCCACCCAGCATAAACCTTCTTAAGCACTTCTTTCAATATAATAGAATACGGCCAACGAATTCATGCCAAATAAAGCCCAATGTACAATATACTGTGCATCCTTCTTCAATTGCCGTTTTCAAAATCTCGATTTCTTTTTCTGGCCCTTCTGATTTTTCAAACGGTCGACTTGGACGCGGCTAATCTTTGACTGAAGTTCGCCCACCTTTGAAAAGCCGCACCCATCTGCAAACTTTTTGGATACATGTACGAATGTGCATTTTCACCATAAACTTTATCCAAATCGGCGTCGAACTCTAATGGCGACACGTCTAGCAGCGCGTGTACTTTGCAGTACACTCTCTATTCTTTTAGTTTCACATTGCTGTTTTCTGCCATACTTTCGCCCAGTGTCAACGACATGATAATCTACAATGACCACTCTAGCGCACTGCATACAAAAAATCGTGCAAATTTTAATTCGGCCAAGTGATCAGAGTTTAGATTTTTCATGGTTGTTTGAATAATGCAAGAACCCTTTGCAAATAGTATGCAATACGGCTACTATTAATACTTTACAAATGACCCTCCTGAACAAGTCTAATAACAGTACATTCACAGCAACAGTAATATATTACCTCAAGAAAGTCTGACATGCCTCCAGTAGGATATACGTTTATCCAGATAGTCAGCGCTACACATGCCGTAATATTGCCGAGAAACCAGTCTGGAATGTTTCAAAACAAAATTATAACTTTCAAGCTTATTCTAGATATACTCATACATGTATAGTTTTAAACAGGCTGGGCAGCAAAAGCGGCCAGTAAGTATAGTCACGTCATCTGCGGATAGAACAATACGCTAAGACAAAATAAAGGACATGTCACAAAGCTACAGCTAGAATAAATAACACTATCATGTAGTGTTGAGATCGAAATAGGATAACGCAGATATTTAAAGGTCACAGCGTCCGGAGATCAGGCTACCCTTATGACCCACGAAGACGCGCTTCTGACTAACTCATGACAATAAGTTGTTACTGAGTCATGTGCTTGTTCGTTTTGTTTTACGCTTTTAAGGGACTTGGGAACACTTGGCAGGTTTTCCGCCATTTTTCATAGAGAGAAAACTTTTGGGACTTCGGGTTGGCTTTTCTATAAAATAGAAGTGCAGGCAATGATCAGGAATCGAAACAACTAACCCACAGCTCCCATCAGAGACACCAATATAAAGACTGTACGACAAAATGGCCACTTGGCTATCCCCAAAAAATACAATCGATACACACACTCAAAGACGAACCATATAAAAAATAAACCGCGAAAGAAGAACCGCATTGGAACGGAAAGTGAAACGAACTGCACTGGGAGCTTAAATCGATTTTACGCGGCCGAAATCCTCGCATTTACTTACGTCTCGATTTAGACAAATAATTTGTTCAGTCCGCATGAAGGCCTCCCAACTCATCAGTAAAAAATCACCGAGAACACAAAAAATCAAACAACGAGGACTGGACAGCAGGAGACCACTGAACTGCTGGAGCAACCAGCAGTTAGACTCCGATGGGCCAGCAAGAGACTGTCTCTGAAAGCTCTGTCCCGCTGAAAAAGGGGTCTACTCTTAAAGAAAAAAATTCGCTCCTTATTTTACAAAGATACATAGACTGTGTGTACTCATTAGAACCGCATAAATGTGACAGACTCTATTTTGAAACCAGAATTAATAAAAATGTCAAAATGTTGGTATAATATATGTCATTTTGACACCATGTTGGACGCCATTATTTTACATAGACATGTTTTCGTTATGCTATATACTATGTTATTGTCCAGAAATAAAGAAATATCAGTTACCCTTGTAGAAAACATTGTTGTTTTCAATTTAAGTTTTGGTATGCCAAAGTATTCGTTTCACGATGGATTTAACGTAATGGCATTATGTGACTCATTGCATTCTTTCATACATGTATCTCTAAAATGGCTATATTTCTGTTTACTTATTTATGCTGCAAACATAAGTTGTGGGTGCTAATTGACGCCACCTCATCGAGGTGGTTCTAACGAGTACCCACAGCATATGTTTTTGAGCATAAATAATAAAAATAATGTATACCCCGTAAACAACAATAGGTGGGTCTTTATTTAACGGACTTGTTATGGTGGTGATTGGGAATAGTATACAGTCAACAAAAATTTCATCAGACGTGTCCTTTATATGGCCTTGAAATAATGTACATCACGTAAACAGGTCCGTGAAATGATCACTCCACTAAACATCACTTTCTATAGAGAAAACTGTGGTTTACGGGGGTATACATTATTTTTCTGATTTCTTTTAAAAGACATAGGTTTTGGGTACACGTTAGAACCGCCTCACTGAGGCGGTTCTAACGAGCACCCACAACCAATGTCTGCAGTATGAATAAGAAAATTATCACGAATTTTCATCAGAAAAGTACCCATTTTAGAGATGTGTAAAAATGCAATATGTCGCAAGGGTGTGCTATCATAATGTAAATAAGGTACTTACAGTTGGTATACATGGGTTTTCTATACGGTTTTCCTTTCGATAATACGACTGCAAGTATAATGTACTGATAGGATGAACAATAAAACAACGCCGTGTTAATGTGACTCTTATAATTGTCCTCCGGGTTATCGACATAGGGCTCATACCTGGAATGCAATAATAATATTCTTTAACCCAGTGTATGCTGGAAACCCCTAAAGGGGTACCTTGGCAAACAGTGCAGGCATATTTCAGACGCCGCAGAACGCGGCGTCTGATAGGGGCCTGCATTATTTACTAACAGAATTTTCAGTAAAAATAAAAGAAAAAACGAAAAAATAAAATTAAATAGGTCTGACATCCCTTATATGACAAATAGAATTGACCAACACATAGCAATAGAAAAGTCCACCAGTATACAATGAGTAAATATTTTACACTTCGTTGAACCTATGTATGTATTTGGCGATGTCTCTGAAATAGCCTGCGCACCTGCTTAGTTGATCCGATCCGGTCGATAAAAAGATTCACTATTTAGACAGGGAATGCATTTTATCATATGTCGTCGTGTCTGAGAGTGTAATAACACCATATAATAAATTATGTAACCCACAAGTGCATTAAATAAGCAAATTAGTTAGATATGTCCCGTAACTTTACACGTACGACGTCATTATCGACGTCGCGTCTACTGACATTTTTGTCAAAAATCGTGAAATATATGTGTTCTAAATATCATATGATAAACAGAATCTTGCATTCGTGTTCATGCATTATTGCATTTATTAAATGCGTTGGGGAAAAGGGATAAAAGGCTCGGCGAAGCCTCGCATTTTATACCTTTACCTCAACACGTTTAATAAAGTCAATAATACATGAGGACTCGTGTAAGATCCTCTGTGTATGAAGGACAGGGTTGTCAGACTGAGTCTACTCTGGGTGCATATTATGAAGGCACGTCCTTGTTAAAATTATTTCAAGGTATTGTATTATAGAACAATAATATAAAATCTATATGCTGGAAAATGTTAAAACAAGAGGACAACGAGGTCCTGATCGTTCCGCTGAACCCTGAGTACAATTTGGTCAATTTTAGCTCACCAGAGCCGAAGGCTCCGGGGGAGCTTTTGTTGATAGGCAGTTGTCCACCGTCGACACTTTCAAACGACATCTTCTCTGAAGACTCTGGGCCGATTGAGCCCAAATTTTATGGGTAGCATCCTTGGGCTGGGGATTGAAAGTTTGTGTTTTTTATGAAAATCGGCTCAGTTTGGGTGCTATAGCAACTAAGAGTAATTCCATAGACTGGAGAAAATTGAAAAATGGCATTTACTTCCATACCTCTGCAGATATTCTGACAAAACTTTTATCAAAATGTTCCTAAAGCAAGCATACTATCAGCCATATGATGGTTGGCCTACTGCTCATTTAAAAGGTTGCCATGGAAACCGGATTACTTAAAATCATCTTCTCTGAAACCATATTCTCTGTGAGGCTGAGCGTTTATGGAAATAATCACCGTATTATCCTATACAGGTTTTGTGTTTTTTTTTTTACAAAGTTAAATTCTTTAGTTTGGTTGTTATGGCAACTTAGAGTTCCATAGACTTATAATGGGATCAATTAATAAAGGCATTTACTGCCAACAAAAGTGAAGGTAATGATGAGGAATCGATACAATACACCAACAGCTCCCATCAGAGACACCAAAGGGAAAGAAACACATGTTTACGCTTCTATTCCTTTTGGTCTCTCTGATGGGAGGTGTGGTTTTATTGTATCGATTCCTGATCATTTTTCAAAAGTTCCCATTGGCAATACTGACGGAACGGACTTGTATGTCACTATATTGGCACCTTGTTGTCAATGGGACATGTCCTAGTGCAACAGAAGGAGGTGAACTGTCTCAGTCTAACCTAGAGTGTCTCGTGGGTACAATGTGACATGTCGAGGGAGAGGGGGTAGGGCATCTGAATTAAACTGAAGACTTAAGAGTTGTTCCCAATAGAGATCAGACTTGTTTGTCATTAACGGGGCAGGTTGTGGACATTGGTGGTACTGGCTACTTCTAACCTAAGCTGAGGGTGTGGGGTTGGGGTGGGAAGGGATTTGGTCGGGGGTGGGTGGGGTCGAGTGTAGAAAATTAGACATTAGAGACAAGAAATATTTTCGAAAAATACACTGTTTTACCTTTTTCCCATTGAAAGGTTTAGGGAACTAAATTTATCCTTACCGTAAGTTTGCAAGTTCAACATAGTGCCATCATTTTTACAAACTGGGTAGTACTCAGTCACCAAATACTACAGACCAAATTTCAAGGCAATTGGTCCAGTGGTTCAGGTTTTGTTACCCCATTGTCAGGAGATTGCATAGAAAATTTAAGTGAAACAGACCCAGCTTTTTTAGAGGGAAAGTCCTTCGGAATATCGATGGACCTGCTATTCCAGCGACGTTTGGCCTGGGTCTTTGAATAGCCTCTACCTTTAGCATTCATAGACGTTCAATTTCTATCTAATCTCATGTCACAGACTAAAACTAAGACTATCTTTCGAACTGTCCAAACCAGAAGTGAAGGCAAAGATCAGGAACCGATACAATTAACCCACAGCCCCCACCAGAGACACCAAAGGAAAAGAAGCACAAACGTGAAACAACTAGACCCTAACATTAACAACGGAATGCCAAAAGGATAGTAACTTTCCCATAAAATGGCCAATTGGCTATCCAAAACAAAATAATATAAACTATACACACAATTTCAAACAAAAGACAAACCATCGCAAAAATAAACCGCGACAGAAGAACCGCCTTGGAACGGTCAGTGAAACGAATTTCACTACTGTGTGTGTGTGTGGGGGGGGGGGCTTAAATCGATTTTACGTGGCCACAATATTCGCCCTTATTTCCGCCGCGATTTAGACAAATATTTTGTTCAATCCGCATGAAGGCCTCCTAACTCATCAGTGCAACATCTCCGTGGACACAAAAATCAAACAACCACAGAGATAAAACAACGGTGAGGACTGGACTGCAAGAAATCACTTAAATGCTGGTTCAAAAGAAGATCAACAGTTATAATCAGATGGGCCCGATCAGAGACAGAGCATCAGGCACCAACCAACAATAGATACTCTCTAATTCACAGTAAGCCTTTACACTGGAAGATAGTCATAAACCATAAAGACCATTTATAAACGCTTACAATGGTGATTTGAATGGAGAAATTTTAAAATATTTATTTCTGATAAAGGATACTAAAGAAACCAGTGTATCATGGTAAAATCATTATTCGCTTAATTCACTTTCATTTTAAAACACACTTTTTGATAATATTATAATATGAAATTGAGACTGACCGGGTGATTCGTGTTTATAATACTTACCAAGATGCGTCCTGGATAAAGAAGTAAAAGAATATCTGCACAGCCAGCATAATCGACATTTGCAATACCAGAGAAAGAATTGGAGCCACACTGGTAAGATTTATTAATGGTGGTTGTTCCGATATTTTATGGTATGCCGCTGTCCTTCCAACTGAAATGAGTAAATGTCTAAGATGATAACAAGTTTGTGGATTAATCCTTCATGCGGACTGTACAAATTATTTGTCTTAATCGCGCCGGAAGTAAGGGCGAGGATTACGGCCGCGTAAAGTCGATTTAAGCACTCCCCCCCCCCCCCCCCCCAAATAAAATCATTTTCACTGACAGTTCCTATGCTTTTCTTCTGTCGTGGTTTAGTTTTGTGATGGTTTATCATTGAATGTGTGTATCGTTAATCTCTACTTGTTTTGGCTAGCCAATTAGCCATTTTTATTGGAGAGTAACCATACTTTTGGTTTTCCGCTAATGATGTTTCCATTATGGTCTAGTACTTTCATGTTGTTTCTGTCCCTTTGGTGCCTCTGATGGGAGTTTAGGGTAAATTGTATCGATTCCTGATCATTGCCTTCACTTCTATTTTACATACTTGTTGTACCGAGTACAAATAACTGCTTATCCCTATCTGAATAACTGCTTGGGAAAATTTGGTAAACTGACCTGCTCGATAGTGTGTATTTAGAGTTAGCTGGCCGTTTATCCAAGCCAAAACAAATAAAATCTCATGCATGGGTTATCCGTATGAAGACTTTTCACAAGTGCTGTTTCACAGGTACCGTAAAGAACAAAGGTTTCGTATGTTGGTTGTCTCTATTTGTGTTTTTTTGCGATGACAGTATGTCATAAGCTACTTTTCTCTTAAACTATTTTTCCATTACATGTTCCCGAGCTCGATTATGTAAATGTTCTCCTCACAGGTGAAACATGTAAGAACTAGACCATAATGGAAAAACCAAAAGCATATTTACTTTCCCATAAAATTGCCAATTGGCTAGCCAAAGCAAAAAGAAATGAACGATACACACATAGTCATACATAATGTAGTTCCGTAGTCGGTAGATATAGCTACTGTATATGACCATCGTTTATTCACATAGTTTCCTGCCACTGTGTTTCACAATACATTTGTCATAATCGCTCATATAGATACATCCAAAGTCTACGTCACACAAGAAACAAGAGAGTCATGATGGGCTTGAATCGGCCCCAGGGTAGGACATTATTTGCCCCAGGGCTATCATTTGCATAATATTGAGGGAGGACTAAAAGGTGAAGCTTCATACCAAATATCAAAGACCGGAACCTTCTGGTTTCAAACAAGAAGGTTTTTGAGGTGTTTTTGTCAATATAAGTCAATGTAAAACAAGTGGGCCCCATTTTTGGCACCAGGGCTATAATTTGAACAATTTTGGTAGAGGTCCACTAGATGAATAAAAATCAAAAATGAGTTCCTTTAAGAGCAATGAAAACATTCATAAGAAAGAAGATGGGCCATACTACGTAGTTTCGGCTAATAAAGCCTCATCAGTGACCCTGTAATGATTCGGCAAAAAAGCCAGAGGAAACGTTCTGTAATTTTGCGATTTTCGAATAGGCAGTCGATTCAAAGTAGAAGTAAAACAAAGATCAGGAATTGATACAACTGATATTAACTTACTCCATCCATAAAAGACACCAAAGGGAAAGAAATACAAACATTAAGCGACCAGACCATAATGGAAACCTAAACAAAGGAAGGCCATATGGACAGTTACTTTCCCACAAAATGGCCATATGGCCATCCAAAATTAAAAGACACAAGTGATACACACAGTAAGTAACAAACAACAACATAAATAAATCGCCACAGAAGAGCCGCCTTGGAACGGTCAGTGGAAGATTTCCACTGGGGGGCTTAAATCGATTTTACGTGGCCACAATCCTCGCCCTTACTTCCGTCGCGATTTAGACAAATAATTTGTTCAGTCCGCATGAAGGCCTCCTAACTCATCAGTGCAACACCCCCGTGAACACAGAAATCAAAGAACCACAGAGGTGAGACAACGGTGAGGACTCGACAGCAAGAAACCACTGAAATGCTGGAGCAAAAGAAAACCAACAGTTAGACTCCGATGAGCCTGACCAGAGACAGAGCATCAGGCACCAACCAACATTATCTCTTTAATTTTCAATAAGCCTTTACGTTGGAGCCGTCATAGAATCTGAGGCCTGACCCACCGGCGTGCAATTAAAGAGGGAAGCAAAGTTGCCAACCGTGATTGGGTTAACTACCATGCATGCAGTCTGTCGTATAATATCCATGTTGTACCCAATCTTTTTATATCGAAGAATGATTTTACGAAATTGGGTGCTGAAGTCATTGCGGTTATATATTTTTCTGAATTTATATACTAAGTCACCATAAAATTCGGGTTCCGATAGACCTTGTTGCAGAAGAGATTTAAGTCCAATATTGAATTTTGAAATTAAATCAGAATGGCGTCTATAAAATTTTGAAAAGGCTTTGCGTAGTTTATGGTACCGATAACCCTGATTAAGAAGTTTAGCCGTTAATAATTTATTACGAGTGTTGAAGTCAGTTACATGACTACACACTCTAGCAAATCGAATTAATTGCGAAATATAAACGCCATAGGATGGCGCACGAGGAACATCACCATCCAAAAAAGGAAAATTTACAATCTCAAAATCAAAGTCATCGAGTTTATCATAAATTTTGCACGAAACAAATCCATCTACAATAGATAGATGTAAATCCAAAAACGGGGCCTCGGTATCAGAAGAATTTGCTTTATTTAACTGAAGTTCTAGGGGGTAAATCTGACTGATCAAACCATCAAAATAGGTATTATCAATATTTAATAAATCATCTAAATATCTAAGAGTAGAGCTAAAAGCTTCAATAATTTCAGATTGGTTATCAATGGAAAGCGACAAAATGAAGTCTCTTTCATAACAATACAAGAACAGATCAGCCACAAGAGGTGCGCAATTAGTACCCATCGGAATACCCACAATTTGTCTAAATAACTTAGTACCGAATCTAATATAAATATTGTCAAGTAGAAAGGTGAGGGCATCACACACTTTCTGACATGACCAAAGTGTATAATTCTTATGCTCTTTAGAAGTGAAAAATGCATTTCTGACATTACATGCAAGATAGAGAGAATCTTCTCTGTGAAAAGCCCATTCAATTAAATCATTAAGCTTTTCTTTTATAAGATTATGAGGAAGTGTAGTGTAAAGAGTGGAAAAATCGTAGGTAGACAGACTAGAAACACGAAACTGTCTAGATTTCAATTTATTTAAAACCTCATTCGAATTTTTTATAGACCAAAACAGATTTCTTCCTGATCTTTCAAAGACTTTATCACAATATTTAGTTACATGCGTTTTAATAGCAGTAAGACAGGAAGTTAATAATTTAGAAAGTTCAGTGGTAGTGCAAGAACTAGAATTTGCAATAAACCGTGCTTTGTAAGGTTTTTTATGAAGTTTTGGTAACCAGTATAGCGTAGGAAGCTTGTCTTGGCCTTCGTTAACACCCACAGCAAACTTGGTGGCTGAAAGACAAACATGTTTATCTACTATAGCTCTCTCTTCAGCCAAAGGCTGAAGTTCATAGGCCTTAGTACCACCAAGCTCCTGCTTAAGCGTGTTAACATAGTGGAGCCGTCACACAACGACGACGTTGTTAGCGGCCTTGTCTGCAGGGGCCAAAACAAACTTCTTATGAAATTCTTGAATACCTAGTTTAAGATGACGTAAAGACGTCTTGGGCTTAGGAGGTAATAAGTTAGTATTTTGAGAATAGAAAGAAATGCGTTTATTCACTAGTCTTAAAATGCTAAGTTTCCAGTCCTTTAGGGCTCTATACTCAAAGACTGATATAAATCCAAACGGGGTCCAAATAATTAAAAACCTGTCTAGTATGAGTCTAAACAAAAGAATTATTTCTGATTTCTCATAATATTCACGATGATCTCAAAGGACCAAAAGTAAAATATAAACTGCACTATGGTTGATGTACGGGGAGACGTTTTACCGCCGCCACACGGCACAACACCAGCTGCAGTGAAGGCAAATAAAAATCAAAAATGAGTTCCTTTAAGAGCAATGAAAACATTCATAAGAAAGAAGATGGGCCATACTACGTAGTTTCGGCTAATAAAGCCTCATCAATGACCCTGTAATGATTCGGCAAAAAAGCCAGAGGAAACGTACTGTAATTTTGCGATTTTCGAATAGGCAGTCGATTCAAAGACTGATATAAATCCAAACGGGGTCCAAATAATTAAAAACCTGTCTAGTATGAGTCTAAACAAAAGAATTATTTCTGATTTCTCATAATATTCACGATGATCTCAAAGGACCAAAAGTAAAATATAAACTGCACTATGGTTGATGTACGGGGAGACTTCATCCCAAATATCAAGGACCTTGGTCTTCTTGTTCAGACAAGAACATTTTGAAAGGTTTTTCCTATGTAAAACCAGTGGGCACCGAGACGGACACATTTTTGGCCCCATGGCTATAATTTGAACAATCATGGTAGAGGTCTACTAGACAAAGCTTCATACCATATATCAAAGACCTGAGCTTTCTGGTTTTAGGCAAGAAGATTTTTGAAGGTTTTTCCTATATAAGTCTATGTAAAACCAGTGGACCGCGGAGCGGGGGCATTTTTTGGTCCCAGGGCTATAATTTGAACAATCTTGATAGAGGTCTACAAGACGAAACTTCATACCAAATATCAAGCATCTGAACCTTCTGGTTTTCCATATGTGAATATGTTCTATAAAGTCTATGTAAAACCAAAGGGCCTCGGGGCGGGGACATTTTTTGCCCCAGGTCTTTAATATGAAAAATCTGGTAGAGACCCACTAGCTGAAGCTACACACCAAATACCAAAGGCCTAGGTACTTGCAGTTTCAGAGGAGAAGTCAATGTAGAACCAAAGGGCCCCAGGCCGGGGGCATTTTGGCTCCACGGCTTTAATTTGAACAATTTTGATAGAGTTTCACTAGATGAAGTTTCACACCAAATATCATAGACCTGGGTCTTGAGGTTTCAGAGAAGAAGATTTTTTAAAGATTTTTTTCTATATAAGTCAATGTAAAAACCAAAAGGGTCCCGGGTCGGGGGAATTTTTTATAATTTGAAAAATCTTGGTAGAGGTCCACCAGATGAAGCTACACACCAAATATAGAAGACCTGGGCCTTGTGGTTTCAAAGAAGAAGATTTTTAAAGAATGTTCCT
Organism: Lucinisca nassula; assembly: GCA_963580285.1. Taxonomy (NCBI): domain Eukaryota; kingdom Metazoa; phylum Mollusca; class Bivalvia; order Lucinida; family Lucinidae; genus Lucinisca; species Lucinisca nassula. Next base: position 113,072,542 of record OY757023.1, on the reverse strand, counting down.
AAATAAGTCAAAGTAAGACCAAAGGTGCCCGGGACGGGCATTTTTGGCCCCAGGGCTATTGATAGTGGTCCGCAAGATGATGCTTCATACCAAATATCAAACACCTGAGCCTTCTGGTTTCAGATAAACTTTCGGATGATTCTGTTAACCGAGGTCCCGTCTCCGTATGAGAATAGCTGTAGGTGAGACGTAAAACTCAAACAGTCATTCCCTCTAGTTTCAGACAAGAAGATATTTGAAGGTTTTCCCTATATAAGTCAATGTAAAACCAAATGGCCCCGGGGCGAGGGCATTTTCGGCACCAGGGCTATAATTTAAACAATCTTGATAGAGTTCCACAAGGCGAAGTTACATACCAAATATCAAACAACTGAGACATCTGGTCTCAGACGAAAATTTTTTTAAAGGTTTTCACTATGTCAAATAGAAGTTGAGGCAATGATCAGGAATCGATACAATCAACCCACAGCTCCCAACAAAGACACTCAAGGCAAAGACACACAAACATGAAACAACAGACCCTAATGGAAACAACAACAGCGACACAAACACCCAAGACAACCCATAACAAAAATACACCGCAACAGAAGAACCGCATTGGAACGGTCAGCGGAAACGAATTCCCCTTGGGGGAGGGGGGGGGGGGCTTAAATCGATTTTACGTGGCCACAATCCTCGCCCTTACTTCCGTCGCGATTTAGACATAATTTGTTCAGTCCGCATGAAGGCCTCCTAAATCATCAGTGCAACATCTCCGTGAACACAAATAATCAAACAACCACAGAGATGAAACAACGGTGAGGACTCGACAGCCAGAAACCACTGAAATGCTGGAGCAAAGGAAAACCAACAGTTAGACTCCAATGGGCCAGACCAGAGAAAGAGCATCAGGTACCGACCAACATTACCTTGAATTAGATCTTTCTAATTCTCAATAAGCCTTTACGTTGGAACCGTCATAGAATCTGAGACCTGACCCACCGGCGTTCAATTAAAGAGGAAGCAAAATTGTCAACCGTGATTGGGTTAACTACCATGCATGCAGTCTGTCGTATAACATTTATGTTGCACCCAATCTTTTTATATCGAAGAATGATTTTACGATATTGGGTGCTGAAGTCATGACGGTTATATATTTTTCTGAATTTATATACTACGACACCATAAAATTCGGGTTCCGATAGACCTTGTTACAGAAGAGATTTAAAACGTAGAAGTAAAACAAAGATCAGGACTCGATACAATTAACTTACTCCACCCACCAAAGACACCAAAGGGAAAGAAACACAAACATGAAGCGACCAGACCATAATGGAAACCTTAACAAAGGAAGGTCATACGGACAGTTACTTTCCCACAAAATAACCAAATGGACATACAAAATAAAAAGACACAAGTGATACACACAGTAAGTAACAAACAGCAACATAAATAAACGGCCACAGAAGAACCGCCTTGGAACGGTCAGTGGAAATAATTCCACTGGGGGGGGGGGGGGTTGGGGCTTAGATCGATTTTACATGGCCATAATCCTCGCCCTTACCTCTATCGCGGTACACTAATTTTGTTCAGTCCGCATGAAGGCTTCCTAACTCATCAGTGTAACATCTCCGAGAACACATAAATAAAAAAACTACATAGATGAAACAAGGTTGAGGACTCGACAGCATACAACAACAGAATAGCTGGAGCAAAAGAAAACCAACAGTTAGACTCCGAGGGGCCCGACCAAAGACGGAGCATCAGGCGCCAACTAACATAAAGAATACTAAATTAAAATTCCATTTATGTTTTTACGCTGGAACCGCCATATAATCCTAGGCCCGACCCACTGGTGTGCAATCATAGAGGGAAGCAAAGTTGCCAACCGTGATTGGGTTAACCACCAATATTAAGTCCAATATTAAGTCCATTATTGAATTTTGAAATTAAATCAGAATGACGTCTATAAAATTTTGAAAAGGCTTTGCGTAGTTTATGTTTCCGAAAACCCTGATTAAGACGTATAGCCTTTAACAATTTATTACGAGTATTGAAGTCAGTTACATGACTACACACTCTGCCATATCGTATTAATTGTGAAATATAAACGCCATATGATGGAGCACGAGGAACATCACCATCCAAAAAAGGAAAATTTACAATCTAAAAATCAAAATCATTGCGTTTATCATAAACTTTGCACAAAAGAAACCCATCTGCAATAGATATATGTAAATCCAACAAACGGGGCCTCGGTATCAGAAGAATTTGCTTTATTTAACTGAAGTTCGGGGGGGGGGGTAAAGTCTATGTTAGTCTATGTAAAAACAAAGGGCCCCGAGGCGGGGTTATTTGTGGCCCCAGCCTTATAATTTGAACAATCTTTGCAGAAGTCCACTAGATGAAACTACACACTAAATATCAAATACCTGGGCCTTTCGGTTTCAGAGAAGATTTTTTTAAAGATTTTTCCTATATAAAATAGAAGTGTAGGCAATGATCAGGAATCGATACAATTAACCCACAGCTCCCATTAGAGACTCCAAAGGGAAAGAAACACAAACATGAAACGACCAAACCTAATGGAAACATCAATAGCGGAAAGCCAAAAGGACTGTTTCTTTCCAACAAAATGGTCAATTGGCTATCCAAAACAAATTAATATAAGCGATACAATCACACTCAAAGACAGACCATAACAAAAATTAACGGGGACAGAAGTGTAAAACAAAAAGGTCTCGGGGTGGCGACATTTTCGGTCCCAGTGCTATAATTTGAATAATCTTGATAGAGGTCTATTAGACGAAGCTTCATACCATATACCAAACACCTGAGCCTTATGGTTTCAGACAGGGAGATTTTTAAATGTTTTTCCTATGTGTGTTAATGTAAAACCAAAGGACCCCAGGGCGGGGGCGTTTTTGGTCCCAGGGCTATAATTTGCACAATCCTGGTAGAGGTCCACTAGATAATACTACACATCAAATATCGAAGATCTGGGCCTTGCGGTTATAGAGGGGAAGATGTTTTAAGTTTTCATTAGTACATTTTTGGCTCCCGTGACCTTGTTGTGCAACGGACCGGAACAATTTGAACAATTTTGAAAGGGGACTAACAAAAGATCATTCCTGTAAAGTTTGCTCAAAATCAGAACAGTGGTTTAGGAGGAGGTGTCGTTTGAAGAAATTGTTTACGGACGGACGCACGCACGGATGCACGACGGACGACGGACGAAAAGTGATCCCAAAAGCTCGTCACTGCTTGACAGGCGAGCTAAAAAGGTCGACAGCCTCGTATTCTCTGGCTGACGATAAATACTTCCGGTTCTATACTCCATCGCAGATGTCGCGCTAAGTATTTTCTCTATTTCTATCTTTTAAGAGTCGGCCAAATAAATAAATATTAAATCTTCCACTGACCGTTCCAAGGCGACTCTTCTGTGGCGATTTATTTATGTTGTTGTTTGTTACTTATTGTGTGTATCACTTTTGTCTTTTTATTTTGGATGGCCATATGGCCATTTTGTGGGAAAGTAAATGTCCTTATGGCCTTCCTTTGTTTAGGTTTCCATTGTGGTCTTGTCGCTTAATGTTTGTATTTCTTTCCCTTTGGTGTCTTTTATGGGTGTGGTAAGTTAATTGCATCAATTCCTGATCTTTGTTTTACTTCTACTTTACAATGATCAATTTCTGAACATTCAACTGTTTCTTATGCTCATCAATTTGGGCGGAAAATGTTTCATCTATTAACATAGTTCCGTTTAATAAATGAGGTGAATCAACTACGTTACCTAATAAGGGTAGGCGTTTTTAAAATGATTTTTAGGCATCAAAAGGCGCGATAAAATATCTAATTAGGTTTTTTGTTTCATATCATTCAATTCTTCATAAACATAAAGTATTAAGGATGATATAACTTTGCGGAGAAGAAATGAATTTAATTATATCTGAAATATTTGAAAATTCCATTGACACTATACGGACACAAGAGTATTTTAACAGCCAGATAGAGGAGGAGCTCTTATTTGCGATGAATTTGCGCATGCGCAATGTATTGGTAACAAAGACACGTGTCTATAAACTGGATCATATTATCAAAATATTTATTATTTAAATAGATTTGTGCCTGATACACTCTTCTGGAGTCCATGTCTGTTGATATGAACATTCATATTTGCCATCGGTCCGTCTTATGGTCCAGTGCTGGTACGAGGTACTTTGACATTGGTGGCCAATTGTGTTTGTACTATGGATCAGGTTTGACAAAAGTATCCAAGAGTTCCAGCATGATTTCGACCCGGTATATCAATGCTTACATCGTTTTGACGTCACAATGACTGTGCTGACCTTCTGCAGGAATTTCTGTTTTGTTTATTCCAAACACATGTTTTCAATTAGTGGGTCCTCGCCCACTATATACTGTGTTCCCTGTCGATAATCAGGAATGATCGATGGTTTCAGTGTTATCATTCTATATGTGTGTCGAGTAACTGTGGAACTTTCGACCATTTTACATGATCTTACACTCTTTTTGCGCGTAAATTTGTGTTAATTTGTTCTTTTGTTTGTTAGGATGGCCAATGTCGTAGTCCCCGTAGGACTGCCAGCAGGCAGCACTATGGGTTCTCCGGAAACGCAAGAACGAGAGCCTGTAAAATTTGTTTAGATAATATAATAAAATGATCCAGTTTATATGCAAGATGATGACATATGCATTGTGCAACACAATGACATGAAACCAAGTGAATGCAAGATGATAATCTACAGTCATGTAATGATGGACGGTTTACCAGACAGCCATGACAGTTCCAAGGAATATAAACAATTCAATGGAAGGAATAAAAAGAGCTAGTGACGTTCACAGTTTGAAATAAACAACTGTTACACTCATCTATGAAAAAGATATAAAACAAAATATGCATGTAACAAGTCTGTTTAAATAACTCATATACAAGTAATAAATAACAAATTTATTCGATGAAATGATTTAGTTTATATGAGCGACTATGATTATGCATTGAGCAACACATTGACATGAAATGATGCTTCAACTGAAAGATCAAAATCTACAGTATCTATCTCGACCGACTACGGGACTACATAATACCAATCTTTACCGACTACGGGACCATAGATACTGTGACTATGGGTCCATCTGAGGGAAAATTCACATCATGGGCTCACATACAGGACAAGTCAGAAAAAGGTTATAAGGGAAAATAGCTTATGATATGTGTCAATTGAAAACAAATACTGACGACTAAGGTGCCGTGCTAAGGCGGTCGTTCTTTTGCAATGTCTTATTTGGGCCCCGTCAAGCGATTTTGGTACTTATCGCATATGCGAGCAGTGAAGGTTCAGGCGAGCCTGCGCATCTGCGCAGTCTCGCCAGAACCTTCGCTGCTCGCCCATACAAACAGTGAATCAAGAGGAACCTTCAAACAGAAAGCCATATCCCTGGCCCCTCTGAATGACTGGGCATGCGCAGTTAAAATTTGTCATAACGGAATGCTCGAAGACACAAATTCGCTTGGCGGGGCTCATTTGGTAATTGGCTTTGCCTCGTTGGGTCACGTTTCGTCTGATGGTTTTGTGTGTGTCTTCATACCGCTCACTTTCTTTAGGTGACTTCAGGTGGTTACGTTATTTGATAATATAAGAATTTTATATGGGTGTGAGGGTGGATAGAAAAATCCGTCCCAAGGGTCACTGTCTGGCATCACGAGGCTTGCCGAGTGATGTCGGACAGTGATCCCAAGGGACGGATTTTTCTATCCACCCCTCACATCCATATTGGATTCTTTTTCTTGCATACCTTCCATTTCTTAGCGCGGAATTTCAATGCTGCAGTCACTTCGGTTACCAACGTCCGCCATATTGTGTTGACACTGCAGGAATGTAAAGTGACGTCACGGTTCGTGCATGACGTCAACCTTAACGACGGCGCACACAAGGTCGTAATCAACCAGTGCATTTATCAAACACGCGATTATATTCGATTTTGGGTCGGAACACCAGGGTCAGAACATAAATTTCTATCCCAGGGTAAAATCGCGGATTTCCTTGTCTGGTGTGCAAGTATGGCCTTTCCTGAATTACCTTTTCTTACTAGTTTGCATTTCCATTCTTACGTTCAGCTAATATTTCGTTCTCTAACTCTTTAGTATTTTAACTTTATGAAAATACAAATGAATTACTTATTCTTGGGAGGATGACTTTATGCAGTTTCAGCTTAATTGTAACATTCTTAAAATAGGATGTAATATTATGGTTCTTTTTATACTTACATGTGACACTTAGTGTGGTCAATAAAAGCAGATCTAGGTAAAGAAATTCAAAGTCTGTAATGTTTGCACCTTGCTGAAAAAGGGATAAGAAAAAGCATACAAAAGTATAGAAAAGCATACAAAAGTATATAGATCTCAATCAAGACAATCAAGAATATCGGTACTAATCGACGTTAGAATCCATCACTGTTGTCTGATATCTGTTTTAAAAGAATATATTTATATTTGAATATTTATTTTCATTAAAAACAAGATCTTACAAGACTGGTAATGGTCATTTCATATGTCGTTTATAAAACGAACCGGATAGGAGTTTCGTAAAATGTAATCTCATAATATATTATGGCATGGCGCAGATAACAATTTTAAAACAAGTTAGAATTGAAGGCAATGTCCAGGAATAGATACAATTACTCACACCTCCCATGCAAGACAGCAAATACCATCACGAAAACACGCCTTTATAATTTTGACCCCCTTGAACCCCACTTTTATATAGTAAAACTGGGGTTTCCGGGCTATACCATATTTTTCCTATTTCTGCTCTTAAGTATAGATTGTGGATACTCGTTAGAACCGCCTCGATGAGGCGGTTCTAACGAGTGCCCACAGTCTATATTTTGAGCAGAAATAAGAAAAAAGCATAATTTTTCATCATATTTTTTTTTCGGCGATAAAGGTGGCAATGTATTTGTATAGGCATGTTTGCGTAATGATAAAACAATTTTACTATAACGAAAAAGGCACAAGCGGAAAGCTAATCGCACAGTTACCTTTTCACAAAATGGCCAAATGGCCATCCAAAATCAAAATATACAGTCGAAATTTAATAGCTCGAACACCGTTGTGACCACGTAAATATGTTCGAGACAAGGGGTAGTTCGAGCTTTTGATGGTTACTGCCAGGAGACATAACGGGGATAATTTTGGGACATCTTGTATAAATGTGTGCTGTGTGTAGTCATTAAAATCGCCTCATCTAATAAGTACACACAGCATATATCTGCATGATGAAAGACAAAAATCTCCGAAATATCCTTCACTATTTCTTATGCAGAGGAATTTCCTTGGGACTAAATAACGAGTTCGACTCAGGCATGGTAAACGAGCCATCGGTTTTCGAGCCATCGAAGTTCTACTGTATTAGCAATACATGCATGCTAAGACGAACTATAACGTTAATTAAGCACAACAGAAAAACCGTCTTGAAATGGTCAGTAGAAGTTTTTTTTATATACCGGGGATGGGGGCTGGGTTAAATCGATTTTACGTGACCACAATCTAAACACAAGTAGAGGCAATGATCAGGAATCGATACAATTACCCCGAACCACCCATCACGCACACAAAAGAGAAAGAATAACCAAATGAAAACATCACAAGCACAAAACTACCAAATGGTATCCAAATTAAAAAAAAGATATAAGCAATACATACGTGCAAAGACGAAATATAGCAACAGAAGAACCGCCTACGGTTACAAAAAAGTTTTATTTGGCGGCAGGGTTTGAGAAGTCATTTCATCTCAATGTCGGATAAAAGTCCCATAAAACTGAAAGCAACGTCTCCAAAATGAACGATACAGTGTTGAGGCGGACGTTAAACCTGAAATCAAATAAACAGATGTTGCCATGCGTTTAGAGAAACCTAAATTATCATAAAAAATGAAAGGCCCGGCTTTCTGTGTGCTACGATTTGTTTTTGTAGTTCATGTATGTTTAAAAATTATTTTAAAAAAATCGAGGGAAAGCAACATTCATAACACGTAGCCCACTTTTGGCACCAAGAACTCAAGGGAACGACAACAGCGTTCGTCTACAAACGGATTAATCAGCCCTCTCTTCCACAAACAGGGTAATTTTGCTGCCAAATCACGAAAACACGCCTATAAGTTTGACCCCATCAAAAAAGAAAAGAGGGCAATGATCAGGAATCGATACAATTAACACACACCTCCCATCAGAGACACCAAAGGGAAAGAAACGGAAACAGGAAATAACTAGACCCTAATAGAAACACCAATATCGGAAACCAAAAGGACAGCTACTTTCCACCAAAATCGCCGATTGGCTATCCAAACAAAAATATATAAGCGACGGTAAGAAATCACCGGAATGCTGGAGCAAAAGAACAACAACAGATAGACTCCGATGGGCCCAACCAGAAACAGAGCATCAGGTGCCAACAAAAATTACATATTTAAAGTAAGTCTTTGCGCTCGAACCAACACAGAAATTGCTTTGCGGACTAAACAAAATTAGTGTATACCGCGACCTTGTTTCAACTGTAGTTTTTTGATTTGTATGTTCTCGGAGATGTTACACTGATGAGTTAGGAAGCCTTCATGCGGACTAAACAAAATTAGTGTATACCGTGACAGAGGTAAGTGCGAGGATTATGGCCATGTAAAATCGATTTAAGCCCCCCCCCCCAGTGGAATTATTTCCACTGACCGTTCCAAGGCGGTTCTTCTGTTGCGGTTTATTTATGTTGTTGTTCGTTACTTACAGTGAGTATCACTTGTGTCATTTTATTTTGGATGGCCATTTGGCCATTTTGTGGGAAAGTAACTGTCCTTATAGCCTTCCTTTGTTTAGGTTTCCATTATGGTCTGGTCGCTTAATGTTTGTGTTTCTTTCCCTTTGGTGTCTTTGATGGGTGGAGTAAGTTAATTGTATCGATTCCTGATCTTTGTTTTACCTCTACTTTCAAGTTGAAAAACTGGGGTTTACAGGGGTATACATTTTTTTCTGCTCAAAAACAGATTGTGGGTACTCATTAGAACCGCCTCTCAGAGGCGGTTATATAGAAATATGTGAAAAATATCGGACTTTTTCATCGGAATGATTTCATTTTTGGGCGTAAAAGTTTCAATATATTTGAATACGCGTGTTGTCGCAATGAGAAAGCACTTACATTATGGTAACACACCCGTGCGACAAAGCTCATTTTTTCACATCTCCTAAATGGCCACTTTTCTTAAGAAACTCCGTTTTATTTTGCTTATTTATACTGCAAACATAGGTTGTGGTGCTCGTTAGAGCCGCCTGAATGTGGCGAATCTAACGAGTACCCACTACCTATGTCATGGAGCAGAAATAAGAAAAATAATTTATACCGCTTAAACCCCAGTTTTCTCTATATAAAGTGGGGTTTAATGGGGTGTTCATTTCACGGACTTGTTCACGTGATGATAACAAGGCACTAATATGAAATAAAGGCACTGCCTTTTGAGCAAACACACTCATTTACACCCCCTATCTATCTTCATATACTGAGTCGGTCATATTTGGCTAAACAAAAAAGTTGGGTGGTTGGACGAGTCCTTAAAACTATTTACAATCTGATTAGCAGAGGTATAGAGTCCCAATCTATACTGTACGGTCTTTGAACTCCTGTGCGGGTCTTTGAACTCCTCTGTGGCCTGGGCATCTACCGCAGACGAGGGAAGACTATTCCACTGAGGAATAGTTCTAGGGGAATGATTTAGGGCATCACACTAGGCCTGGTACCTACGGTATTGTGTGTTATTTACTTTTGATGCCTTTGTTTGAGTTGAAATTGTTACAGGAGTCGAGTGTTTATCTTTTATTGAGAGACACTATACAGACACTATACCAAGGTGTATCTTATAAATGAAGGTAAAGGAGGACTTAGGTAGTAAATATTGGTGTAGAACATAAAAAAATACCAGCAGTGCTAGCCTTGTGCCTAGCTCAGTGGTCAGATGCTAGATATCCCCGGTTCGATTGCAGGCAGTGACAATAAAGTATGGTATCCGGACATGTTCCATTGGCATCATTTGTAGGGATGAATGCCACCGTCCTTCGGCTCGGGACGTTAACTGGAGACTCCCAGAGCAGAAAGATTCATCCCCTCTGCAGGTTAAAGATGCTTACCGTAATGTCATAATTACCAAGTAGGCGTTTGTCCTGCAAATCTCGAGAGTATGTACACCTGCAAGTAATACTCAGGTGTGACCTGATGCAGTAAGGAGAGAGAGATAGATATATAGATAGATAGATAGATAGATAGATAGATAGATAGATAGATAGATAGATAGATAGATAGATAGATAGACAGACAAATAGACAGATAGATAGATAGATAGATAGATAGATAGATAGATAGATAGATAGATAGATAGATAGATAGATAGAGCTTACTCTGACCGAAATCCAAGACTTTGCAGCAGGAATATATGAAGGCCAACAGATAGACACCGTCGCTCTTGACTTTAACAGCGTGTTTGACAAAGTTTCACATGAATGGTTTGAGCCCGTCAAGCTCGGACTTGACACAATACAGTAAAATTCCTAATTAAGAGCACCCTTGGGACTCTTCAAAACTGGTCTTTAAGTCCCAAAGGTGCTGTCTGACCAGAGGACACTGCATGCAGAAAATACAAAGAAAGAATAACTGTAGCTTACTAAATAGGCTTTTTAAAGCAGAATAGGACTTAATTTTTGGTGGTCTTAATATCTGAATTTTACTGTATAAATCACTTACAGTGGATTCAGAGCTTATTGACCAATAGGGGCTAACCAGACCTGGTCACAGGCCTGATTGTCACGATTGCCCCAGCTGTATCCGGTGTCCCTCAAGGTGCCATGCTCCTCAGACCTTTGTTGTTCTGCCCATGCATTAATGACCTGCCACAGAAAGTTAGCCCTGGAGTTCACCTCTTTGCTAATGATTCCTCTTTATATCACGAGGTCTCAAGCATGACTGATACTGCACACTTCAGAGGGGTCTTGACAGACTACAGCAATGCTTATAATGGAATATGGACTGGCAAAAGTCTTCTCAATCCAATCAAATGTGCGACGGTCAGGGTAACAAAATGGAGAATATAAGTGAAGGCAATGATCAGGAAACCTGGTCGAAGATTTGGAGCAACTTACATGTTAAAGATACACAGCCATGAATAGTCGAACTTAAAGACTTTAAAGTACCTGGGCATCATGTATTTCAGAAACATGTTATGGGAATCCATTTTGATGCACCTGTAAAAATGCAAACAGCTGCCTAGCCTGACGTTTCATTTGGAAAGGAGATAACCAGCTGGTCTGAAGATGTTGAAGCATGATGGTAGAGACAATGATTAGACTTATCCTAGATTATGCCCAGCAGTATGGGGACAACATATAGTATCGGCAGCTCGAGACGGTGCAACGGCGAGCAGCTTGGTTTGACAGAGATTACTACCACACAAACAGCATTACCTCCCAAGTGATACAGCACCTTGGCCGGCAAACTCACCAGCATTGGCATCAAGTTGTCAATGCCGGGCATGATATACATGATGTGTAACAGTATCTCTGGGCTAGGTGGACATCCATGCTTGCATGTTCTCCTACCTAAAAAGCGGCGAACAGTAGGAGTATATGGACCGACATCTTCTGTCAAGACTCCTTCATCGGCACGGGCATCAGACTTAAGGGCCAACTTCCACAGAATATTGTCACTTCTGGGATCCTTGAGGGCTTCAAAAGGGATCTTCTCTGAACTACATAAAAACTGTTGTTTTTGATATGTTCTGTTGTGAGGCAAAGGTAACGGGAGTCCAACTGATATTGACTTAAAGTTGGGCAAGGCCTGCAGTCCTTGCAGCAGGTAGGGGTAGAGGTGGGGGGGGGGGGGCGTTGTTACTTCTTCTGTTTGTATATATCTATCTGCCAATACTTCTTAAACTCCGAGGAGGACTTGCAGAAGGGGTTCCAGTATACCAAGTACTGAAGGGGGTTAATTGAAATAAAATATAAGTATAGCAGGTGAAATGAGTTTGTACAGTGCTAGGAGAGTGTTAGTATAGTTGAACGTAAAAACAGAGGCCAGTGGCTAGGGGGACACATGCACCATCCGGCACACAGCATTACTAAACTGTGGCATGGTGGGGAGCGTAACTATTTGGCGGGATAGAGCATTACAATGAAAAATGGTTCTGGGAAAGAATGAAAATTTGTAGTAGTTTGTAGGGGTAGTGACGAGTCTGTATGCCAAAGGGTGGTTTTGTCTAGAGTCCCTCCTGATATGTGGAATGAGGTATTCAGTTGCAGGAAAGGCAACAAGGTCGTATGTGACCTTGTACAGCATAGTGAGTCAACTGTCTATGCGTCTCTGATCTAATTGACGTCACTGAAGGTTGTTGAGCATATCGGTAACACCAGATGTATACCTGTAGTCACGAAAGACCCATCTGGCAGCTATGCGCTGCACAGATTCTAATTTATAAATGTAGGTGGCTGTGTGTGGTGACCAAACACTGGAGGCATATTCCAACTGTGGTCTAAGGAGTGTCTTGTAAGCTGTTGATTTTAGTGTCTGGTTATGCACTGTGATGTTCCATTTTAGAAACCCCGGTGTTTGGTTGCCTATCTTTGCGATGCTATCTATGTGGGTACCCCAGCTGAGGTCATCCGCAGTGGTGACCCCGAGGTACTTCAGAGCAGAAACACTTTCCAACTCAATGCCATGCAGGAAATACCTTGATGGGATAGGTTGTTTTAACCGGATAATGTGTAGGACCTGACATATTGAGGGATTGAAGCTCATATCCCAGGATTTTTCCCTTTTCTCAAGGGTCAGAAGATCATCTTGAAGGATGTTGGACTCGGACAGTGAAGTAATTGCCCGGTACATGGCCGTATCATCGGCAAAAGCCTAACTCTGGAGCGGACCTGCTCAAGGAGGTCGTTAATGTATGCCAGAAAGAGGATTGGTCCGAGAACAGAGCCCTGCAGGATACCAGACGATACAGGAATGCTATCGGATGTGATACCATTAATAACTACTGATTGTTTTCTGTTATCCAAAAGTCCTTTATCCAATTTAGAGTTGTCCCACTAATACCGCGGCCCCCGCCCATCGGAGCTTGAAGAAATAGATGGGTTGCATGATGCTTCCACGCAGAGCTGAAACGGACCCGCACACGAGTACTGGTAAACCGCTTACAGGCTCTAAGCCTGCCCAGGCAAAGCGACCCGATTGGTTTCATTGGGCGACAGGGCTTGAGATGTCATTTAATCTCAAGGTCGGGTAAAAGTCCCAAAAAATTGTAAGCAGCGTCTCCAAAATGACATTTACAGTGTTGACGGGGACGTTAAACCTCAAATCAAACAAAATCAAACAAAACCCCCTAATACCGTACTAGTAAAATTTTTGGAAACATTAGAGAGCTCATTTGTACACTTTAATTCATTTTCCCCTTTCTCCCTCGTTCCCCTCTCCTCTACTACCTCCTGTTTGGTCCCTTTCTCTGGGAGACGACTCAAAATGACCAGCCAGGATTGACGTGTCATTAAACCCAAAACAATTTTTTGAGCTTCACCGCCGCTATGCACATGTCCTTAGTATGATGATGCTCCAGTGTTGGCCCTGTGTGACTTCATGGGAAGAAAATTAGATAGGATGACTCAGTAAGTTTGCAGCATGGACACTAAAGTATCCTGAAGCACTAGCGTTATGCTATGAACTTTGGGTTCATCATCGTTTTGTAAATCTTGGGAAGGTAGAAATCCACAGGTAGCCAGATAGCTCATTGTGTCTCTTACTAATCCCGGGGATTTATTCGACACCCCTGAGTGTTTGTGAAAAGTTTTAATTTTTAATGCTTGGCCAGACGAGAAGCGCTTTCCTCCCAACCGAGAAGCTCCGGTAGATGCTCCGGTAAATGCTCCAGTAACTCGTTGGTCCCATCGCGGTGCTGGATTTTACCGGCTAGCCTAATCTGCTCTGTGCGATACGTTTCATTTCATAAAGAAATGCGAGACGTAGTTTCGAAACTTTCCCACGACCAAACCTCAGCGTTTGATGCAACGGTCTCTCGATGGTAGAAATCCGCAGGTAGCCAAATATTACTATTCCCAGGGCTCTATTTTACACCCGAGGAATAATTTGTGAAAAGTTTGCCAGACGAGAAGCGCTTTCCACCCTAAGGAGAATCCCCTGTAAATGCTTCGGTAAATGCTCCGGTAACTCGTTTGTCCAAGAGCGGTGCTTGGTTTTAACCGGCTAACATTTTCGGCTCAGTGCGGTACGTTTCAGTTCATATAAATGCCCGACGTAGTTTCGAAACTTTCCCGCGATCAAACTTCAGCGTTTGATACCACGGTCTTCGAAAAGAGCTTTTTAAAATTATTTCGACGCTTTTTGTGTTTCTTTTGTAATGGGTCTTGACTCCACTTGGTTTTGAAGAGCAATTTTGGATGGGAATACAATTCTCATGAACTCTGTAAAGATGGCGGATTATCGCGAGAAATAGAACGAGATTCCAGGCGAGATTTGGGTGCCTGAGTATGTTGTTCCAGCCTCACTACAGTAAAGCAAACACATCGTGTGTTTGCTATAAGAACAAATTGCAGAACTATATGATGTAATGCAACAAAGCGATAATGAAATAACGATACCAAAATCACCCAATTTGGACGGTCTGAAGTAGAAGGTATCGGGAGCTTAAAAACCTTAATTTTCCGGCAAATATTAGCCATAGGCGCATGTGTAATTCCCAAAATTAATACAAAAATATTTGGGTCTTACAATTGATTCCTGGCACCAGTACATCGTCAAATATAATATAAATCAAGTTTAATCACTGAGATGAAGCGAAACGAGAACTGCTGATTGATTCTCCTATCCAATATTAGTCAGAGCTAAAGAAAACCAATAGTTAACCAACGGCAGGCCCAGCGAGAGACAAAGCTGCAAAGTAGAAGTAAAACAAAGATCAGGAATCGATACAATTAACTTACTCCACCCATCAAAGACACCAAAGGGAAAGAAACACAAACATGAAGCGACCAGACCATAATGGAAACCTAAACAAAGGAAGGCCATAAGGACAGTTACTTTCCCACAAAATGGCCAAATGGCCATCCAAAATAAAAAGACACAAGTGATACACACAGTAACTAACAAACAACAACACAAATAAACCGCCAAAGAAGAACCGCTTTGGAATGGTCAGTGGAAATAATTCAACGAACTCATTGGAGCTTGATGACGAGGCCATCTTTGAGTCTGAAGCCTGAACCGCCGCTTTAGATATAGATGGGTACATTTCATTTCACAAGTGAATTTCGTTTCACTGACCGTTCCAAGGCGATTCTTCTGTCGCGGTTTATTATTGTTATGGTTTGTCTCTGAGTGTGTGTATCGCTTATTTTTTTGTTGTTTCTTTCCCTTTGGTGTCTCTGATGGGAGCTGTGGGTTAATTGTATCGATTCTTGATCATTGCCCTCAGTTCTGTTTAGCATCACGAAAACACGCCTGTATAATTTTGACCCCCTTGAACCCACTTTTATATTTTGAAACTGGGGTTCCTTGGGGTATACCTTATTTTTCTTATTTCTGCTCTAAAATATAGGTTGTGGGTACTCGTTAGAACCGCCAAGATGTGGCGGTTCTAACGAGTGCCCACAAACTATATTTTTAGCAGAAATACTAAAATTTCACAATTTTTCATCATAAAAGTTTCATTTTTCGGCGATAAAGGTGGCAATGTATTTGATTAGACGTGTTTTCGTAATGGTACGGATCCTTGTATTTTAGAACTAAATAGGGGGCGTTACAGGTGACGTGTCATCATATGAAATGCATTAGTCCAACGCCTTGTAAATAACCACAAACTTACCCAGTAGAGTAATAGAACTGTTATGAATTGAGTAAGACTGTAGCATGCCATGTACTTGAAGATTCCAAAGGATGTCACCAATGCTGCTCGCCCTTCTCTGCCGATTAAAATATTATGAAACAGTCTAAATTGTAATGCCTTTCTATGTTGGTTGATTGAAACAAGACGTTGAGGTTTCTTCTTTATGAACTATAAGGAACCTTCTGATAACACACTTGACGCCAGAAGAAACAATTTACTTCTGTTGACATTGGCGTCAAAAAAGGTATTCCAGAACTGGTTGTTGTGATGGTTTAGGAATTTTATGTATCATGTTTGAATCGGATCTTTTTTCATCGAAATGTTTTATTGTGTCAGGCAAATGCATCAGAATTAATATTCCGACCATTCCAAAAACCAGTTTAGTGGTACAGACAACTCCTCTCTTGAATAAAATTTCTTTTTAATATCTGAACCAACAAATGTCGGCGATGGATCACAGTGCTATTTATGATATTAAAAACTAAGTTTGTGGGAAATCGTCAAGTTTGTCATGATGAACATACATTCGTACAAAAAAAATTAAATCATTTATCGTTAAAACATAGCGTTTTTTTTTTCTAGTGAAGTGTTTGGATGTTTTCATGACATACATTTTTGACCAAAAAGTAGATGCTAATGCTTGCCATAGTTTTTTTCAAGTCGCCTTCACATACAATGTGTTTGGGGAGTGGTCAGTGTTGAGGCCTAATTTGCCGAAGCTAGTTGACAGTATCGGTAGATCAGTCTGATGCGCGTATGAATGGTGAACAGGAGGATATGAGTTCGATACCTGCAGGGGTTGGCAACATTCTTTCGTGGAGATTGATCATGGAATCTTTCCACAGGTCATTCTCTCCCTTCCGCTGATTTAAGAAGGGCTGTTCTCAGTTTCTGGCGAAAGAATGTGCATTGTACTGGTTAACAGCTTACGTATAAGCCTGCCCGTTAAAAGTGTGGGCAGGTAAACTGACCGGTTAAAAATGACCTAAAATAGTGTTGACTGGACCGTTCACTCCAATACAAACAAACTGCCGAAGCTAGCTAGTCTGGCCCAGAAAAAAACGTCTATACAGTTAATTTCCGTTATTAAATTCACCAAAAATTAAGGCTACATCGGCTTTAAAAGCTTATTTAGAAAGTGGAAATTGTTTTTTTTCTTTGTGTTTTCTGCATTCACGGTTCCCCTGGGTCAGAAACCATCTTTGGGACTGTTCAAAAGTGGTCTTAAAGACCACTTTTGAACAGTCCCAAATGTGGTCTTAATATAAAAAATTACTGTATTCCGCATTTTTTCAGTTCTGTTATGTTTTCCTTGCTTCTATAAAATACTCCTCTTGTATAATACATTTAACGTCACTACAGCTGGTGTTGTTTTATCACGAAAACACGCCTATATAATTTTGACCCCCTTGAGCCCCACTTTTATATTAGTAAAACTAGGGTTTCAGGGGGTATACCTTATTTTTCTTATTTCTGCTCTAAAATATAGATTGTGGGTACTCGTTAGAACCGCCTCGATGAGGCGGTTCTAACGAGTGCCCACAATCTATATTTTGAGCAGAAATATGAAAAAATATCACATTTTTTTATCTGATAATTTTGGTTTTTAAGGCGGTAACGTTTACAATATATTAGTATAGGCGTGTTTTCGTAATGGAATGTGAGTCATACGTCATACTGTTTCTGTAGTATATTCTATGCTTCCAAAGGATACACTTTTTATACAACATATATAATGCGGTCACACAATGTTGCAACATCAAGTGCAAATGTTTCATAGTAAGGCAGCGTTTAGGACAACTAATACCTTCAGGAGGATCACATCACGTGAACAAGTCTGTGAAATGAAGACCCCCTAAACCCCACTTTATATAGAGAAAACTGGGGTATACGGGGGGAACATTATTTTTCATATTTCTGTTCCAAGACATAGGTTGTGGATACACGTTTGAACCGCCTAATTGGCACGGTTAGAGCACCCACAACCTACGTTCTGAGCATTTATAAAAAAAAATATCAAGGATTTTCAGCAGATCAGTAGCCATTTTGGAAATGTAAAAATGCACTATGTCGCACGGCTGAGTTATCGTAATGAACTAATTTTATGTTGTGAATAATATTAGAACCTAGGGTGAAAGTTGGGTTCATAGAATCGAGTTAAACACCCCAGTGGTTCTCGGTACTGACCGTCCTAACGCGGTGCTTCTTATTTTATTTATTTTAACCCTTATCTTGCTGTTCACGACAACCCCTATCTTTGCAAACAGTGAAGATCCGGATCAGATGGCTTCTGAAGAAGCCATCTGATCAGGATCTACACTGTTTGGCATTGAATTTGTAGCAATAAATTACATCAAGTAATTTGATTGGTTGATAGACAGAAATGGGTGTGGCTTAAATGAATATTCAGCAAGAGAAGGGTTAATGGTAGCTTATTCGGATTTTCCGACAGGGCTCTTCATGTAGTATGTGCTTATGGTTGTGTATAGTATTTATTATTATTATCATTATTATTTATTTAAGTTTCATTATTTTCCCTGTTTCAGCTCGATCGCCTCTTGTGGGATAGGAGGAGCTTGTTACTGTGATGTTTGTGATTGTTTTTTTCCTTTCGTTGTTTTCCTCATGGTAAAATGTTCTTCCTCTTGATATCCATTACGAAAACACGCCTATACAAATACATTGCCGCCTTTATCGCCGAAAAAATGAAAATTTTATGATGAAAAATTTGGATATTTTTCTTATTTCTGCTCCAAATATAGATTGTGGGCACTCGTTAAAACCGCCTGATCGAGGCGGGTTAGGACCGCCTGATCGAGGCGGTTCTAACGAGTACCCACAATCTATATTTTAGAGCAGAAATAAGAAAAATAAGGTATACCCTCGGAAACCCAAGTTTTATTATATAAAAGTGGGGTTCAATGGGGTCAAAATTATATAGGCGTGTTTTCGTGATGTAGAAGGAGCTGGTTATTGTGATGTTTGTGATTGGTTATTCCCTTTTGTTGTTTTCCTCATGGTAAATTGTTCTTTCTCTTGGTGCCATAAGTAGGCTATACTCATTGACTGTGTCTTTTCCTGGGAATCTATTTCTATATTTTTAATAGGTTCCATTTCCTTTGTGGAGTTCGCATATCTCGGTTCTATTAGTTGGCATACCTTATTACAGTTGGCACGCATGATATATTAGGGGTTTTCGATGTAAAAGGAGATGCAACTGATGCTTCAGCTTCCGATAGTGATATTCCAGCGTGAGCAGTCTTCAACGCACCACAATCATTTGCACCGTCTCCGCACATACCAACGTAGTAACTGAAATGTAACATTTACTTATTCCAACAAGGCGCACTAATAATATAATGTAATTAATCGAGTAATTTCGTTTTTGCAGATCAGAGGTCTGGGGTATTGGCCTGAGGGCGAAGGCACAGGCCAATACAGCAGACAGGGGACCTGTAACTTGGCCAATACGAAATTAATTGATAAATGACAATTTTATTAATAGACACAATTATAAACATTATTATTGATTTTATGCCTCCGGTTAATATTAGTTAACATGTTGTTAATAACCTCCGATCAGTACAGGATAGTCAATTAATAAATGCTGATGATTAGTTTTCGAGTGGTGCTGTGTTACAGGAAGCAAAGCAATAATGTTAATCTTAAGGCAATGTGTGTTTGTTTGTTTGATTTAAAGTTTAGCGTCCTCGTCAACACTGTAAATGTCATTTTTGGAGACGTTGCTTCCATTTTTGTGGGACTTTTACCCGAGATTGAGATAAAATGACATCTCAAGCCCTGCTGCCAATGAAACCAATAGGGTTTATAAGCATGGGCGTGCCGACTCGCACCGCATTGCCTGGGCAGGCTTAGATCCTCTAAGCGGTTTACCAGTACTCGTGTGCGGGTCGGTTTCTGCGTGGAAGCATCATGCAGCCCATTTATTTCTTCAAGCCCCGATGGGCGGGGGCGAAAGGCAATGTGTGAACCAGTTAAAGTCGAGCTTCAGTGACTTAAGGCCATGAACAGTTGTTTGCGACAATGAGTAAAAAAGACACACATCGCGAAAACACGCCTATATAATTCTGACCCCCTTTAACCTCACTTTTAAGCTACCTACTCGAAGGTCATGGTAAGCTTTTATGATTGTGAGATGTACGGCGTCGTCGCCCGTCGCCGCTGCCTAAAATTGTTTGTGAACACACTAGAGGCCACCGTGTTGTGCCAATCATCATCAAACTTGTTCAGAATGATCAACATAACAATATCTCGGTCAATTCCGTGGTAACATTTCCAATATAGTGGAATAGACGTGTTTTCGCGACGGGAAATAAACGTAGAAGTGATGGCAATGATCAGGAATCGATACAATTAACCTACAGCTCCCATCAAATACACCTACGGGGAAGAAACACAAACATGAAATAACTAGATCGTCATAGAAACATCAATGGCAGAAAACCAACACACACTTAAAGACAAACCTTAACAAAAATAAACCGCGACAGAAGAACCGCCTTGGAACGCTCAGTGAAAAGAATTTCACGGGGAGAGGGGGCTTAAATCTATTGTACGCCCTTACTTCCGTTTCGAAGGTAAGATAGATATGTTCCTGTTTGAAAAAAAGCGAATTGCCTGCCCTGTTTCTTAGTGGAAGATGAAAGCCTGTTACCCGAGATCCTGGAGGGATTCCACAAGCTGAGCTTTTTGGTCGGGAGACATGCGTGCAAATACTGTCCCTTTTACTGCGACCTGCAACATAAAATAAGTACATTACTTTATGCGCCTGAAGGGAGCTCAGTAAGTAACCATGCAAGAAACTTTATAGCAGATGGTCGAGATTTGATTTATGAAATTGTTTCTATTTGTTTTTAAACACCACAGGTTAAGTGTACTGCATTTCTTGTTCATGCTATTACATTCTTATTACACCTTATTATTTGGCAATGATTGTAGAAGTTCCAAGAAACATGTCCATCATAGAATTCTAAAATATGATTACTTTTGTGCGAATAAAAAGGATTTGAAATCTAAATCAATACGAAATAGAATATTCAAATACATGTATATTGAAAGTTTTTTACCACCAAAAACATGAAAATTAAAATAATTATTATTGTGATATTTTATATTAGGTTTCTTATTTAGCTCAAAACATTGATTACGGGTTCTTAGTAGAATTGGCCAGCAGATGCGGTCTACACTTTGTTTTTATTACGAAAGCATGCATATGACAATATAATGAAAATTTACCAAATCAAAAAAAAAAAAAAAAGCAAAAAAAAAAAAACAAGAGGGTCATGATGACACAGGATCGCTCACCTGATCCTTATTGCACATATGAAATGGTAGGGCGGGGTGGGGTGTTGATCCCTTTGACATCGGCGGTCAGGTCCTGGCGCACCTATCAATGTCTCATGGAGACAAAGAGTTGTGTGTATGTGTTGGGGGTGGGGTTAAGGGGGTGAAAAGAGGTTGTTGTATGAATGTAAGAACAGAATGAGTCTAACTATCAATAACTCATGGCGACAAGGGGTTGTGGGGGGAAGAGGGACAACAGGTTCTGTGTGAACAGGCTCAGTCTAATAATCAATAAAACCTAGTGACAAGGGTTTTGCTGGAGGGTGAGTGACAAGAGGTTGTGTGTGAACAGACTCAGTCTACCAATGAATCATGGTGACAAGGGGTTGGGCAGGGGGTAAGGGGGCATTTGATTTTATTCTTAAAATAGCAATATGTACTGGTGTCATGTTTTTATTGCAACGGGAATCGGTTAAGTCTTCTTTAATTTTGCTTATTGGTAGGGTAAGTAGTGTGAGACTCTTCATCAAGGGATGCCAGAAGGCAACATAGCTCGTCAATAGGGGCCTAAGTTGAACAAGTTATGTGTGAGTCCATGCATGCATAAGTGCATGTATGCTTGTGTGTGTGTGCATGCATACATGCCTCAATGTGTGCGTGCATACCTGCATGTGTGTGTATGCATGCATGTGTGCAATAATGTGTACAAGCATGTGTGCATGCATATGTACATGTATCCCTGAGTGTGTTTGCACACAGCATATGTGTGTGCATTCATGCCTGCATGAGTGTGTACATGCACGTTTGAGCATATGTGTGAATGCATGCATGCAGGTGAGTATGTGTGCAGGCGAGTGTGTGTGCATGCGTACATGAGTGTGTGCATGTGTGCATGCATGCATGTGTGTGTGCATGCATGCAGGTGTGCATGCATGTCTGAGTGTGTTCGTGGAGGCATGCATATGTGTGTGCATGCATGCATGTGTACATGCATGCCTGAGTGTTTTCGTGGATGCACCATGTGTGTGTGCATGCATGCATGGGTGTGTGAATGATGTATGTGCACATGCATGCATGCATGTATGAGTATGCGCATGTATGTATGCAGCATGTGTGTGTGCAAACATGCACGAGTGTGTGAATGCATGTATGTGCACATGCATGCCTGAGTGTGTGCATGTATGGATGTGTGTGCAGGCATGCATGAGTGTGTACATACATGGGTATGTGAATGCATGCCTGTGCATGCGTGCATGCATTCATGCATGTGTGTGCATTCAAGCACGCATGTAGGCATGTATGTGTGGATTCATGCTTGTATGTGTGATAGCATGCATGCATGCATGTGTGTGCATGCATATTTGTGTGCTTGCATGCATGCATATTTGATGCACATGTGCATGTGTGTTTGCATATGTGAA
The DNA here is from genome assembly GCA_963580285.1 of Lucinisca nassula. Lineage (NCBI taxonomy): Eukaryota > Metazoa > Mollusca > Bivalvia > Lucinida > Lucinidae > Lucinisca > Lucinisca nassula. The sequence goes on along the minus strand of OY757023.1, from coordinate 113,049,897 downwards.
TGCATTTGTGCATGCAATTATGCATTAATGTGGGTGTGCTTGCATGCATGCATGAGTGATGTGCATGCATGCATGAGTGTGTGTACTTGCATGTCTACATGCATGTGAGTGTGTGTGCATTACATGCATGCATTCATTCATGTGTGTGCATACATGTATGTGTGAATGCATGTGTACATGCACACTTGTGTGTGTGCATGCATGCATGAATGCATGTATATATGTATGTTTGTGCATGGGTATTCGGATGCATGCTTTTGTGAAATTGTGCGTGTGCATGCATACATGCATGCGTGCTCACAAATGCATGCATGCATGTGTGAGCATTCGAGCATGCATGCATGTGTGATTGCATATGTAATGCATGTGTTTGTCCATGCATGTGGGAGTGCTTGCATGTATGCATGTGTGATGCACACATGTGTGTGCAAGCATGCATGCATGCATGAGTGTGTGAATGCATGTATGTGCACATGCATGTCTTCGTGCACATGCTTGCCTGAGTGTTTGCATGCATGAATGCATGTGTGTAAGCATGCCTGTGAAATTGTGTATGTGTGTGCATGGATGCTTGCATGCATGTGTGTGCATCCAAGCATGCATGGCTGCATGTATGCATTTGTGGGTGCATGCCTGTATGTGTGATAGCATGTGTGCATGCATGTGTGTGTGCATTCATGATTGTGTGCTTGCATGCATGCATGTATGTGTGATGCACATGTGCATGCACGAGTCTTTTTTTCATGTATGAGTGCATGTGTGCATGCAAGTATGCATGTGTGCATGCATGTTTGTGTACATGCATGCATGCATTGGTGATGCACGTGTGCATGCATGTTCATTTATGTGTGATAGCATATATGCATGCATGTGTGTGCATGCATATGTATGTGCTTGCATGCATATGTGATGCACATGTGCATGCACGAGTCTGTGTTTGAATATGTGAATGCATGTGTGCATGCAATTTTGCATACGTGGGTGTGCTTGCATGCATGCATGAGTGTGTATGTACTTGCATGTCTACACGCATGTATGCATGTGTGAGAGTGTGTGCATTGCATGCATGCATTCAATCATGTGTGTGCATACATGTATGTGTGAGTGCATGTGTGCATGCACACTTGTTGTGTGCAAGCATGCATGTATGCATGTATATATGTATGTTTGTGCATGGGTATGCGTATGCATGCTTGTGTGAAATTGTGTGTGTGTACGCCCCACGTTGGGCGCCAAACTGTAACCCGGTCGAGGATCGAACCCGGTCCGCCAGATCGACAGGCCAACACTCTACCGCGTCGCTATAAAAGCCGGCTTGTACCGCAAGGCAGTACAAGTGTGCTATATACCTATACCCTATGACATTCTCCCCCTCCACATTGAAATTCGTCCCCGAATTTCTGGGAGTCCGAGAATCACGTGAAATGATACTCAAGGAGTTTAAATGCACATACGTGGGTTATTTACGGTGGGCGCCAAATGTAACAGGTGAAAAAATGCTACACACCTTAGACCCGTAACAACTTCTAAGCAAAAAGTTGCTCAGCAAAATGTTGCTCAAAGCTCCAATGAAGCTGAAGATACAAATTCAGTTTTATTGAAACAAATGTCTGAATTAATGGGTCGAATGAAAGCTATGGAGAAAAAGCTTGAGACCCAGCAGCAAGCATTATCGGCTGCAAACAGCCAAACCTCTTCACAGCTGGCCGATTTCCAACCTCAGTTTTATAGAGGTCGAGGAAGAGGTTATAATAGAGGTTTTTATAGAGGATACAGGGGTTCCTATGGCAGAGGTAACCAAATTCATTTCAACAGTGGAAATGAAAATCAGGGTAGCTTTGGAGGTCGTGGGGGTTTCCGTGGTGGTCGCCGTGGTGGCACTGACGGCCGTGGTGCTAACCGGGGTGGCAGAGGCACGGATGGTACCAAGCCTTTAAACTACTAACTTCCTCTGTTACTGGGCAAACAGAGGAAGTCAGCAGATCAGAACCTTACAATAGCCCAAGTAAAATTGAAACAGAGAAATCTTCTTTGTTAGATAGAATTGTAGGTTCTGCAAATGAAAGTTTCATTTATGTAAATGGAGTGAAAACATCTGGTTTAGTGGATACAGGTTCAATGGTGACCTCTGTTTCAGAATCTTTTTACAATTCTTTGAATCCCCTTCCTCAACTGCATGCCATAACGGAATTTGGTCTTCAAGTTCAAGGTGCAAATGGTGATGAGCTACCATATAAAGGTTATATTGAAGCCGAGATAAAAGTTCCATTTTTATCAAATAGTCAATTCAATATACCTTTATTGGTTGTTTCAGATACGGAATATAATTCCAAAATTCCTGCAATTGTAGGTACAAATGTTATTCGCCTTTGCAAGACGGAAGTTGTTACTGATAATGTACCGAGTGAGTGGCAAACAGCTTTTGACAGTTTATGTGATGACAGCATTCCTGTTCGTACAACGTGCAATTATGCAATACGCATTGCCCCCTTTGAGGTAAAAACAATACATGGCATTGCCAGAAAAAGTGATGATATGCAAACAGCTGTCACTGAGCATATGAATACCTCATTGTCAGGAGATTTAACTATTTGTCCCAGGGTCGTTTCTCTTAAATCTCCGGGTACTACTGTTCGAGTCCCAGTTAGAGTTTGTAACTTATCAGCTCGTGCTATAAGTATACCACCAAAGTCACTACTTTGTTCTTTGAATTGCGTTTCAGTAGTTGATTCTTGGACTCCTGCTTCTTCTTCTCAGAACTCTGATAGTAAATCATCAGATACAGTAATTGATGACTTAGGAGTTTCAATTGATAAAGATAACTTGTCAGAAGAGCAATTGGCTAAAGTTAAGGAAGTCTTGAGTGACTGGTCTCATATATTTTCTAAAGGTCTTACTGATCTTGGTAAAACTGATTTAGTCAAACACTCTATCAAATTAACTGACACTACTCCTTTCAAAGACCCATATAGAAGAATTCCACCTGCCATGTATGAAGAAGTCAAACAACATCTTAAAGATATGTTGGAAGCTGATGCGATAAGGCCATCTGAGAGTCCTTTTTCTTCTAACGTCGTGTTAGTTAGAAAAAAGGATGGCTCTCTCAGATTCTGTATCGACTTTAGAAAATTAAATAGTCGCACCATCAGGGATGCTTATACACTTCCCAGGATCGATGACACGATTGATACACTGATGGGAGCAAAATTCTTTTCTAAATTAGACTTAAGATCAGGTTACTGGCAGGTGGAGATGGAAGAAGAAGATAAGAAGAAGACAGCTTTCTCTGTGGGCTCATTAGGGTTCTTTGAATGTAATAGGATGGCTTTTGGATTGACCAACGCCCCTGCAACGTTTCAGCGTTTGATGGAGCGTTGCATGGGCGAGCTCAATCTGAAAGAATGTCTTATTTTTCTTGATGACATCCTTATCTTCTCTGATACTTTTGAAGAACATATAAACAGGATTCAAGCTGTATTTAGCAGATTACACGAGCATGGTCTTAAACTAAAACCTTCAAAATGTGAATTTTTCAAGACCAGTGTAAAATATCTTGGTCATGTAGTGACTGAAAATGGTGTTGAAACAGACCCTGATAAAATTAAAGCTTTAAAGGAGTGGCCTGTTCCTCATAATGTAAAACAATTGAGGTCTTTTCTCGGTTTCGCGGGATATTATCGGCGTTTCATTCGAGATTATGCCAAAATAGCGAAACCCCTGAATGATTTACTTGTAGGTCATCCCACCAATACTCAGACCCTGAATAAGAAGAAGAAGAAGAAGAAGAGCACTCCTTGGCAATGGAGTGAAATACAACAAAAATCTTTTGATACTTTAAAGTCAAAGCTGTCCTCACCGCCTGTGCTTGCCTATGCTGATTTTAAAAAACCCTTTATTGTACATACAGATGCATCCACTGAGGGACTAGGCGCAGTTTTATATCAGGAACAAGGTGGAATAGAGCGTGTAATTGCGTATGCTAGTCGAGGGTTACGCCACAGTGAAAGAAACTATCCCGCTCATAAATTAGAATTTTTGTGTCTAAAATGGGCAGTTTCTGAAAAATTTCATGATTACCTATATGGCAATCAATTTTTAGTTTGTACGGATAATAATCCGTTGACATATGTTTTATCCTCTGCTAAATTGGATGCCACTGGCCACAGGTGGTTAGCTGCACTTTCCACATACAATTTCACTTTGAAATATAAAAGTGGCAAATCCAATTCAGACGCAGACGGTCTTTCAAGGAGACCCCATGACTGTACAGAGATATTTTCGGATGTTGTGAAAGCCGTTTGTGAAGCTTATACAGCTAACCGCGGTCCTTGTCCATATGCCGAAAACTATGTTGTCACAAGTTCTTCTGTGCTAGCTGAGACTGTTGATTCCAATATAGAATCAAATGATAGTTTTGAATCTACAGACATTAACACTGTAGAATGGGCCAAAGAACAACTGAATGATCTGTCTATTGCCAGAGTTTTACACTTTGTCAAAAGTGGGCATTTTCCCACTAAGAATCAGTTGAATTCTGAAGATCCAGAGGTTCTTAGATATCTAAGACATTGGAAGAATTTATATTTGTACAACGGCGTCTTGCACCGTGAAACCGTCATAAATGGCGAAAAGTTTCAACAATTAGTTCTTCCTATGCGTTTTCGTGCTTTGGTGCTTAAACATCTTCACGATGATATAGGACATCAAGGTCAAGAAAGAACTCTCTCTTTGGTTAGATCAAGATTCTTTTGGCCAGGTTTTGAACTTGATGTTCAGAACAAAGTGAGAAATTGTGACAGGTGCATTAAACGCAAGGTGTCTCCAAAACCAAGTGCTGAACTTGTAAATATTGTCAGCACTCAGCCATTGGAACTTGTGTGTATTGATTTCTTGTCTTTGGAGAGATCCAAAGGAGGGTTTGAACATATCTTGGTAATTACAGACCATTTTACCAGATATGCTCAAGCGTTTCCTACAAGAAATCAGTTAGCAAAGACAACAGCCAAAGTTATTTTCGAAAATTTTATTGTACATTATGGCTTCCCTGCTCGCTTACACAGTGACCAGGGAAGAAATTTCGAAAGTAATGTGATTAAGGAGTTATGTTCTCTAGCTGGGGTTCAGAAATCCAGGACTACACCATACCATCCTATGGGGAATGGTATGGTGGAGCGCTTTAACCAGACATTATTAAATATGCTAGGGACACTAGAGGACCGTCAGAAAGAGGATTGGAAATCTTTTGTAGCTCCTCTGGTTCATGCGTATAATGCGACCAGACACGACAGCACTGGATTTTCGCCCTATTTTTTAATGTTTGGCCGACACCCCAGACTAGCTGTGGATGCCTTTTTAGGATTATCTTCATCCCAGGATCCCCCTATTGCCAGCAGGGAGCATTATGCAACCAAGCTTAAGAAGCGGTTGCAATTTGCATATAAGATGGCTTCTAAGGAAGCAGAAAAGTCTGCTCTTCATCAGAAGTCACAGTATGACTCCAAAGTTAGAGAGTCTACTGTCGACATAGGAGATCGAGTTTTAATAAGGAAGGTTGGCCTCAAGGGCAAAAACAAGTTAGCAGACAAATGGGATAAGTACCCATATACTGTTATTGGTCAACCAGACAGAAGTATCCCTGTTTTCACTGTGAAAAAGGAATCAGGTGATGGCTCTGTAAAAACCTTACACAGGAATATGCTTCTGCCGTTTAGTTCCATTCCATCATTCCCTGAGGCGGACGAATCTTTGTTGTCAAACACAGAACGTGCGTCTCGGACGAGGGGTGGGAGGAGCGGACGGCGGGAATGTGTTTCAGTTGAGGTTTCTTCAGAATCAGAGTCTGACCCTGAAATATATATTCCTTCAAACAGGAGAAAACAAAGGCCAAATTTGTTGATTACAGACAGTTCAAATAAATCAACAAATAATCTGTCTGGCAGTGGAGGTATAAATTTACCACTTGACAGTATATTTTCTGTTAGTTCTTCTAACAGTAACACAATTGAGCAATCTAGCTCAGCCTCAACTGGTGTTGAGTTTGCTGGTGCTAGCTTGTCTGCAGAACCTTCCCCAAATGTTAGGTCTCCTGTGTTCGACCAAGCTCCCAGACGTACAGGTCGAGCAAGAAAGCCACCTGACAGATATGGAGACTGGATTGTCAAACAGGCTACGGCTGAGACATCCAGGGATGATTTAGAAGTTTTTGTGTAACTTCAGTATTTTTAATATTGTATGAACTGTGTTTTTATCTTGCAGTACAGGGGAGAATGTCACAAGAGATATCTATTATTTTCCCTGTAGTAAAATCAACATCACAGCCTGATAGAATAAAAGTGTGTTTCTCTTAACTCATATTCTAGATTGACGTTTTCATTGCATTTTGTACATAGATTATTTTTCATGTCTTGTATGAAATATGCAAGTTGTGATTATTTTTGCAATGAAAGAAGTAAATTCTAGGTAGGCAATTAAATGATTTAATTAGATATGATATTCATGGAGAGATAATTGCAGCTGACGGGTGAATGTGGATTTCTGAGTTTCAGAATTTCTATTTCCTTAGGAATCCATTTCTTCATGAATAAAGATGAGGATCATGTTATTGCATTTGTTAAATTTGCAATATCAAAAAGTGAGCAGAAGGTATTACATCTTTTGAATTCACCAATATTCCATTAATAAGTTTCCCTAAGTGCTGTGATTTTGGTTTCTCTCATTGTTATTATTAGTATGGTGTTTTATCAAAATGTCAGGAGACATTTTCCTTAGCAGGGGAGAATGTCACACAGTGACTTTTTACAGAAAACATTTTGAACGCCCCTCTCCGTATTGAATCGGGAATTTCATTCTATTTTTAGATCCGAATAAAAATAGGAGTGTATGACGTATGTGTGGATCACTGAAGTAATAACATAACACCCAATCGCATTTGCATGTCTATATCACGTGAATGCATTTACACGCACTGCGCATTTTTCAAAAAGAGAGTACTGAGAGTAGAGACGCCATTGTAGATCTTATTTATGTCTGTCGTCAATTTCACATTGACATGGCTCATCATTTATAGCCTATAGGGCTGATTATTTATTCTCCAGGTAAATTGTCTTATCTCTTATCGATATTCTGTTTATATTTGTCGCGTGGGAATTTGTGTATTCTATAAATAGTTAACACATCGCGAATGGTGAAATTTCGTCCAAAACAACAACAGTGTTTAATACGGATGAGGATTTATAACACCAATGTGAGAGGATTCTGTTAAAGTCAAGTAAGACCATTTATGTTGTTTTTATTATATTCTTGTCAGTATTAATGACAGTCAGTATTCCCCGGCTCCGGTTTTCGACACTGTCATATTTGTGTACATGTCTTCGTACATGAGGACATTTAGTAAACAATGGTATTTTATGTCTATTTTAGGGATGCCTTTTTCATGTACATTAAACATCTGAAAACAACTGAGGCTCGTAGTTCTGCCTTGTGCACCGGGTTACATGCATATATGCATGCGTGCTCACACATGCATGCATGCATGCATGTGTGTGTGTGCATTCGAGCATACATGCATGCGTGCATGTGTGATTGCATGTGTACATGCATGTGTTTGTCCATGCATTTGGGTGTGCTTGCATGTATGGATGTGTGATGCACAAATGTGTGCGCAAGCATGCATGCATGAGTGTGTGAATGCATGTATCTGCACATGCGTGTCTGTGTGCATTAATGCACGCAAGATGTGTGTGTATGCACGCAGGATGTGTGTGTATGCACGCATGCATGAGTGTGTGAATGCGTGTATGTGCATATGCGCTTGCCTGAGTGTGTGCATGCATGAAAGCATGTGTGTGTAAGCATGCCTGTGAGGAATTGTGTGTGTGTTTTTGTGTGTGTGTGCATGCATGCTTGCAAGCATGTGTATGCATTCAAGCAAGCATGGCAGCATGTATGTATTTGTGGGTGCATTCCTGTATGTGTGATAGCATGTGTGCATGCATGTGTGTGTGCATGTATGTTTGTGTGCTTGCATGTATGCATATGTGATGCACATGTGCATGCATGAGTCTGTTTTTGCATGTATATGTGCATGTATGCATGCAAGTATGCATGTGTGCATGCATGTGTGCATGCATGTGTGTGTACGTGTATGCATGAGGGTGTATTCATGCATGTGTGCATTCAAGCACGCTTGCATGTGTGGGTGCATGCTTGTATGTGTGATAGCATGCATGCATGCATGTGTGTGCATGCATATGTGTGTGTGAAATTGTGTGTGCGCATGCATATTTGCATGCGTGCTCACAAATGCACGCATGCATGCATGTGTGTGCATTCGAACATACATGCATGCATGTGTGATTGCATGTGTACATGCAAGTGTTTGTCCATGCATGTGAGTGTGCTTGCATGTATGCATGTGTGATGCACATATGTTTGTGCAAGCATGCATGCATGAGTGTGTGAATGCATGTCTGTATGCATTTATGCACGCAGGATGTGTGTGTATGCACGCAGGATGTGTGTGTATGCACGCAGGATGTGTGTGATGCACATATGTTTGTGCAAGCATGCATGCATGCGTGTGCACATGCATGTCTGTATGCATTTATGCACGCAGAATGTGTGTGTATGCACGCAGGATGTGTGTGTATGCACGCAGGATGTGTGTGTATGCGCGCATGCATGCGTGTGAGAATGCGTGTATGTGCACATGCTTGCCTGAGTGTGTGCATGCATGAATGCATGTGTGTGTAAACATGCTTGTGAGAAATTGTGTGTGTATGCTTACGTGCAGGTGTATGCATTCAAGCATGCATGGCTGCATGTATGCATTTGTGGGTGCATGCTTGTATGTGTGATAGCATGTGTGCATGCATGTGTGTGTATGTATGCATGTGTGATGCACATGTGCATACATGAGTCTGTTTTGCATGTATGAGTGCATGTGTGCATGCAATTATGCATGTGTACATGCATGTGTGTGTACGTGCTTGCATGCATGAGTGACGCACATGTGAATGCATGCACGCATGAGGGTGTATTCATGTATGCATGCATGTGTGAGTGTGTGTGTGTGCATACATGCATGCATTCATGTGTGTGTGCGTGCATACATGTGTGAGTGCATGCATGCATGTGTGAGTGCATGTATGTATGTATGTATGTATGTATGTATGTATGTATGTATGTATGTATGCCTACATGCATGGGTATGTGCATGCATGCCTGTGTGAAAGTTTGTGTGTGCATGCATACATACATGCGTGCTAACACATGCATTCATGCATGCATGTGTGTGCATTCAAGCATGCATTCATGCATGTGTGATTGTATGTGTGCATGTATGTGTGTCATTGCATGTGTGTGTGCTTGCATTTATGTATGTGTGATGCACATGTGTGTTTGTGTGTGCAAGCATGCATGCATGGGTGTGTGAATGCATGTATGTGCACATGCATTCATGCATGCATGAGTGTGTATTTTTGTATGCATATATGTATGTATGTATGTATGTATGTATGTATGTATGTATGTATGTATGTATGTATTTAGGTCATTTTTTAGCCGGTCAGTTTACCTTTCCACCCTTTTCCTGGGCAGGCTTATACGTAAGCGGTTAACCAGTACAATGCACATTCTTTCGCCAGAAATTGACAACTGCTCTTCTTGAATCAGCGGAAGGGCGAGAATGACCGTAGAAAAGATTCAATGATCAATCTCCCCGAAAGAATGTTGCCGACCCCGGCATGTATCGAACCCGCATCCTCCTGATAGCCAGTCAGGCGTATGTATGTATGTATGTATGTATGTATGTATGTATGTATGTATGTATGTATGTAAGTATGTATGTATGTATGTATGTATGTATGTATGTATGTATGTATGTATGGTTTTTGTTTGATTTAAGGTTTAACGTCCCGTCAATACTGTGGTCATTCTGAGACATTGCTTCCAATTTTGTGGGACTTTTACCCGACATTGAGATGAAATGACATCTCAAGCCCTGTCGTCTAATGAAACCAATAGGGTTTATAAGCATGGACGGTCCGACTCGCACCGCTTTGCCTGGGCAGGCTTGAATCCTCTTAAACGGTTTACCAGTACTCCTGTGCGGTCGGATTCAGCTCTTCGTAGAAGCATCATGCAGCCCATTCATTTCTTCAAGCTCTGATGGGCAGGGATGTATGTATGTATGTATGTATGTATGTATGTATGTATGTATGTATGTATGTATGTAATATCCCATTCCCTTAACAACTTTTTTTTTGGGGGGGGGGTATATTTAGGCGATTTAAAAAGAATAAAAAAATAGAAAAGAAACAAAAATTTTCCACGACTGTTGTTTGAACTCACAACCCTTTGAATCAGAGTCATAACCTCTATCCATTATACTACAGAGATAGCAAGAAAGCTGACCGTTGTTATACTACTATTTTGTAACATAGGGAAATAAGGGATGTAATAAAGAGGCCTCTAGTGTGTTAACAGGGTTAACTCCCTCTGCCCTACATCATAGTGTAGTTTATATTTTCTTGTCCTTTGGGATCATTGGTTCCATTGTGGAATTGTAAAAGTATTTGTGGGTCAGTGATGAGGCCTAAATGGCCGGAACTAGCTAGTCTGGCCCAGAAAACATGTACACACCCTAGCTATTGTCTGAGATTCCAGAGGATAACCCTTTCTAAAAGATATTTATCGTCACTACAGCTATTGTCTGGGAATGTGTGGCGGCCGCAAAACGTCTCCCTGTCCTACATCAAAGTAAAGTTTATATTTTCTTGTCCTTTGGGATCATTGGTTCCGTTGTAGAATTTAGAAAATATTTGAGCGTCACTGATGAGGCCTAAATGGCTATTCTGGCCCAGAAAACATGTGCACTACATACTTTCCAGTTCTGTGGTGTATTCCTTGCTTCCAAAGGATAACCCTTTATTGAACATATTTTTCTATGATTTGACCTACTGACCTAACTTTTGACCCGACATGACCCATATTCGAACTTGATGGAGTTATAGCCAGGAGGATAATTCTGAGCAAGTTTGAGGATGATTGGACCAACACTTTGGACTCTAGAGTGTTAACAATGTTTTTTCTATGATTTGACCAACTAACCTACATTTTGATCCGAAATGACCCATATTCGAATTTGAACGAGATATTGTCAGTATGATCATTCTGTGCAAGCTTGGACCAAACCTGTGGCCTCTAGTTTGTTAACAAGAAACGTTTACGAACGACGACACCGGACATCTCAAAGTCACTAAAGCTCACCATGACCTTCGGTCAGATGAGCTAAAAATTAAAATTTTCAGATATTTTTTTTTCATATTTCTACTCCAAAATATGATTGTAGGAATCCGTAAGAACCGTCCCCGCGATTTTATGTATCATTTTTAAAAGGCACGAAAACACTCTTTCCGAATTCATAAAACCGCTTATTCGATGTTGGCGTTAAAGGGGAATACAATCGCCACACTGTCAGGATTTGCTCTTGTAATTCTACCTTATTCCTGCTTCACACAACGAAACGACTTCAATACAATTTTGACCTTAATACCGAACTTTAATAAAAGTAATAAGTGTTTTACAGGGTTATACATTTTTTTTTTATTTTCCTGCTCCAAAACATAGATTACGGGTACTCGTTAGAATCTCAATGCGGTTCTAATGAGTTCCCACAATCTATGTTTTGATCAGAAATATAGAAAACATCAGATTTTTTATCTGAAAATTATTTTTTTTGGGTGATAAAATTTCTAATATATTTGTAAAGACATGTTTTCGTAATAAAACAAGTTGTGGATACTCTTAAGAACCGCATCTACTGGTCATTCTAATAGGCACTCGTAATCAGCAATATTTTTAACAAAACATTACGACAACACATCCGTGTGATATAGTGCATTTTTCATACCTCAACAAAGGTAATTTTTCTGATGAAAAGTTGTGATATTTTTCTTATTTATACTCAGAACATAGGTTTTGGGTGCTCGTTAGAACCGCCTCATTGAGTACCCACAACCTATGTCTTGGAACAGAAATAAGGGAAATAATGTTTACCCCCGTAAACCCCAGTTTTCTCTGTATAAAGTGGGGTTTAGGGAGGTCTTTATTTCACGGACTTGTTCATGCGATATAAGAATACAGATATAAAATATCATAATATTAATTATTTTATGAGGCACTGGGGATTATGTTATCTCACACGGGTGTGTTTCCGAATGGTACCCAATATTTATGGTTTACCTTTTGTATGACATCAGGAAAGAATTGCCGAAGAGCACCCCAGGACTTTCCACCAACAGCAAAATGGTAGCTACTTATCTCATCTGCAGACATGTTAAGAACTGTTTCAGCCTATAATAAAGCATAGGTAAAAATTATTTATACTAAGAAGTGAAATCAGTGCATATCTGAAACAAATAATAAAAATAAGGCTCCCAAACGAAGTGGGGAGACTTAGTGGTTTTTGTTGCGTATCTTATTCTTCATATTATCATTTTTCTTCTTCTTCCGCAAAAACCTTTGTCAGGACTAGTTCTCAGTAAACACTGGACGGATTGTTCTGAAACTTTAGGGAATAATAGATATGGATATGCCGTTGTAGGAAAACCGCGGACCCAAAACATCCCTTTCTTTATTTATTTCTACTCGAACTGCGATCGGTCACATCTAACCATTACTCACTGGTGTACATTACATACACACCAGGTTTGCAGGATTAAAGCCTACACAGTAATCATGTAATTACGGAAGGGGCCTGCACATGGCATGACTCTCCCGGCACAGGGGTCATCGACTTAACGTCCCGATCCGAAAGACGGTGCACTTTATAGAAAATTTACTGTTTTTGTAAATACCAAACTATTGCATCTCATGTGTTGAAAACATCCGAATTTTCACTCGTGCTTCACAGTCGTAAAACTTCTAATATTTTCTACACACTCGATGAAATATTTTTGGTATTCACCACAAAAAAATTGATGTCCTCTATTTACTTGAGTAGCACTTGCGTTCCAGCAATCATTTAACAATGAATAAGAGAGCACTACTATGTAAGATAATACTGCTTTTAATATGTTCAAACTGCAGTTTTAAAACTAATATTGAAATAAGTTTCTTGTTTCTATGATGAACGTGAAATTAAGGAGTCGTCCAAACCCCATAGGCGCAATGTTTTGTTTCAGAAAATAAAAAAAGGAAAATAATATATATTCTCACTAATGGCAAGTCGTCTTTGTATCAAAGTATAAGTAAAACAAAGATCAGGAATCGATACAATTAACTTACTCCACCCATCAAAGACACCAAAGGGAAAGAAACACAAACATTAAGCGACCAGACCATAATGGAAACCTAAACAAAGGAAGGCCATAAGGACAGTTACTTTCCCATAAAATGGCCATATGGCCACCCAAAATAAAAAGACACAAGTGATACACATAGTAAGTAACAAACAACAACATAAATAAATCGCCACAGAAGAGCCGCCTTGGAACGGTCAGTGGAAGATTTCCACTGGGGGGCTTAAATCGATTTTACGTGGCCACAATCCTCGCCCTTACTTCTGTCGCGATTTAGACAAAGAATTTGTTCAGTCCGCATGAAGGCCTCCTAACTCATCAGTGCAACATCTCCGTGAACACAAAAAAATCAAAGAACCACAGAGGTGAGACAACGGTGAGGACTCGACAGCAAGAAACCACTGAAATGCTGGAGCAAAAGAAAACCAACAGTTACACTCCGATGGGCCCGACCAGGGACAGAACATCAGGCACCAACCAACATTACCTTGAATTAGATCTCTCTAATTCTCAATAAGCCTTTACGTTGGAGCCGTCATAGAATCTGAGGCCTGACCCACCGGCGTGCAATTAAAGAGGGAAGCAAAGTTGCCAACCGTGATTGGGTTAACTACCATGCATGCAGTCTGTCGTATAACATCCATGTTGTACCAAATCTTTTTATATCGAAGAATGATTTTACCAAATTGGGTGCTGAAGTCATTGGGGTTATATATTTTTCTGAATTTATATACTAAGTCACCATAAAATTCGGGTTCCGATAGACCTTGTTGCAGAAGAGATTTAAGTCCATTATTGAATTTTGAAATTAAATCAGAATGGCGTCTATAAAATTTTGAAAAGGCTTTGCGTAGTTTATGGTACCGATAGCCCTGATTAAGGAGTTTAGCCGTTAATAATTTATTACGAGTGTTGAAGTCAGTTAACAAGACAGATTTGTGCTTACATGGAAAGATTTAGAAATTGTTGGGCTGGTATCTGCAGTCTGATCTGTGTATATGTATTCGATCTTTGGTGCAGTGGTGTTCTGGCCCGTTTTGTCCGTCTCAGGAGGGAATGCTTGCACTAGTATTACATGGTCATTTTCTTTAACCATGTGACATTCTCTAGCGACACTCAGTGCTGTTAGCATGTTATCGCCTGAAATAAAAAAATGATTGCTTGCGTAGCTCCCCAAAGCAGTAGATAGTTTTCATCCCAAAACAAGCCTATATAATTTGACCCCATTTTAATATCTCCAAAACGGTCAATTTTCTTATTGCAAATTGTAATATTATTTTAATTTATGCTCAAAACTTGGTGCAGAAATAAGGAAATAAATGTATACCCTTGTAAACCCCAGTTTACTCTATATAAAGTAGAGTGTAATGGGTTTTCATTATAAGGACTGTTGGTTATATTTTGAGTCCTTTGGGATCATTATTTTCAATGCGGAATTCAGGAAATGTTTTAGGGTCACTGGTTGGCCGAAAATAGCTAGTTTGACCCCCAAAAAAGCCCTTTACACTCCAGAGATTTCAGTTCTGCATTTACTCCTTCTTTCCAAAGGATCAGCCCTTTTTCAGAATTGTTAACGTGATGTATACATGTAAGATAATGTAAGTAACTGTCCTTTTGGCTTTCCACTATTAATGTTTCTATTAGGTCTGTTGTTTCGTGTTTGTGATTATGTCCCTTTGGTGTCTCTGTTGGGAGCTGTGGGTTGATTGTATCGATTCTTGGTCATTGCCTTCACTTCTTTTTTCATTGCATAGCTCTAAAATGTAACTTTGTCATTTCAATTGCTGATTTGTTTCTTGTTTCTGTTATGACATAGTTTGACCGTAATTCATTGCCTTCACTTCTATTTTGTTAGAACCCCAACTAGTGTTTACACAAACTAAGGAAAATAAAGCATATACTTGTAAAACTTTGTTTTCTGTATATATTGTGAGGTTTACATGTTAAAATATATAAAGAACTTGCATTTATTGGTTTTTCAATTAAGTTCTGATTAATTTTTACGTGTGTACATATATATTCAAGGCACAATTTCTAACATCTCTGATATAGTGTTTGTCTAAAAGATTACAAATATTTAACATAATAATCAATTCGCGTGTCGGCTAAATTAGACGGGTTTTAGGTTTTCACACAAAACGATACACCCATGTTCAAATCAAGTACTAGTAGCTGTATTATTATTATTATTATTATTATTATTATAAGAAGCAACATTAACAGCAGCAGATACCTGCAATTTTGAGTGTATAAATACTAGTATCGACAGTTCCATTGTTTTAACACGTGGCTTTGCTTACAGTTCAATCCACAAGCGTGCATTACTTCTCCGGTGATACATGGCATGGATTACGGTCCTTAGCGGTTGGTAAAATGCGCTTGGTCCCATATAAACAAAATGTAAATTGGGGTTCAATTGCGGGCTTATCTCAATTGACCGTCAGAGAAAATCTATCGAATCACACTATAAATGGGTAGTGGAATATGTTCTAGTGTTTATTCATGGATTGTCTGCTTTTGTCATACATTTTGCGCATTTTTTTAAAAATATTCAAGACCGTCCCGACTTCTTATCGGCGTAGATATGATAGATAAATATCATCAAAGCATTCCCAAATTTTCTACAAATCATTCCTTATAAGCTCCGATATGTTTATTATAATAGTTCAAAAGGTCAGTTGTATCGATATATATCCCGATTGAGTGTGTAAGCGTGTTTCACTTTTATATCCCACCAACAGCTAAGGTCACACGGAGACCGGACCTCTGTTTAAAGACTCATCCGAAAGTCTGGAGTTGCCTGGGATCGATCCTGCAATCCCTGGTTTATCAGGCGAGCAGCATAACCACTACACCAGAGAGGCTTCACTTTTGTGTCTTTGATGGGTGGAGTAAGTTAATTGTATCGATTCCTGATCTTTGTTTTACTTCTACTTCTAATTCATATCCCGATGAAAGACAAGTTTCTGGAAAATAACACCGTAACGATGACAGACGTTTTTGCCCATCACCGACAAGTTCTGAAAAACCATTGGACTGAGTGAGGGCGCAGTTCTTGTAGTAGCTATATAGACATATACTGAGCCTTAGGCATTTTAGGACTAACTATGCGAGCCCCTATTAATTGTCAAGACAATTCTACTTTATTACAAAAGACTTATTACTTAATACCACAATCGAAAAGATCAGGGGTTTTAGTCATCATTGATGAAAAAAGTAGCAACACAGATTTCATTCACCCTTTCATATTAGGAAAGCTCCATAACTTTTTAAATGAAATTCCTCAAAACTTTATACCAAACTTCAAAGCGAATACATTGTGGGTTGTTTACTCTTTTTGGTTATTTTTATTGAATACACTGATAAAGATAGAAGTAAAGGCAATGATCAGAAATCGATAAAATTAACCCACAGCTCCAATGAGAGACACCGCAGGGAACGAAACACAAACATGAAATAACTAAACACTAATGGAAAGAGCAATGGCGGAATGCAAAAAGGACAGTTACTTTCCCACGAAATGGCCAATTGGCTATCCAAAACAAAACATATAAGCGATACACACACTCAAAGACAAACCATAACGAAAATAAATCGCGACAAAGAACCGCCTTGGAAAGGTCAGTGAAACTAATTCCACTGGGGTGGGGGCCTAAATCGATTTTACGCGGCCGCAATCCTCGCAATTACTTCCGTCGCGATTTAGACAAATAATTTGTTCAGTCCGCATAAAGGCCCCCTCGCTCATCCGTGCAACAACTCCGAGAACACAACAAGAGGGTCATGATGGCCGTGGATTGCTCATCTGATCCTTATGGTAGGTAACATAAGGTGGATAGGTGGGTTTTAGCAATATTGGCTGACAGTGACCCAAGGAACATTTCTGTGAAATAATTTCAAAATCATTCTAGCTATTTAGGAACTTAATTCATTTTATATATATATTTTTTTTTTTTTTTTATTCTGGTGGCTGTCATGTTCAGTGGAATATTGTCAGAGTGTCACTCATGGAACATTCCTTCAAAATTGTTTTCTTTTTTGTTAGGAAGAACTCTCAAAAGCTCCATTTGACAATACAGCGCTGACTTGTTTGTCACTATCTAGGTACCTTGTGAACATCGAGGGTCAGGTCCTAGAGCACCAGACGGAGATGAACGGGCTCAGTCTAACTTACAAACAATCCCTCATGGTGACAATGGTGGGGGGGGGGGGTGGGGCTGGCAAAGTGCATCCCCGGAGATGAACTGGCTCAGTCTAACTAACAATGCTTCATGGTGAAGGTGAAAAGAGGGGGTGGGGTAGGGTCGAGGTGGTGGATCCTTTTGACAATACACAGCAGACTTGTGTGTCACCATTTTGGCACCTTGTTGGCACAATGAGGTCAGGTCCTAGTGACTGGCTCAGGTCAAAGTAGAAGTAAAACAAAGATCAGGAATTGATACAATTAACTTACTCCACCGATAAAAGACACCAAAGGGAAAGAAATACAAACATTAAGCGACAAGACCATAATGGAAACCTAAACAAAGGAAGGCCATAAGGACAGTTACTTTCCCACAAAATGGCCATATGGCCATCCAAAATTAAAAGACACAAGTGATACACACAGTAAGCAACAAACAACAACATAAATAAATCGCCACAGAAGAGCCGCCTTGGAACGGTCAGTGGAAGATTTCCACTGGGGGGCTTAAATCGATTTTACGTGGCCACAATCCTCGCCCTTACTTCTGTCGCGATTTAGACAAATAATTTGTTCAGTCCGCATGAAGGCCTCCTAACTCATCAGTGCAACATCTCCGTGAACACAAAAATCAAAGAACCACAGAGGTGAGACAACGGTGAGGACTCGACAGCATATTAATGACTTATGGTGTGTGTGTGTGTGTGTGGGACGGGGTGTGTGTTGGGGGATGGGGTGGATCCCTTTGCCAATACAGAGCTGACTTGTATGTCACTATCTGGGCACCTTGTGAACATTGCGGGTCAGGTTCTGGTGTAACAGTCGGTGATGAACGGGCTCAGCCTAACTAATAATGACTCATGTAGTGTGTGTGTGTGTGTGGGGGGGGTGGGTGATGATGATGATCATTGGACCACAACTGTGGCCGCTAGACTGTTAACAAGAAAAGTTTAGGCACGCACGACGACGCCGGACATCTCACGGTCACAAAAGCTCGCCATGACCTTCCGGCAGGTGGGCTATAAATCAAACAATCAGAGATGAAACAATGGTGATGACTCGACAGCAACAAACCACTGAAATACTGAAGCAAAAGAAGACGAACAGTTAGATCCCGATGGGCCCCGAACAGAGACACAGCATCAGACATCAACCAAAATACATAAAATTAAATTATTCCCTGTAAGCCTTTACGCTGGAACCGTCATAGAATCTTAGACCTGGCCCACAGGCATGCAGTTAAAGAGGCAAGCAAAGTTGTCAACCGTGATTGAATTAACTACCATACATGTAGTCTGTCGCATTACATTTATGCTGTACCCAATCGTTTATTATCGAAGAATGATTTTACGAAATTTTATGCTGAGGTCATTGCAAGTATATATTTTCCTGAATTTATATACGAAGTCACCATACATTTCTGGTACCAATAGACCTTGTTGCAGAAGAGATTTAAGTTCAACATTGAATTTTGAAGTTAAATCGGAATGACGTCCATAAAATTTTGAAAAAGCTTTGCGTATTTTATGATACCGATAACCTTGATTAAGATCTTTAGCAGTTAAGAATTTATTAGGAGTGTTAAGGTCAGTTACATGACTAGACACTCTGGCAAATCGAATTAACTGCGAAATATAAACGCCATTAGATGCTGCACGAAGAACTTCACCGTCCAAGAAAGGAAACTTTAAAATCTCAAAATCAAAATCATTGCGTTTATCAAAAAATTTGCAGGAAACACACCAATATATAGATAGTTGTAAATCCAAAAACCCAGCCTCGGTATTAGAAGAATTTGCTTTATTTAACTTTTATTCCAGGGGAAAAAATTGACTTATCAAACCATCAAAATTGGTATTGTCAATATTTAATATATCATCCTAATATCTAGAAGTCGAGCTAAAGGCTTCAATGATTTCAGATTGGTTTTCAACGGAAAGGGACATCCTGGACTCTCTTTCATAACAAAACAACAATAGATCAGCCACAATGACTGCTCATTTCGCACACATCGGAATACTCATAATTTGTCTAAATATCTTAGTACCAAATCTTATATTAATTAATATTGTCACGTAGAAAGGTGAGAGCTTCACACACTTTCTGACATGACCATAAAGTATCATTTTATGCTCTTCAGAAGTGAAAAAAATCATTTCTTACATTATATTCAAGATAGAGGGAATCTTCCCAATGAAATGTCCATTTAATTGAATCATGAAGTGTTTCTTTCATAAGATTATAAAGAAGTGTTGTGTAAAGAGTGGAAAACTCATCAGCAGACAGAATTGAAAAAATAGAAGTAGAGGCAATGATCAGGAGTCGATACAATCAACCCATATCTCCCATCAGAGACAGCAAAGGGAAAGAAACACAAACTTGGAGCAACAGACCTAATGGAAACATCAAAAACGGAAAACCAAAAGGACAGTTACTATCCCACAAAATGGCCAACAGGCTATCCAAAATAAAATAACACAAGCGGCACAAACACCTAAAGACAAACCATAACAAAAATAAATCGCGACAGAAGAACCGCCTTGGAACGGCCAGCGGAAACGAATTTCACTGGGGGGCTTAAATCGATTTCACGTGGCCACAATCCTCGCCCTTATTTCCATCGCGATTTAGACAAATAATTTGTTCAGTCCGCATGAAGGCCTCCCAAATCATCAGTGCAACATCTCCGTTAACACAAATAATCAAACAACCACAGAAGTAAAACAACGGTGAGGACTCGACAGCAAGAAACCACCGATATGCTTGAGCAAAAGAAAACAGTTAGACTCCGATGGGCCCGACCAGAGGAAGCCTGAAATCGTCTGGATCTCGATGTATTTAGAACTTCAATAGATTTTTGATATACCAAAACACATTTCACCCTGATCATTCAAAGGCTTTGTCGCAATATTTAATCACATTTTTTGGTGGCAGTAAAACATGAAGTTAATAATTTGGAAAGTTCAGTGGTGGTAAAGGAGCTTGAATTTGCAATACACCGTGCTTTATTTGTTTTTTTATGAAGTTAAGGCAATCAATATAACGTTGGAAGCTTGTCTTCGCCTTCAGTATCACATACAGCAAACTTGGTGGCTGAATGACAAATGTGGTCATCAACTACAGCCTTATGTACAGCCAACCCCTGCAGTGCATAGGCCTTATTACCACCAAGCTCTTGCTGAAGAGTGTAAACATAGTGGGGCCGTCAAACAACGACCACGTTGTTAACGGCCTTGTCTGCTGGGCCAAAAACAAACTACCTGATCACTGCCTTCACTTCTATTTTTTTCTGATGCAATTTTGAATACCTAATTTAAGGTGTCGTAAAGACGTCTTAGGTTTAGGAGGTAATTAGTTTGTACCAGTGCTTCAGCTGAAGTGCACGACCCGCCGGATGCTTTTGGCTTTATGAGTGTTACCATATATGGGTATGGCGGCCATTTTGGTCATGTGACCTGGACATAAAACTGTTCCCCCAATAAATGCGCCTTATCGTAAGGAGCAAAAATATATCTTATACTTTAGTACTGTATTCTGAATCGTTTGCAGGATAAAATCCAACACAAAAGCATATGTGTCAAAGTTTGACCTAGGCACAAAGCAGGTCAAGGTCAACCCAGGGTCACCATTTTAGCAATTTATGATGGGCCTACGTTCCAGATGCTATTTATCAAGTTTCGTGGAAATCTGCACAGTGGTTCTGGAGAAGACTATTTTTGAAGGGTTTTTACCAAATATTGCTTGGCGGCCATTTTGGTCATGTGACCTGGACCCCATGAGGAAATTTTGGTTTCCCCCATCCCGTAGAGGCTCCATATGAAATTTGACTTCAATCGGCCCAACGATTTCCGAGGAGAAGCAGTTCGAAAATTTTCACATTTTTCGCCTCGGCGAGGCTGTACTAAATGGAATGTAATATTTCGCAAGTTCATTGATAAGATCTCATTGATATTTATCAGTATGCAAAAAATTGTTTAAATATTCCAAGCGGTTAAGTCACTATCACCAATTTTCACAAACGGGTTACGGACGGACAGATAGACAGACCATATATGGCTTGGCGGCCATTTTGGTCATGTGTCCTGGACCCCATGAGCAATTTTTGGTTTCCCCCATCCCATAGAGGCTCCATATGAAATTTGATTTCAATCGGCCCAACGGTTTCCGAGGAGAAGCAGTTCGAAAATTTTCACATTTTTCGCCTCGGCGAAGCTATACTAAATGGAATGTAATATTTCGCAAGTTCATTGGTTAGATCTCATTGATATCTATCAGTATGCCAAAAAATGTTTAAATATTCCAAGCGGTTAAGTCACTATCACCAATTTTCACAAACGGGTTACGGACAGACAGACAGACAAAACATATATGGCTTGGCGGCCATTTTGGTCATGTGACCTTGACCCCATGAGCAAATTTTGGTTTCCCCCATCCCATAGAGGCTCCATATGAAATTTGACTTCAATCGGCCCAACGGTTTCCGAGGAGAAGCAGTTCAAAAATGTTCGAAAATTTTCACATTTTTCGCCTCGGCGAGGCTATACTAAATGGAATGTAATATTTCGTAAGTTCATTGGTTAGATCTCATTGATATCTATCAGTATGCCAAAAATTGTTTAAATATTCCAAGCGGTTAAGTCATTATCACCAATTTTCACAAACGGGTTACGGACGGACCCAAAGAAGGTCAAGGTCAACCCAGGGTCATCATTTTAGCAATTTATGATAGGCCTACATCCCAGATGCTATTTATCAAGTTTCGTGGAAATCTGCCCAGTGGTTCTGGAGAAGACTATTTTAAAGGGTTTTTATCATATATGGCTTGGCGGCCATTTTGGTCATGTGACCTGGACCCCATGAGCAAATTTTGGTTTCCCTATCCCATAGAGGCTCCATATGAAATTTGATTTCAATCGGCCCAACGGTTTCCGAGGAGAAGCAGTACGAAAATTTTCACATTTTTCGCCTCGGCGAGGCTATACTAAATGGAATGTAATATTTCGCAAGTTCATTGGTTAGATCTCATTGATATCTATCAGTATGCCAAAAATTGTTTAAATATTCCAAGCGGTTAAGTCACTATCACCAATTTTCACTTACGGGTTACGGACGGACAGACAGACAAACCATATATGGCTTGGCGGCAATTTTGGTCATGTGACCTTGACCCCATGAGCAAATTTTGGTTTCCCCCATCCCATAGAGGCTCCATATGAAATTTGACTTCAATCGGCCCAACGGTTTCCGAGGAGAAGCAGTTCAAAAATGTTCGAAAATTTTCACATTTTTCGCCTCGGCGAGGCTATACTAAATGGAATGTAATATTTCGTAAGTTCATTGGTTAGATCTCATTGATATCTATCAGTATGCCAAAAATTGTTTAAATATTCCAAGCGGTTAAGTCACTATCACCAATTTTCACAAACGGGTTACGGACGGACAGACAGAATGACAGAATGACAGACTGACAGAATGACAGAATGACAGAATGACACGGTGATTTTAGGGCACTCTTAGAAAAAACCGACTTCAGTCGGTTGCTTTTTCTGCGGGTCGTGCAATTTTGGGAGTTGAAAGAAATGCGTTTGTTCACTGTTTTCAGAATGCTAAGTTTCCCTTCTATCATTGCCCCCATTTCTATTTTTGCCCATAATACTCTCGTTTACACCATCGATTACCGAATTCATTCAAGGCAGCCACGCTTTCATATAAACACTTGTTGAAATAAATTTGAGAATTATATTTCGTATCCTAGAATCAGGAAAAACAATAAATTGCCAGTATTAACCATGACCAGTAGCATGATATCAATACAATGAGTGTTTCCTTTGTTTAGGTTTCCATTATGGTCTGGTCGCTTAATATTTGTATTTCTTTCCCTTTGGTGTCTTTTATGGATGGAGTAAGTTAATTGTATCAATTCCTGATCTTTGTTTTACTTCTACTTTACAATCTCAGGTATCAGGAGTGTTAGTGTCAACATCAAGATCAGAAACAAGTTTATTGAAATTAAAAATGATAGATCTAACAGATTTATTGTATTTACTATGGGTGTTTCAGTATTTTGAAAATAAGCAGGAATGGATGAAATCACCGAACTCTGCCGGAAGATACTAAGTAAATCTATAAAATCCAAACCCTTCTTAATGAAGGATATTTTGAAGCCTGTGTCTCAACAGAAGAACAAATCGAAATTTGGCTTTTAGAAAGTGATATAGGCCACTTCTGGTTATAGCGTGTGCTTTGACGCCGCCTCATTGCTTCAGGACGACTGCATGTATTGTTAACTTTGCTGTACAGTTAGCTGGTATTTTGAAGGGTATTTTGAAGTCTGTGTCTCAATAGAAGAACAAATCAAAATTTGACTTTTAGTTAGTAATATATGCCACTTCTGGTTATAGCGTGTGCTTTGACGCCGCCTCTATGCTTCAGGACGACTGCATATATTGTTTACTTAGCTGTACAGTTAGCTGGTATCCCTAGTGCCACATGCACGCCTCATGTACACGTACAGGTTTAAAGCCTATATCTCAATAGAAGAACAAATCGAAATTTGGCTTTTAGTATGTGATATAGGCCACTTCTCGTTATATCGTGTGCTTTGATGCCGCCTCCATACTTGAGCGCGACTGCATGTATTGTTAACTTTGCTGTACTATTAGATGATATCCCTGGTACCACATGTACGTCTCGTACACACTAACAGTTTTATACATACCTGTAACCATGATAGTCCGGATGTTAGCGCCATTGAGTTCGTTAATAATTGGAGTTGTTTCAGGCTTCAGCCTGTTTTCCATAACCAGGAGCCCAAGAAATGTTAAGCCTTTCTCCACCTGTTCCCTGACAAACGAATAATTTACTACATAAAACAACAAAAAAAGTGTAATAAGGAATGATCAGAAACACATTTTAAAAAGAAACTATGAAGTACTGAAATTTCAGGCTTGTTGCATGTGTTATGAAGTGCATGAAATCAAGACAAATTAAATTAAGCACCGACATTCCGTTTATAGGATAATCGATTTAAGCCCCTGGTTGAATTCGTTTCTCTGACCGTTCAAAGGCGGTTCTTTTGTCGCGGTTTATTTTTGTTATGGTTAGTTTTTGAGAGTGTGTTTCGCTTATATATATTTTTTTGTTTTTGATAAAAAACAACCGGTGTCTAACTGTTGTTTTTCTTTTGTCCAGCATTTCAGTGGTTTATTGCTGTCTTCTCATCACCGTTATTTTATCTATGTGCTTTTTTGATCTATGTGTTTTTAGAGATGTTGCACTGATGAGTGAGGAGGCCTTCATGGAGACTGAACAAATTGTTTGTCTAAATCGCGACGGAAGTAAAGGCGAGGATCGCGGCCGCGTAAAATCGATATCAGCCCCCACCCATCTTACCCTCTTTATCTGGATGTTCCTAGGAGATTCTTCTGTCGCGGTTTGTTTTCGTTATGGTTTGTCTCTGAGTGTGTGTATTGCCTATATTTTTGGTTTTGGGTCGCCAATTGACCATTTTGTGGGAAAGTAACTGTCCTTTTGGCTTTCCGTTATTGGTGTGTCCATTATGGTATAGGTATTTCATGTTTGTGTTTCTTTCCCTTTGGTGTCTCTGATAGGAGCTCTGGGGTAATTGTATCGACTCCTGATCATTGCCTTCACTTCTATTTTATATACAGCAGCCTTGGCCATTTTGTGGGAAAGTAACTGTCCTTATGGCCTTCCTTTGTTTAGGTTTCCATTATGGTCTGGTCGCTTAATGTTTGTATTTCTTTCCCTTTGGTGTCTTTGATGGGTGGAGTAAGTTAATTGTATCGATTCCTGATCTTTGTTTTACTTCTACTTGGCATTATTATCTTTTAGATTTCAATTCAAATCAGCCGACCTCGGAAGCTCAGTCGGATGCGCCTCTCACTGGTGCTCAGTAGGTCGCTGGTTTGATAGCCGCCGGCAATATTCTTTCATGTAGATAAACTTTTCCTTGGGTCATTCTCCCACTTCCGCTGATTTAAGGATGTCAGTTGGCACTTTCTGTCAAAGGATGTTGTATTGTACTGGTTATCCTCCTTTGTATAGGCCTGCCCAGGAAAAGTGTGGTTAGGTAAATTGACCGGCTCGATATTGCCTAAAATGTTGATTTGGTTGTTAAATTCTAAACAAACAAACAATAATTCCTAGAACCTCGATTCATAAAATACAAACGGTCACTGTATTATATAAATATGTCTTCAGAATAAGCAACATTCAATGCAAGTTATATAGATCCATTGGGACACAGAAAATGAAAGTAAACGAAGTTAACAGAATGACGTCATTTCACCCATTCAAGCGACAAAATGTACTGCCACAAAGTCACAAATAAACGCAGACAAGGAATTCATTTACCTCTGAAGTCTTTGAATCTTCGTATACTTCAATTTCTCTGGTAAACGCTTAAAAGCTAGAGCTAAGACCCTGTATCCATGTTTCGTATAACTCATTAAAACGTCATGAAAATCATCTGGGACTGAAAAGCACATTTGCAAGTTATTAACATAAAATAATCAAAGCACTGAGAGTAACATTTTTGGTGGGTCGATTGTTTCCGAGTATAGCCTGGGAAAATAGTCCCGGGCTGTGGTTTAACACTTTAATTCCGGGGAGTCAAGGGACACGAAGACACTAATCTGAAGTGGTTTTATGTTGTCGTCTCTTTCCCTAAGATATCTTAAATGGGATGTGCGGGGTAATGGTATCGATTCCTGATCATTAACTCCGTTTCTAGTTTACAAAATCAACACATAAGCAGCAGGAAATGCCCAAACTTGAGTTCTACATTGAAACCATTGGATTTCTATTTATTTATTTTAAGAAAAGAATGGTATTATGATTACAGGGTTATCATAGTGTGGGTTTTATTTTTGGTCCGTTTGGATCATTGATTCCATTGCGGAATTTCGAAAATAACTGAGGGTCACTGATGAGGCCCAATTGGCCGAAACTAGCTAGTCTTGCCCAGAAAAATCTTGTACACGCCATAGTTTTCAGTTGTCTAATGTATTTCTTGCTTCCAACGGATTACCCCATTTTCAGAACATTTCACTTCATCATAGCTTGTGTTAACGGAATGTGTAGCGGCCGTAAACTGTCTCCCTGCCCTTCGTCGCGGTGTGGGTTTATTTTCCAGTCCTTTGGGATCAGTGATTCCATTGCAGAATTTCGAAAATTCTTTAAGGTCACTGATGAGGCCTAATTGGCCAAAACTAGCTTGTCTGGCCCAGAAAAATCTTGTACACTTCATAGTTTTCAGTTGTGTACTGCAGTTCTTGCTTTGAAAGAATTACCCCTTTTCAGAACATTTACAATGGTAGGGATTGTTGGCTTTACGACGATGTTTGTTTCACAAACAGAATTCTTACTTTACCTGAACTTGCATTGCAGAGGGAAGCTATCATTTCCGGCGCGCCTTTGGTGTATATATCAAAGTTGTTTTCACCCAGTCTCCTTATGACTACCGACATACGTTGAAGACTTGACGTGAAGGTAAACTGACGAACAATACCAATTTCTTCAGACAACAGTTTGCCTCCAGTAAGGAATTCAGACGATGATGTAATTCTCGACGACTTTGGCCTAACAACAGTTGGACAGAGCATGTCAAATCTGCTGGTTTCTTCTGGACCAGGTTCCTCGAGTTCCTGGCAAAGTCAAATAAGCAAACACTATTTTAGAAATGCAAACGAAGCACAAAACGTGTCTTCGTAATGAAGTTCTGCAAGCAAGTGATGTTACACTTCGACGTGTTTGCTATGATGCCTAAAATACGGTGCTTTACTCATCATATTTGAAGACTAACAGATCAATGGTTTCCTGTGCCCGAAAATACCAAAACGCATGCAACCGTTAAGTAGAATACATACATTTATTTTTATAGTAACATTTCTAGAAGGCAACTGCGAAGTATATGAAGTAGTTAGTATTCTTAAAACAATGCCCGTCCAGTACCATATATTCATTGTGAATTAGATAGAATTCCATCAACTTTTTCTGTCTTTAATTATTTCTTAAATTAGCAGTTAATTTCTGTCTCAGAATAAGAAATGAATATTTTTTTTTCATATTGTTAACATGCCAGTGTCCCAAGAATGTTTATTTTTATCCTTGCATGGTGTTGTGAGCTCGCTGGAGTCTTGGTAGGCATTTTCCTTATTTTAAAGATCAGCATAAAGCAAACGTGTATATATCAAATGCCAGTTTGTAAACTAGGATTGCACGCGATATTTTTCTATTTTCTATTTTAAATGCAAGTGTACTTGCAATGTCAATACATGATGAGGGCTAGTTGGATAAGGCAAGGGCGGCAAGTAAAGTTCAGCATCTTTGTGTCTACTCGACACTGGTATAAATCTGACAAACTTTCACAAGGTGGAGTATGAGACGCGTTTTTTTTTTATTTCTTTTGTTAATGCCGTCTTTTGCCGCAATATCTTCTGTTACACTTACGATACCCTATACCTGTTATTTCTATTGCTTTCCCCGATTCTGGATATGCAAAAGGATTAAATCATATTTTGAAATGTCGTTCCAGCACAAGCAACAACGAGTATAACATCACGTATGACAACATTTGTTTTTTTCATGATATTTTGTTCAAGGTGCCAACTTTGCGTAATTGCAATAGATAGGCAAACACTTAACTTATTTACTGAAACGTTTCATAGACAAGTATTTCGTATTCTAAAGGATACACATTAAGCCGATGAAGGTCAGGTATATTTTCTCCGTATACACCGTTTTTCGCCCACCTCTGATTAACGATCAGCTCAAATAAGTGAAACAATATTGAAAGGGTAGTGAAACTTAAACAAAAAGAGAATAGGATACATACTGTGTACCTCTTATTGCAGATGTGTTTTGTTCTTGGTATGATACGGCCTTCCTGTTTTTCCTTTCCAATAATACCCTCAGTGATTGGGTCTTTCAATTCACCCAATTGCTCGATATTTGGATATTTGATTGCCAACAATTTCTACGATGAACCGTTTGACAAAACGTATCCTAAAGAACTGCATATGATGCTTACAATTCCCAATTGCTGGCTTTACAATGACTATATCTATCGACATCATTTCATCGCAAATGAGGGAAAAGTGATGTTATGTGGTTTTGATGTCGAGTGCTCATCGTTGTATCATCTCTGTTTTTGTTGTTTTTTTATGTCCTCGTAGATGCTGCACCCCCCCCCCCACACACACACGCACGCACACACAGCCCAGTAAAATATTGATGACTGTTCCAAGGCGGTTATTCTTTGTTGGCTTAATTTTGTTTAAGTTTGGCTTTGATAGTATGTATTGTGAATATAATTTTATTTTCAACAGCCATTTGGCCATTTTATTGAAAGTGACGTTTAATTATGGTGATGTAGTTTTATTTTAGTGGTGTTTATGTCCCTTTGCTGCCTTTGATGGGAAATGTGAGGTAATTGTATCGATTTCTGGATCATTGCCTTCACTAATTTTCTGACCACTAGTAAGGTGTCCTTTTCTGGATACTGATGTCACAAGTGCCATACAAGGGTTTATATTTCATTACTGATCCGTTTCGTGCCTTCTATGGGGATATTGATGGCTTTATTTATGGTAACAAGTGTTTACAGAAAAAATCTAAGTCTAAACCAGAGCTGTCAGTACCATGCAATACTAACAATAAGTAGAAATTGTTCTTAGTAAAACCTATGACATATGCAACAATCTGTAGCCAAGCAAAGAAGGTAAAGACTTGGCGACATGAAGATTCACACTCAAAAACAAAACTGATCGTGCAACAAACATATCCAAGAAACTTCATGCAAAGGATCAACCGTTGTAGGAGGGTCATGGAATTTATATCCGGTATTGTCTAATAATCAACAATCGCCGTCATATCCACTACAGATTCCAAGAAATTAGCAGTCGGGATATTGAACATTGGGCATCATCTCTCTTTTGTTTTATATATCCGTCAAAATAGAAGTGAAAGCAATGATCAGAAATCGAAACAATTACCCCACAGTGAAACAACAGCCCCAAATGGAAACATCTATAGTGGAAAGCCAAAATGACAGTTACATTCCAACAAAATGGCCAATAGGCTATCCAAAATAAAATAATATAAGCGACACCAACACCCACAGACAAACCATAACAAAAATAAACCGCGACAGAAGAACCGGCGTGGAACGGCAAGTGGAAACGAATTCCACCGGGGCTTAAATCGATTTTACGTGGCCACAATCCTCGCCCTTACTCCCGTCGCGATTAAGACAAATGCTTTGTTCAGTCCACATGAAGGCCTCCTAACTCATCAGTGCAACATCTCCGGGAACACAAAAATCAAAAACCGCATAGATGAAACAACGGTGAGGACTCGACAGCAAGAAACCACTGAAATGCTAGAGCAGTTGGACTCCGATGGTCCCGACCAGAGACAAAGCATCAGGTACCAACCAACATAATAGAAGTGTAGGCAATGATCAGGAATCGATAAATCAACCCACAGCTCCCATCAGAGACACCAAAGGGAAAGAAACACAAACATGAAACAACAGACCCTGATGGAAACAACAATAGTGGAAAGCCAAAAGGACAGTTACTTTCCCAGAAAATGGCCAATAGGCCAATAAAATAATATATGCGACACAAACACCAAAAGCCAAACCATAACAAAAATAGCCATCGGAAGTGATGGCAAATCCTCCGCCCAAAAGCCAATATGGCCTTCAGAAGATTGTTCACCAATAGAAAGTGCACCAGAATTAAACTAGCAATATATCACAAAAGTATTCACAAGATTATACTGTCAGGGTGGGGGGGGGGGGTAACTAAAAACCAGGGCACTCAGAACTGTGGTTCTTGCGCATGACATGCCTGCTTAAGCTCATGTAGTTCTGTACACAGTACCAGCAATATGTGTCATACTGTTATATTGGAAGCGTAGATAACTCAAATAAAACAGCACCAACAGTTGTGGTTTTTGCAAATGACAATCCTTCTGTACCTTGTTTACAATTTTGCCAAGTTCCTTCAATATATCACAAAGGGTGTTGGAGTTATGGTCATCACAAGGTTATATTGTCAGGGGAGATAACTAACTAAAAAACCGGAGCACCAAGAGTTGTAACTTTTGAGCATGATACGCCTGCTTAACCTCATGAACATCTGCATCAAGTCCCACCAATATGTCTCAAAGGGTATTTGCAGTACAGTGATCACAAGGTGGTCATGCTGTTATATTGGAAGGGGAGATAACTCAAATACCATAGCACTCCGAGTTGTGGTTCTTAGACATGAAGCGCCGTCTCAACCTTGTGTACAATTTTGCCAAGTACCACCAATATATCTCAAAGGGTACTGGAGTTATGGCCATCACAAAGTTACATTTTCAGGGGAGATAATTAAAAACCAGGGCACCCAGAGTTGTGGTCCTTGCACGTGACACAGGTGCTTAACTTTAGGTACAATTGTACCAAGTACCATCAATATATCTCAAAGAGTATTGGAGATGTGGCCATCACAAGGTATGATTCTATATTATTGGAAGGAGAGAAAACCCAAACACCATGACACCCAGAATTGTGGTTCTTGTGCATGACACACCGTCTCGACCTTGTGAACAACTGTGCCAGATATCATCAATATATCTTAAAGGGTATTGGCGTTATGGCCATCACAAGGTAGTCACTCCATTTTATTGGAAGGGGAGGTAACTAAAAAACCATGGCAAACCAGAGTTGTGGTTCTTGTGCATGACACGCTGTCTCAGCCTTGTGAACAACTGTGCCAGGTACCATTAATATATCTCAAAGGGTGTTGGAGTTATGGCCATCACAAAGTAGTCATTCTATTTTAT
Source organism: Lucinisca nassula (assembly GCA_963580285.1). Taxonomy (NCBI): domain Eukaryota; kingdom Metazoa; phylum Mollusca; class Bivalvia; order Lucinida; family Lucinidae; genus Lucinisca; species Lucinisca nassula. The sequence continues at coordinate 113,018,553 of OY757023.1, read as the reverse complement.
TAAAAGGAGAGATAACTCAAAAAGTGTGGCATCCAGAGTTCTATTTCTTGCGCATGACACGCCGGCTCTGCCTTGTGAACAATTGTGCCAAGAACCATCAATGAATCTCAAAGGGTATTGGAGTTATGGATATCACAAGGTTGCGTCTACGGACGGACAGACGGACGGACGCCAGGCTGATCTCTAGGGGATAAAAATAAACCGGGACAGAAGAACCGCATTGGTTTTATCACCGCAAACGAATCCCACTGGGGGGGGGGGAGGGGGGTGGGGCTGAAATCGATTTTACGTGGCCTTTACGCTGGAACCGTCATATAATCTGAGGCCTGAGCCATCGGATTTGTAACTGGTGGATTTCTTTTGCTATGATGTCGGATGGTTGTTGTGACATAAACCTTGATTCATGATAGTATTAATCTATACATGGTCATTGTACTATGTATTTTATCGCTGTAGAGCTAGAAAGCCTCCATGCTGATCAATGTTTTATGTTATTATGTTTAATACTGCTCTGGAATTGAGGGCGAGGATTGGAATTTCATTAACTCCGGAGTTGAAAGGGGTTCTGCTCTTTGGCTGCATGGCGGTGGGTCGGACTTCCGACATTGTGTGATAAGCCTTCTTAATTAAGTTTTCTTAAGATGTAAAACGTCCTGAGTTCGTACCTCCGTAATCTGACTTCTGTTCTGACGTCTGTGTTTTAAGTCCTGAATACGGATATATGAAAAACTTTTACATCCATCTTTTGTAGATGGGTTTGTTTCTTGCAAAATTTATGATAAATTTATGATGATGAGATTATAAATTTTCATTTTTTGGATGGTGATTTCCCTCGTGCGTGAGCCTATGGCGTTTATATTTCGCAATTAATTCGATTTGCCAGTGTGTTGTCATGTAACTGACTTCAACTCTCGTAATAAATTGTTAACTGCTAATTTTCTTAGTCAGGGTTATCGGTACCATCAACTACGCAAAACCTTTTCAAACTGTTATAAAGGTAATACTGATTTAATTTCAAAATTCAATATTGGACTTCAGTCTCTTCTGCAACAAGGTCTATCGGACCCCGAATTTTATGGTGACTTAGTATATAAATTCAGAAAATATATAACCGCAATGACTTCAGCGCCCAATTTCGTAAAACCATTCTTCGATATAAAAACATTGAGTACAACATAAATGTTAAACGACAGATTGCATGCATGGTAGTTAACCCAATCACGTTTGACAACTTTGCCCTCTTAATTGCACGCCGGTGGGTCAGGCCTCAGATTCTATGACGGTTCCAGCGTAAAGGCTTACTGATAATTAGAGAGATTCTAATTCTATGTAATGTTGGTTGGTGCCTGATACTCTGTCTCTGGTCGGGCCCATCGGAGTCCAACTTTTGGTTTTCTTTTGCTCCAGCATTTCAGTAGTGGCTTGCTGTCGAGTCCTCACCGTTGTTTCATCTCTGTGGTTGTTTGATGTTTTGTGATCACGGAGATGTTGCGCTGCTGGGTTGGGAGGCCTTCATGCGGATTGAACAGAGTCGTTTGTCTAATTCGAGACGGATGTAAGGGCGAGGAGTGTGGCCATGTATAATTGATCTAAGCCCCCTAGTGGAATTCGTTTTGCTGACCGTTCCAAAGCGGTTCTTCTGTCGCGGTTAATTTTTTGTCATGGTTTGTCTTTGAATTGACTGTCAATTATATTATTAAATAATAGAAGTGACTGTCAATTATATTATTAAATCATGGCCGCCACTCTATACTTTCATTTTTAAGTTCATTACCCGTTTCTGTTTTACGTCTTCTGGACACCGAGGCGAATAAATTCTACGATAGTTCTCATCAGTTATATGATGCGGCTCTCTTAACTAGAGGCTATACTCAGCATACTCTCCGTCCTTACATTGATTCTGAAATTAATCATAAACGCCATTTCTTCAAAATATCCTTCATTAATAAGGGTATGGATTTTATAGATTTGCCCAGTATATTCCGTGAGAGATCGGTGCTTTCTTCCATTCCTGCTTATTTTCAAAATACTGAAACACCTATAATTTGCTATAAATATAACAAACCTGTTAGATCTATCATTTTTAATTTCAATAAACTTGTTTCAGATCTTCATATTGATACTAATACTCCTGATTCATGTGATTGTAAAAACTCAGTGTATTGCTATCCTGCTGCTGGTCATGTAATTACTGGCAATTTGAAACTTATTCCTGATTCTAGGATAAGGAATATAATTTCTAAAGGACCGAACTATCGGTTTCCTTCTAAATTTGATTTCAGTAAATGTAGAGATGAAATCGCTGCTTCCTTGAATGAATTCGGTAATCGATGGTGAAGCGAGAGTATGTTGAGCATAAAGCCCTTAAGGACTGGAAACTTAGCATTTTAAAACTAGTGAATAAACGCATTTCTTTCTATTCTCAAAATACTAACTTATTACCTCCTAAGCCCAAGACGTCTTTACGTCATCTTAAACTAGGTATTCAAGAATTTCATAAGAAGTTTGTTTTGGCCCCTGCAGACAAGGCCGCTAACAACGTCGTCGTTGTGTGACGGCTCCACTATGTTAACACGCTTAAGCAGGAGCTTGGTGGTACTAAGGCCTATGAACTTCAGCCCTTAGCTGAAGAGAGAGCTATAGTAGATAAACATGTTTGTCTTTCAGCCACCAAGTTTGCTGTGTGTGTTTACGAAGGCCAAGACAAGCTTCCTACGCTATACTGGTTACCAAAACTTCATAAAAAACTTTATAAAGCACTACCACTGAACTTTCTAAATTATTAACTTCCTGTCTTACTGCTATTAAAACGCATGTAATTAAATATTGTGATAAAGTCTATGAAAGATCAGGAAGAAATCTGTTTTGGTCTATAAAAAAATCGAATGAGGTTTTAATGAGGTTTTATTTCTAAGTGCAATGCCAAGAGGTGCAGATGTTGTTCGCATTTAAGCACTGCGTCTACCGTTACTTCATCTGTAAACGGTAGACGCTTCTCTGTAGTTAACATGTCTGATTTGACATGACAGTCTACAGATTTAATTTATCTAATTACTTGACGTGCTGCAAACTGTAATATGCAGTACGTCGGTCAAACTAACCGCATGCTTAAAACTAGATTGAACGAGCATTATCGTAGAATGAGTAAGCCTAAGAAAACTGACACTTTCTTGTACCGTCACTTTCGACGTACAGGTCATTCTGTAAATAACATTATTATACAACCAGTGGAAAAACTTTATTACGATGCAAATTCTACATCTAGATTCACCTTAATCAAAAGACATGAAGCTGAACTGAAATGGATTAAATTTTTACAGACCCCTTTTCCACTGGGATTTAATGACAACATTTATCATGAGGGTAATATTTCCAGAATGCCCGACTTTGATATTTTCTCACTCCTGGAATGTCGAAAACGCAGAACTAGATCTCACGGCACCAGGAAAAATGGTAACTTTAAACGTAAATCACGTGCGTTTAAACGAAACTATACTAGACTGAAGTGACTGTCAATTATATTATTAAATCATGGACGCCACTCTATGCTTTCATTTTTAAGTTCATTACCCGTTTCTGTTTTACGTCTTCTGGACACCGAGGTGAATAAATTCTACGATAGTTCTCATCAGTTATATGATGCGGCTCTCTTAACTAGAGGCTATTCTCAGCATACTCTCCGTCCTTACATTGATTCTGAAATTAATCATAAACGTCATTTCTTCAAAATATCCTTCATTAATAAGGGTATGGATTTTATAGATTTGCCCAGTATCTTCCGTGAGAGATCGGTGCTTTCTTCCATTCCTGCTTATTTTCAAAATACTGAAACACCTATAATTTGCTATAAATATAACAAACCTGTTAGATCTATCATTTTTAATTTCAATAAACTTGTTTCAGATCTTGATATTGATACTAATACTCCTGATTCATGTGATTGTAAAAACTCAAAGTATTGCTATCCTGCTGCTGGTCATGTAATTACTGGCAATTTGAAAATTATTCCTGATTCTAGGATAAGGAATATAATTTCTAAAGGACCGAAATATCGGTTTCCTTCTAAAATTGATTTCAGTAAATGTAGAGATGAAATCGCTGCTTCCTTGAATGAATTCGGTAATCGATGGTGTAAGCGAGAGTATGTTGAGGATAAAGCCCTAAAGGACTGGAAACTTAGCATTTTAAGACTAGTGAATAAACGCATTTCTTTCTATTCTCAAAATACTAACTTATTACCTCCTAAGCCCAAGACGTCTTTACGTCATCTTAAACTAAGTATTCAAGAATTTCATAAGAAGTTTGTTTTGGCCCCTGCAGACAAGGCCGCTAACAACGTCGTCGTTGTGTGACGGCTCCACTATGTTAACACGCTTAAGCAGGAGCTTGGTGGTACTAAGGCCTATGAACTTCAGCCTTTGGCTGAAGAGAGAGCTATAGTAGATAAACATGTTTGTCTTTCAGCCACCAAGTTTGCTGTGTGTGTTAACGAAGGCCAAGACAAGCTTCCTACACTATACTGGTTACCAAAACTTCATAAAAAACCTTACAAAGCACGGTTTATTGCAAATTCAAGTTCTTGCACTACCACTGAACTTTCTAAATTATTAACTTCCTGTCTTACTGCTATTAAAACGCATGTAATTAAATATTGTGATAAAGTCTTTGAAAGATCAGGAAGAAATCTGTTTTGGTCTATAAAAAATTCGAATGAGGTTTTAAATAAATTGAAATCTAGACAGTTTCGTGCTTCTAGTCTGTTTACCTAGATTTATTTATGTTGTTGTTTGTTACTTACTGTGTGTATCACTTGTGTCTTTTAATTTTGGATGGCCATATGGCCATTTTGTGGGAAAGTAACTGTCCATATGGCCTTCTTTTGTTTAGGTTTCCATTATGGTCTGGTCGCTTAATGTTTGTATTTCTTTCCCTTTGGTGTCTTTTATGGATGGAGTAGGTTAATTGTATCAATTCCTGATCTTTGTTTTACTTCTACTTTAAATAAATTGAAATCTAGACAATTTCGTGCTTCTAGTCTGTCTACCTACGATTTTTCAACTCTTTACACTACACTTCATCATAATCTTATAAAAGAAAAGCTTAATGATTTAATTGAATGGGCTTTTCACAGAGAAGATTCTCTCTATCTTACATGTAATGTCAGAAATGCATTTTTCACTTCTAAAAAGCATAAGAATTATACACTTTGGTCATGTCAGAAAGTGTGTGATGCCCTCACCTTTCTACTTGACAATATTTATATTAGATTCGGTACTAAGTTATTTAGACAAATTCTGGGTATTCCGATGGGTACTAATTGCGCACCTCTTGTGGCTGATCTGTTCTTGTATTGTTATGAAAGAGACTTCATTTTGTCGCTTTCCATTGATAACCAATCTGAAATTATTGAAGCTTTTTGCTCTACTTCTAGATATTTAGATGATTTATTAAATATTGATAATACCTATATTGATGGTTTGATCAGTCAGATTTACCCCGAAGAACTTCAGTTAAATAAAGCAAATTCTTCTGATACCGAGGCCCCGTTTTTGGATTTACATCTATCTATTGTAGATGGATTTGTTTCGTGCAAAATTTATGATAAACGCGATGACTTTGATTTTGAGGTTGTAAACTTTTTTGGATGGTGATGTTCCTCGTGCGCCATCCTATGGCGTTTATATTTCGCAATTAATTCGATTTGCTAGAGTGTGTAGTCATGTAACTGACTTCAACACTCGTAATAAATTATTAACGGCTAAACTCCTTAATCAGGGTTATCGGTACCATAAACTAAGCAAAGCCATTTCAAAATTTTATAGACGCCATTCTGATTTAATTTCAAAATTTAATATTGGATTTAAATCTCTTCTGCAACAAGGTCTATCGGAGCCCGAATTTTATGGTGACTTAGTATATAAATTCAGAAAAATATATAACCGCAATGACTTCAGCACCCAATTTCGTAAAATCATTCTTCGATATAAAAAGATTGGGTACAACATGGATATTATTCGACAGACTGCATGCATGGTAGTTAACCCAATCACGGTTGGCAACTTTGCTTCCCTCTTTAATTGCACGCCGGTGGGTAAGGCCTCAGATTCTATGACGGCTCCAACGTAAAGGCTTATTGAGAATTAGAGAGATAATGTTGGTTGGTGCCTGATGCTCTGTCTCTGGTCGGGCTCATCGGAGTCTAACTGTTAGTTTTCTTTTGCTCCAGCATTTCAGTGGTTTCTTGCTGTCGAGTCCTCACCGTTGTCTCACCTCTGTGGTTCTTTGATTTTTGTGTTCACGGAGATGTTGCACTGATGAGTTAGGAGGCCTTCATGCGGACTGAAAAATTATTTGTCTAAATCGCGACGAAGGGCGAGGATTGTGGCCACGTAAAATCGATTCAAGCCCCCCAGTGGAAATCTTCCACTGACCGTTCCAAGGCGGCTCTTCTGTGGCGATTTATTTATGCTGTTGTTTGTTACTTACTGTGTGTATCACTTGTGTCTTTTAATTTTGGATGGCCATATGGCCATTTTGTGGGAAAGTAACTGTCCTTATGGCCTTCCTTTGTTTAGGTTTCCATTATGGTCTGGTCGCTTAATGTTTGTATTGCTTTCCCTTTGGTGTCTTTTATGGGTGGAGTAAGTTAATTGTATCAATTCCTGATCTTTGTTTTACGTCTACTTTGTATCGCTTAAATTATTTTGTTTTGGATAGCCAATTGGCCGTTGTGTGGTAAAATAACTGTCCTCTTGGCTTTCCGCTATTGATGTTTCCAGTAGGGTTTGTTGTTTCATGTTTGTGTTTCTTTCCCTTTGGTGTCTCTGATGGCAGCTGTGGGTTAATTGTATCGATTCTGGATCACTGCCTGCACTTCTATTTAGTCATGTAGATATATTTGTTGTTGATTTTTCGGAAAATGCACTGGAACTGTTGTCAATGGTGTATATCCATCAACCCAGCAGTGTAAACCCCTAAAGCTGTCTTCTGCGCCCGAAGGCTATCGTTCCCTCGCAGTTTCCGGTATGTTAATTGGCATTTTGACTGGCGCCCACGTTGTTTTTGTCTTTATGTGCCTTCACGTCACTAATTCCATCTTTCCTATCGGTTATTAGAGATAGTTGTATCATATAAACGTGTTTTGGTTCTCAGCTAATATTCCTTTATTATTAGAACATATCAGAATTTATTTGATAGTGGTGCTCTAGACACCATTTGCAAGCTCAACACCCAACAAACTGGGTCAAAAACGACCACGGTCAACGTATGGTATCTAAGGCATTCATCCAAAGAACATACTTAGATCATTTCGACTATAGTCAGACAAAATATTTGAAGTGTCAGGAATTGGCGGATCCATATACTAATTTAATGAATACATTATTTTGTCATATCACTGAGTTGATAAATATTGGTGACTAAAAGTGCTATAGTAAGTTCACGATTTGAAGCCGCTATAATTAATTGCTGCTCGTCTGGAGCCATTGTTACTTTCTGAGCTCTCGGAATTTAATAGTTTTTATGTTGGTGGTATGCGTTATCTCCTTTCGTGCATGTATTCATTTAACGATTTCTTTTATTATTTCGATTGCTCGCGATGGCTGTAATATATGATTATGGTCTCTGTTGGGTAACATTTCTTACTATTTGACTTTAGTTCCATCGGCGATGTATATTCCGAAATTGACATCAATCTGACATGTTGTTTACTATAGGTGTCATGCTACCGATAGTCCGCGTTTTTACGAGTGAGTGAGTGTTTGATTGTTACGTCCCACCAACAGCTAAGGTCATACGGAGACGGGCCGCGTTCTTACGAAAATAGGGCCATAATAAAATAACCAAAATAGCACGTGCATATAAATGGGACTATATTTACAACAGCATCTCGTTTGCAGAGAAACAAGGATTGCCCTATATTTCATATTGCCCAGTATTTTATTATTTTATATTACAGCTCAACTAACATTTCAGCAGCAAACCGTTGTCAATAGACGATATTCTGAGATACTAAAAGTAGCACAGGTGCATTTCATTATGACTCATTGCTTCAGCTTGGGACAAAAGATTGCTTATAAGCTATTGTTGTATACAGTATTTGCACTAGGTGATTTTATCTTCGGATTTTAATGGTTTAATTAAGATTTTTAGAATAAGATTTTTTCAATAACCATCCCATTAAATATTTGTATCTGCAAGAACATCTAACTGTTATTTGTATTAAAACCGGGAGTGAAGAAAAGCAAAAATTAGGAGTCACAAAATACCTTTGTTTACATTTTAACATGACGTTTAGTGTGCATTTTTATCGTGTTAATCTGTCAGGTTGTTTGAAAGATTGGTCAAATGATGACTTAGCTATCTATTGTGTTTCTGGCTACAAAATACTTTCTGATCAATATATAATAAGCAAGTATTGATGGACAAATAAAGCTAAGCTATGGCCTAATATTGGTTATCCTGACGTCTACAGTTATTTTGTTGATGAAGTGAACCTCTTTACAAGGAAGGATTTGAAAGTGAAGATAATGAGTTTTTTTACAATTATCATTATATTGAAACTAATATTTGTTTGTAATCTTACGGGCATTTCACCATATAAGGTGAATTGTTTTTTTTTTTTTTTTTTTTTTTTTTTTTCGTTTTTTTTTTCATGTTTGTAAAATGAATTGTTTGTTGTTGTGTTTTCAGTGAAACTTGGCATACTCTTTTTTGTGTTTCAAACATAGATTTGGGTGCTCGTTGGAGCCGCCTAAATCCGACATTTCTAACGTGCATCCACTGTCTAGGTGTTTTTCATAAATCTGTGTAGGGTTCCAGATAATGTAGATTGCAATATACTATGAACCCGCTAATCAGAAACTGAAAGAAATAGTTAAATATGTCTACTACCTTTCAACTTTTTCATTCATCTTCTAAATGCTAAAATGAATTGAATTCTCCAATATATCCATCACCCCCACTGAAGCCACTTTTAAAATATAAAAACTTGGCCTTACAGGGGTAAACTTCTTTTTCTTATATCAGCTTTAAAATATAGACTGTGGGTGCTTAGGCGCGTCTAACTAGCACCCACAATCTTTATTTTGAGCAGAAATAAGGAATATATCGCAATTTCTATCTTAAAAAATTCTGTTTTTTTTTTCGGCGCTAAAGTTTACACTAACATTTGTATAGACGTGTTTCGGTAATGCAACAGATAAAAAATAGTGTAGAACTTCAATGGCTTGAAATGGACCCTGATAATTCATTCTATACAGGAGAAGTTGAAACCACTGAGAGGCAATACACGGGACAAGAGGCATAACGGGCTATACAACGGACATATCATCGATATTTTATTAAATATAAATGCCATTTGTAGTCATTAGGGTGATTCTAATGACTACATTCAGCTTACATTTTTACGATAGACTATGTTCAAAGGCTGTTCGTGGTTTATTTTTTGTTATGGTTTGTCTTTGAGCGTTTGTATCGCTTATATTATTTTGATTTGGATAGCCAATTGGCCATTTTGTGGGAAAGTAACTGTCCTTTTGGCTTACCGCTATTGATGTTTCCATTAGGGACTGTTGTTTCATGTTTTTGTTTCTTTCCCTTTGGTGTCTCTGATGGGTGCTTTGGGGGTAGTTGTATCGATTAAAGACCATTGCATTCACTTCTATTTTAGAAACGTCTTTAATATCTGTTATGTTAAGCTATCATAATAATTTCAAAGAAACTAAAAATGCGTTTGAAACAGACCTTGTAAATGAGCCTCCAGTTTTTTATTCATTGAAATTCTACTGTATAATGAATCTGGACCCTATTAATCTACACATGTTGAAGGTTTAGTAGTTTCTAAATAACTCCATCTACCTTCCAGACATTGAGCGGTACACATACACATTTCCGGTTGGTTTCAATTGTTTGTCTATATCTACATAGTGTAATATGGCTTGCTTTCACCGAGGGGCAAAGTGTTGGAAACTGTGTAGGGATTCCCTTTCCTTCTTATTATATCCGTTTGCAAAACCTACCACTCACTATTAAACATTTCGTCTGCTACAGTAAATGTATATCAGGAGGCGGGTCTCTTTTGCCTCCAATTAATTATTCATTAGTAACTGCTGATAGCATACTCAAGCTGGAATATCGTCGATAATATAACAATTACAAAAATGACGTCAACTTACCCACCCAATAGAATCAAACATAATTAATTCTAGAGGATCACCACTGAGAACGCCCTCTATAATCGTTAAGGAATGGCACGTTGCCATACCCACCATGAAGGGACCTTTCGGTATCAAGTTCATGTTACGGATTTCTGACTCAAACCTGCAAAATCAAAAGTATAATCAATCTAGTGTCATGGAGTGGGCGAATAGTTCGATTCAGAACTTTTGTTTTTATTCCCAAACCCTCCGTCTAATAGACTGAAACTTAATATGTTTCTTAGTTATTCCAGTCTCTTTGTTTTCCGCGTATGAATACAGCTCAATGACATACATGCCAACACACCACGTCTGTACACATGTATGAAATTGAAAACGAATTTCAGCATTCAACGACGAGATGAAAGAACCTAATTAGCAGCTATTTTTTGTTTATGTTGGAGTTAAACGTCCCAGTCAACACTATTGAGGTCATTTTAAACGTAAGCAGTTAACCAGTACAGTGCACCTTCTTTCGCCAGAAACTGACAACTGCCCTTCTTGAATCAGAGGAAGGGAGAGAATCGCCGTAGAAAAGATTTCATGAGCAATCTCCACGAAAGAATGTTGCCGACCCCGACAGGTATCGGACCCGCCTCCTCCTGACCACCAGACAGACACGCATTAGACTGAGCTAAAGTTCATGAAGATTCAACCCTCGCAGATCAATTCCTGTACATGCACTTTCAAACACAATAATGAGAAAAGGTTTATCAACATGTATAATTCTTGCTCAATATTTAGTCATGACAGCAGCAAAATAAATTTTCTGTACCACCAATGTAAAATACGCATTGAATTTAAGCTTACGGCAGACATTATCATACAAACATTTACATATTTAAAAAGCCGAAGGAGTTACTTGATTCTTGTGTGCTATAGAAATTATTTTATTCGGGAAAGTTTTAAGACACTGATTCATCCATTGACGCTCCGTGACGTGTGAAATAGAAGTGAAGGCAATGATCAGGAATCGATAAAATTAACACACAGTTCCCATCCGAAACGCCAAAGGGAAAGAAACATAAACATGAATTAACTAGACCCTAATGGAAACACCAATAGCGGATAGCCAAAGGGACAGTCACTTTCCCACAAAATGGCCAATTGGTTATCCAGAACAAAAAGGTTTAAGAGATACACTCACTCAAAGACAAACCATAGCAAAAATAAACCGCGACAGAAGAACCGCCTTGGAACGGTCAGTGAAACGAATCCTGGCTAAAATCGATTTTCCGCGGCCGCAATCCTCGCCCTTACTGCCGTCGCGATTTAGACAAATAATTTGTTCAGTCCGCATGAAGGCTGTAATTTTTGACTGTTGTTTTTTCTATATTTCTTCGGCGAAATGTCGACAAATTCACTAAATCTTCTGTTTTGTCACTAAATCTTCTGTTTCATTTCAAGGGTCTTCAAAATTAGACCGAGACGTTCATTTTGTTTCGATGTCTCTCCATTACTATATGCAAAACAGTCTTACAGTTTAGCCGTTTTAGCTGCAGATTAAACTTACTTTCCATCTGATGCTGGAACAATACCCTGCATATCTAAACCTTCTTCTGTCAATGTTCCTGTCTAGGTAAAATGAAAGAAAATCGTAAGTTACGAACCGAAAAAGGAAACTTAGTAGCTTCGAACACTTTAAGCATCTGTGGTACACAAACCCTTGTTTGTTTGTTTGATTCGATGTTGAACGTCCCCGTCAGCACTGTATATGTCATTTTTAAGACGTTGCTTCCAATTTTGTGGGACTTTTATCCGACATTGAGATAAAATGACATGTAAATACCTGCCGCCAAATGGAACCAATAGGCTTTCATATTTTTCAGTGCTGTTGTGTATTCTTTGCTTCCAAAGGATAACCCTTTTATAGAACATATTTAACGTCACTACAGCTGATGTCTGGGAACGTGTGGCGCTCGTAAAAAGTTTCCCTGCCCTACATCATAGTGTAGTTTATATTTTCTTGTCCTTTGGGATCATTGATTCCATTTTGGAATTTTGGAAATATTTGAGGGCCACTGATGAGGCCCAATTGGCCCAAACTAGCTAGTCTCGCCCAGAAAACATGTACAATTTATATTTTTCAGTTCTGTTGTGTATTCTTTGCTTCCAAAGGTTAACCCTTTAATAGAACATATTTAACGTCACCACAGCTGGTGTCTGGGAACGTGTGGCGGCAGTGAAATGTTTCCCTGCCCTACATTATAGTGTAGTTTATATTTTCTAGTCCTTTGGGATCACTGATTCCATTTTGGAATTTTGGAAATATTTGAGGGCCACTGATGAGGCCTAATTGGCCCAAACTAGCTAGTCTCGCCCAGAAAACATGTACACTTCATATTTATCAATTCTGTTGTTTATTCTTTGCTTCCAAAGGATAACCCTTTTATAGAACACATTTAACGTCACTACAGCTGGTGTCTGGGAACGTGTGGCGGCCGTCAAAAGTCTCCCTGCCCTACATCATAGTGTAGTTTATATTTTCTTGTCCTTTGGGATCATTGATTCCATTTTGGAGTATTGGAAATATTTGAGGGCCACTGATGAGGCCTAATTGGCCGAAACTAGCTAGTCTGGCCCAGTAAACATGTACACTTCATATTTTTCAGTTCTTTTGTGTATTCTTTGCCTCCAAAGGATAATCCTTTTATAGAACATATTTATAAGCATGTATGTTCCGACTCGCACCGCTTTGCCTGGACAGGCTAGTTCGAGTCGTCTACTCTGTGTTATTGGGATACAGATTATCCTGGCGGTGGACCTTGACCGTTTATCCCACTGCCTTACCATGAAGACAACTATGGTAAAATAGAAGTGAAGGCAATGATCAGGAATCGATACAATTAACCCACAGCTCCCATCAGTGATACCAAAGCTAAAGAAACACAGACACGATCCAACTAGACTGTACTCTGGTTAGCTTAGCATGCATACATTGAAATCCATTTTCGATTGACATGGGCCATGCATTCAATATCTTTAGACGTGCGCAGATACTTTATAGAGTATTTCTGTCATACAGCAGAAAACTACCATGGTTTTTCGCCACATAAAGACAGCCCCCAAAACAGTTGTTTAGATTGGCGTGTACATCAGTGTTTCAATGGGCCAATAGATCCAACAATAACTGGAGCAAGTCGATATCCTCGTGCTTTAAAAATCACAACAGAAGGACCGAAAATCCTACATTTGTACGGCTTGTGACCCCTACAGATGCCCGTGGGACAGAACATTCTGTAACACTTTATTTTACTCTTCATTACCTGATATGATGGGCAATATAACGATGGTTGTACAAATGAATTTTTGGCAGACCCATGGGGGATGGGGAGTACACATCACAACACAATTCCGAATACGCTCCTACAGTCCTCATCCTAAGGGCTATTAACTGTGAGTTTCAAGATTCTACCTCCTAAAGCTTGGGAGGAATTGTGTGGCATTAACAAATCAGCGCCAAAAGACACTGAAATGACAGATTCTAAGATAAATGCGAGAAAATCTTTACGTATTAAAGCCTTTTAAAAATAAGTTTTGCTTGTCTGCTTTGAGGTTTAACGTCCCCATCAACACTGTATAGGTCATTTTGGAGACATTGCTTTCAATTTTGTGGAACTTTTACCCGCATTAAGATGAAATGACATCTCAAGCCCTGCCGCCCAATTAAGCCAATAGGGTTAATATGCATGGGGGGGGGGTCCGACTCGCACCGCTTTTCCTGGCCATGCTTAGAACCTCTAAGTGATTTACCAGTACTCATGTGCGGTCGGTCTCAGCTCTGCGTGGAAGCATCATGCCCCGACTGGCGGGGGCCGTTTAAAAATAAGTTACAAAACTATAAAAGCAAATCTAAAACAAGAGGACCAACAATCACAATGCTCACCAGCGCTCGGGGGATTTGGAGGCATGTAGTCTAATAAACCAAGGAAGTACCGAGCCCAAGGAAGCTACAGATATACATTGGACCCAATTAGCCTAGTCGCTTGGTTTATACTAATTTATTTTAATTCGATTGCGATTAAAGCTGCAAGATTATTAAATCGCTTTCAAACTCTCTTTCCGGATTTTACCACGCGCGGAAGAGAGAGGGGCAGTGACTTTTATACCACTGCTACCTATTTACACCTGGGTCGAGTGGGGCATTGTCATATCGTGTCTTGCCAAAGGACACACCTCGCCTACGATGGCCGGATTTGAACCCACAACATTTCGATCATAAGTCGAATGCGCTAACTACTTAGCTATCGAGGCTAGTCGCTTCAGATGTCTGATGTGGTTTGAAAGCGGTGCTGGAAGACAACAGATGACAATCGACAGTTTCCCGTCTGTCAACCAATAGGCCAAACATAAAAAAAGGCAGATAGAACATTCTTTAAAGAACATTTCCATGAAAGTTTGACAGAATATCTTGAAAGGAGTAATTGTCAATTTTTAATTTTCCCCATTATAAGTCTATGGAAACTCTTTAATTGCCATAGCAACCAGACTAAATAGCCAATTTTCCTAAAACAAGAGGGCCATGATGGGCCTGGATCGCTCACCTGATCCATAGAGTAACAAGTGGCCCCGGGGAGGGCCATTATTGACCCCAGGGCTATAATGTAAATAATGTTGAAAGAGGTCTAAAAAGGTGAAGTTTCATACCAAACATCAACAAAGGCTATGATTTGAACAATCTTGGCAAAGGTCCACTAGATGAAGCTACACACCAAATATCAAAGACATGGGCATTGCGGTTTCAGAGAAGAATAATTATTAAAGATATTCTCTACATAATAAAAATCAAAAATGAGTTCTTTTAAGAGCAATGAAAACATTCATAAGAAAGAAGATGGGTCATACTAGGTAGTTTCGGCTAATAAAGCCTCATCAGTGACCCTGTAATGATCCGGCAACGAAAGCCAGAGGAAACATACTGCAAATTTGCGAATTTCAAACAGGCAGTCGATTCAAAGACTGATATAAATCAAAATGGGGTCCAAATAATTACAAGAGGGCCATGATGGCCCTGGATCGCTCACCTGATCCATAGAGTAACAAGTGGGCCCCGGGGAGGGCCATTATTGACCCTAAGGTATAATGTGCATAATGTTGAGGGAGGTCTAAAAAGGTGAAGCTTCATACTAAATATCAACAAAGGCAATAATTTGAACAATCTTGGCAAAGGTCCACTACATGAAGCTACACACCAAATATCAAAGACCTGAGCCTTGCGGTTTCAGAGAAGAAGAGTTTTTTAAAGATATTCCCTACATAAGCCTATGTAAAACCAAATGGCCCCGGGGCAGGGGCATTTTTGGCCTCAGGGCTATAATTTAAACAATCTTGATAAAGGTCCACTAGATGAAGCTTAACACCAAATATCAAAGACCTGGGCCTTGCTGTTTCAGAGAAGAAGATTTTCAAAGATTATCTCTATATAAGTCTATGTAAAACCAAAGGGCCCTGGGCGGGGGCATTTGTGGCCTGAGGGCTATAATTTGTTCAATCTTGGTAGAGCACCACTCGATGAAGCTCCATACCAAATATCAAAGACATGGTCTTGCAGTTTCAGAGAAGAAGATTTTTAAAGATTTCCCTATAGTCTATGTAAAACCAAAGGGTCTCGAGGCGGGGGCATTTTTGGCTCCAGGGCAAAAATGTAACAATCTTGATAGAGATCCACTAGATGAAATTTCATACCAAATATCAAAGACCTAGGCCTTGTGGTTTCATAGAAGAAAATTTTTAAAGATTTTCCCTATATAAGTCTATGTAAAACAAAAGTGCCCTGGGGCGGTGGAATTTTTGGCCCCAGCACTATAATTTGAACATTCTTGGTAGGGGTCCACTAGATGAAGCTTCATACCAAATAGCAAAGAACTGGGCCTTGCAGTTTCAGAGAAGATGATTTTTTAAGATGTTCCCTATATAAGCCCATGTAAAACCAAAGGGCCCCGCGGCGGGGCATTTTATGCCCCAGCACTATAATTTGAACAATCTTGGTAGGGGTCCACTAGATGAAGCTTCAAACCCAATAACAAAGACCCGGGCCTTGTGGTTTCAGAGAAGAAGATTTTTTAAGATTTTCCCTATATAAACCCATGTAAAACCAAAGGGCCACGGGGCGGGGGCATTTTTGGCCCCAGCACTATAATTTGGACAATCTTTGTAGGGGTCCACCAGATGAAGCTTCATACCAAATAGCAAAGAACTGGGCCTTGCAGTTTCAGAGAAGATGATTTTTTAAGATGTTCCCTATATAAGCCCATGTAAAACCGAAGGGCCCCGGGGCGGGGTCATTTTTGGCCCCAGCACTATAATTTGAACAATCTTGGTAGGGGTCCACTAGATGAAGCTTCATACCAAATATCAAAGACCTGGGCCTTGTGGATTCAGAGAAGAAGATTTTTAAAGATTTTCCCTATATAAGCCCATGTAAAACCAAAGGGCCACGGGGCGTGGGCATTTTTCGCCCCAGCACTATAATTTGAACAATCTTTGTAGGGGTTCACTAGATGAAGCTTCTTACAAAATATCAAAGACCTGGGCCTTGCGGTTTCAGAGAAGAAGATTTTTAAAATTTTCAGTAAAAAAAAAATCTATTTTTGGCTCCTGTGATCTATATGTGCAACGGATCGGAACCATTTGAACAACTTTGAAAGGGGTCCACCTAAGGATCATTCCTGTGAAGTTTGGTCAAAATCCGATTAGTGGTTTAGGAGAAGATGTCGTTTGAAGAAATTGTTTACGCACGGATGACAGACAAAAAGTGATCCTAATATAAAACACAAGAGGGCCATGATGGCCCTGGATCGCTCACCTGATCCATAGTGTAACAAGTGGGCCCTAGGGAGGGTCATTATTGGCCCCAGGGCTTTAATGTGCATAATGCTGAGGGAGGTCTTAAAGGTGAAGCTTCATACCAAGCATCAACAAAGGCTATAATATGAACAATCTTGGCAAAGGTCCACTAGATGAAGCTACACAACAAATATCAAGGACCTGGGCCTTGCGGCTTCAGAGAAGAAGATTTTTTTAAGATAATCCATTTATAAGCCTATGATAAAACCAAATTTGCATCTGGGCTATATAAGCCTATGTAAAACCAAAGGGCCCCGGGCTGGGGACATTTGTGGCCCCAGGGCTATAATTTGAACAATCTTGGTAGAGGTCCACTAGATGAAGCTCCATACCAAATATCAAAGACATGGGCCTTGCAGTTTCAGAGAAGATTTTTAAAGATTTCCCTCTATAAGTCTATGTAAAACCAAAGGGTCTCAGGGCGGCGACATTTTTGGCCCCAGGGCTATAAATTGAACAATCTTGATAGAGGTCCACTAGATGAAATTTCACATCAAATATCAAAGACCTAGGCCTTTATAAAGATTTTCCCTATAAAAGTCTATGTATAACCAAAGGGCCCGAGAGCGGAGACATTTTTGGTCTCAGGGCTATAATTTGAACAATCTTGATAGAGGTCCACTAGATGAAGCTTCATACCAAATATCAAAGACCTAGGCTTTGAGGTTTCAGAGAAGAAGATTTTTAAATGTTTTCCCTGTATAAGCCTATGTAAAACCAAAGGGCCTTGGAGCGGGGGCATTTTTGGCCCCAGGGCTATAATTGAACGATCTTGGTAGAGGTCCATTAGATGAAGCTTCATACCATATTTCAAAGTCCTGGGCCTTGCGGTTTCAGAGAAGAAGATTTTTAAAGATTATCCCTGTATAAGCCTATGTAAAACCAAAGGGCCCCGGGGTGGGGGCATTTTTGACCCCAGCACTATAATTTGGATAATCTTGGTAGGGGTCCTATGGATGAAGCTTCATACCAAATATCAAAGACCTAGGTCTTGCGGTTTCAGACAAGATGCTTTTTAAAGATTTTCCCTATATAAGCCTATGTAAAACAAAAGGGCCCCGGGGCGGGGGCATTTTTGACCCCAGCAATATAATTTGAACAATCTTGGTAGGGGTCCACCAGATGAAGCTTCATACCAAATATCAAAGATCTGGGCCTTGCAGTTTCAGAGAAGAAGATTTTTAAAGATTTTCCCTATATAAGCCCATGTAAAACCAAAGGGCCCCAGGGCGGGGGCATTTTTGGCCCCAGCACTATAATTTGAACAATCTTGGTAGGGGTCAACCAGCTGAAGCTTCATACCAAATATCAAAGACCTGGGCCCTGCAGTTTCAGAGAAGAAGATTTTTAAAGATTTTCCCTATATAAGCCCATGTAAAACCAAAGGGCCCCGGGGCGGGGGCATTTTTGGCCCCAGCACTATAATTTGAACAATCTTGGTAGGGGTCTACTAGATGAAGCTTCATACCAAATATCAAAGACCTGGGGTTTGTGGTTTCAGAGAAGAAGATTTTTTAAGTTTTCGGTGAAAATAATCTATTTTTGGCTCCTGTGACCTATATGTGCAACGGACCGGAACCATTTGAACAACTTTGAAAGGGGACCACCTAAGGATCATTCCTATGAAGTTTGGTCAAACTCCGATCAGTGGTTTAGGAGGAGATGTCGTTTGAAGAAAAAGTTTACGGACGCACGCACGCACGGACGCACTGACGACGGACGACGGACGAAAAGTGATCACAAAAGCTCACCTTGTCACTACGTGACAGGTGAGCTAAAAAAACCGGTCTGGAATATGAGTCTAAACCAATAATTTATTTCTGATTTCTCAGAATATTCACGCTGATCTCAAAGGACCAAA
Organism: Lucinisca nassula; assembly: GCA_963580285.1. Classification (NCBI taxonomy): domain Eukaryota; kingdom Metazoa; phylum Mollusca; class Bivalvia; order Lucinida; family Lucinidae; genus Lucinisca; species Lucinisca nassula. The sequence continues at coordinate 112,999,650 of OY757023.1, read as the reverse complement.
AGTAAAATATAAACTGCACTATGGTTGATGTACGGGGAGACGTTTTACGGCCGCCACACGGCACAACACCAGCTGCAGTGATAGCAAATAAAACTCAAAAATGAGTTCCTTTGAGAGCAATGAAAACATTCATAAGAAAGAAGATGGGTCATACTACGTAGTTTCGGCTAATAAAGCCTCATCAGTGCCCCTGTAATGATCCGGCAACGAAAGCCAGAGGAAACATACTGCAAATTTGCGAATTTCAAACAGGCAGTCGATTCAAAGACTGATATAAATCAAAATGGGGTCCAAATAATTAAAAAACGGTCTAGAATATGAGTCTAAATCAATAATATAAGCCTATGTAAAATCAAATGGCACCGGGGCGGTACATTTTTTTGCATCAGGGCTATAATTTGAACAATCTTGATAGGGGTCCACTAGATGAAGCTTCACACCAAATATCAATGACCTTGTCCTTGCTGTTTCAGAGAAGATTTTCAAAGATTATCTCTATATAAGTCTATGTAAAACCAAAGGGCCCCGGGGCGGGAGCTTTTGCGGCCCGAGGGATATAATTTGAATAATCTTGGTATAGGTCCACTAGATGAAGCTCCATACCAAATATCAAAGACATGGGCCTTACAGTTTCAGTGAAGACGATTTTTAAATATTTTCCTATATAAGTCTATGTAAAACCAAAGGGTCTCGGGGTAGGGGCATTTTTGGCCCCGGGGCTATAATTTGAACAATCTTGGTAGTGGTCCACTAGATAAAATTTCACACCAAATATCAAAGACCTAGGCCTTGTGATTTCATAGAAGAAAATTTTTAAAGATTTTCCCTATATAAGTCTATGTAAAATCAAACGGCACCGAGGCGGGGGCATTTTTGGTCTCAGGGCTATAATTTGAACGATCTTGGTACAGGTCCACTAGATGAAGCTTCATACCAAATATCAAAGATCTAGGCCTTGTTGTTTCAGAGAAGAAGATTTTTCAAGATTTTCCCTATATAAGTCTATGTAAAACCAAAGGGTCCCGGAGCGGGAGCATTTTTGGCCCCAGGGCTTTAATTTGAACAATCTTGGTAGAGGTCCACAAGATGAAGCATCGGAGTCTAACTGTTGGGTTTCTTTTGCTCCAGCATTTCAGTGGTTTCTTGCTGTCGAGTCCTCACCGTTGTCTCACCTCTGTGTTTCTTTGATTATTTGTGTTCACGGAGATGTTGCACTGATGAGTTAGGAGGGCTTCATGCGGACTGAATAAATTATTTGTCTAAATCGCGACGGAAGTAAGGGCGAGGATTGTGGCCACGTTAAATCGATTAAAGCCACCCAGTGGAAATCTTTCCACTGACCGTTCCAAGGCGGACTTCTGTGGCGATTTATTTATGTTGTTGTTTGTTACTTACTGTGTGTATCACTTGTGTCTTTTTAGTTTGGATGGTCATATGGCCATTTTGTGGGAAAGTAACTGTCCTTATGGCCTTCCTCTGTTTAGGTTTCCATTATGGTCTGGTCGCTTAATATTTGTGTTTCTTTCCCTTTGGTGTCTTTGATGGGTGGAGTAAATTAATTGTATCGATTCCTGATCTATGTTTTACTTCTGCTTTTTATACCAAATATCAAAGACCTAGGCCTTGTGGTTTCATAGAAGAAGATTTTTAAAGATTTTCCCTATATAAGTCTATGTAAAACCAAAGGGCCCCGAGGTGTGTGCATTTATGGTCTCAGGGCTATAATTTGAACAATCTTGGTACAGGTCCACCAGATGAAGCTTCATACCAAATATCAAAGACCTAGGACTTGTTGTTTCAGAGATTGAAGAAGATTTTTTTAAGACTTTCCCTATATAAGTCTATGTAAAACCAAAGGTCCCCGGAGCGGGGGCATTTTAGCCCCAGGGCTATAATTTGAACAATCTTGGTACAGGTCCACAAGATGAAGCCTCATACCTAATATCAAAGACCTGGGCCTTGCGGTTTCAGAGAAGAAGATTTTTAAAGATTTTCCCTATATAAGCTTATGCAAAATCAAAGGGCCCTGGGGCGGGGGCATTTTTGGCCCCAGCACTATAATTTGAACAATCTTGGTAAAGGTCTACTAGATGAAGCATCAAACAAATAGCAAAGACCTGGGCCTTGCGGTTTCAGAGAGAAGATTTTTAAAGATTTTCCCTATATAAGCTCATGTAAAACCAAAGGGCCCAGGGGAGGGGTCATTTTTGGCCCCAGCACTATAATTTGAACAGTCTTGGTAGGGGTCCACTAGATGAAGCTTCATACCAAATAGCAAAGACCTGGGCCTTGCGGTTTCAGAGAAGAAGATTTTTAAAGATTTTCCCTATATAAGACCATGTAAAACCAAAGGGCCCCGGGGCGGGGGCATTTTTGGACCCAGCACTATAATTTGAACAATCTTGGTAGGTATCCTCCAGATGAAGCTTCATACCAGATATCAAAGACCTGGGCCTAGTGGTTTCAGAGAAGAAGATTTTTTAAGTTTTCGGTGAAAAAAAATCTATCTTTGGCTCCTATGATCTAGATGTACAAATGACCGCAACCATTTGAACAACTTTGAAAGGGGACCATCTAAGGATCATTCCTCTGAAGTTTGAACAAAATCAGATCAGTGGTTTCGGTGGAGATGTCGTTTGAAGAAATTGTTTACGCACGCACGCACGCACGGACGCACGGACGGACGTACGCACGACGGACGACGGACAAAAAGTGATCCCAAAAGCAGCTCACCTCGTCACTACAAGACGGTGAGCTAAAACACAATCTGAAAATGCAAATATGGTGAATAGTTCTATAAAATCTCAGCCTCATAAAGTATATGGTTTCCTAATTTCAAGCCTTTCCACTGTTAAAGGTAAAACAAAAGAAAACAAAAAAGAAAATGAAATCTATATTTGATAAATAAAGAATTCGACAAAATTCCAAGTAATAACAAGGCATCACATACGATACAAATCCCCTTGCGTAACACAAATCATAAAAAGTCTAGCCTTGCATTTGTGTAAAATTACATTATATCCATCAATAAATGTAGGTACTTAAGAGTTCTGACAAAGTTTTTTTCTAAACATATCCACAGTGGCATTGACCTTGAGCCCCAGACCCTGAAGTTGAACTGACTCCAGATATTATCACATCCAACATTTGTATGAAGTTATCTTTACATCCATCAATAAATGTTGACACTAGAGCCATGATCAAGTTTTTCTAAAAAACTGAAAACATTGATCTTGACCTTCAGCCCCTGACCCTGAAAGTAAAAGTCACTCGAGATATTATCATACCAAACATTTGTGTGAAGTTATATTCAAATACATCAATAAATGAAGGCGCAAGACCAATGATAACGTTTTTTTTCTAAAAATAGACACAGTGACCTTGACCTTGAGGCCCGGACCCTGAAAGTCAGACCCGCTCGACATATCATCATACCCAACATTTGTGTGCAGTTATATTAAAATCCATTCATAAATGTAGGCACTAGAGCAATCACTAAGTTTTTTTCTCTTGAAATAGACACAGTGACCTTGACCTTCAGCCCCAGAACCTGAAAGTCGAACTCACTCAAGATATCATCATACCCAACATTTGTGTGCCGTTATATTTTTTTAAATCCATCGAGCTGAAAGTCAGTCACACCAGATATCATCATACCAAACATTTGTGTGAAGTTATATTAAAATTCATCAATAAATGAAGGCGCAAGAGCGATGACAACGTTTTCCTAAAAATAGCCAAAGTGACCTTGATCTTCAGCCCAGTACCCTGAAAGTCAAACCCGCTCGAGATATCATCATACACAACATTTGTGTGAAGTTATATTTAAATTTCTAAAAAAAAACACAGTGACCTTGACATTCAGCCCCGGAACCTGAAAGTCGATCTTGCTTGAGATATCATCATGATACCCAAACTTTGTGTGAAGCTATATTAAAATTCATCAATAAATTAAGGTACAAGATCGATGGCAATGTTTTTTTCTAAAAACAGCCGCAGTGACGTTGACCCCGTGACCCTGAAAGTAATGACCTTGACCTTGATCCACGGACCCTGAAAGTCAAAGTCACTCGAGATATTAGCATACCCAACATTTGTGTGAAGTTATATTAAAATCCATCAATAATTGAAGGCGCTAGAGCTATGACAATGTTTTTTCCAACCAGAGATTCAACTTCGGTGAAGTTGATGTCGCACCTGCTCCTCATCTGCCCCAGACAAAAAATAAAAGTTTATTTAAGGCAGAAGAAATGAATATAGGCCTTTGAGAAGAATCGATAGCCTATATATGTGAGGTGAAAAACAGACTAAAATCACAATGTGAAAATAATGAACTAAAATGATCCAAGAATTATATCCAAAGCACATGGACATCCTCATATCATGGAGAAAACATATGCTAAGTTTCAAAATGATTAGTATAAAACTGTAAGAGGAATTGCGAGGTACGTATTGTATATCAACTGGAGGTTTAAAAATGACTAAGTTCACAATGTGGAAAAAGTGATAAAAATTGATCCGAAGATTAAGTCAAACCAGATGCACAGCCTCATGACATGTCAAAAACACATGCAAAGTTTCAAAATGATAAGTATAAAACTGTAAGAGGAGTCGCGGTGACAAAGAGGTACCTCCTGTATATCAACTGAAGGTTAAACATGACTAAATTCACTATGTGCAAAAAGTGGAAAAAATTCCCGAGAATTATGTCCAAACCACATGCACATCTTCATACCATGGTGAAATAAAAGTGAAAGCAATGATCAGGAATCGATACAATCAACCCACAGCTCCCATCAGAGACACCAAAGGGAAAGAAGCACAAACATGAATCAACATACCTAATGGAAACACCAATAGCGGAAAGCCAAAAGAACAGTTACTTTCTCTCAAAATGGCCATTAGGCTATCCAAAATAAAATAATATAAGCATCACAAGCACCCAAAGACAAACAATAACAAAACTAACCCGCAATAGAAGAACCGCCTTGGAACGGTCACTGGAAAAGAATTCCACTGGGGGGCTTTAATCGATTTTAAGTGGCCACAATCCTCGCCTTTACTTCTGTCGCGATTTGGACAAAAATGTGTTCAGTCCGCATGAAGGCCTCCTTACTCATCAGTGCAACATCTCCGTGCACACAAATAATCAAACAACCACAGAGATGAAACAACGGTGATGACTCCACAGCAAGAAACCACTGAAATGCTGGAGCAAAAGAAAACCAACAGTTAGACTCCGATGGGTCCTACCAGAGATAGAGCATCAGGCACTAGCCAACATTACCTTGAATTAGATCTCCCTAATTCTCAATAAGCCTTTACACTGGAACCGTAATAGAATCTTAGGCCTGACCCTCGGCGTGCAATTAAACAGGGAAGCAAAGCTGCCAACCGCGACCGGGCCAACGACCATGCATGCAGCCTGCCGCACAACATCCATGCCGCACCCAACCCTCTCATATCGAAGAATGACTCTCCTGAACTCGCACACAGAGCAACCACAAAACCCGGGTTCCGATAGACCTTTTTGCAGGAGAGATTCAAGTCCAATAACCCTGAAATTAAATCAGAATGACGTCCATAAAATTTTGAAAAGGCTTTGAGTATTTTATGGTACCGATAAACCTGATTAAGAAGTTTAGCAATTAACAATTTATTACGAGTGCTGAAGCCAGCCACACGACCACACACTCTGGCAAACCGAACCAATTGCGAAACACAAACGCCACAGGACGGCGCACGAGGAACACCACCATCCAAAAAAGGAAAACCCACAATCTCAAAATCAAAACCACGGCGTTTATCACAAATTTTGCACGAAACAAACCCAACCAAAAACGGGGCATCGGTATCAGAAGAATTTGCTTTATTTAACTGAAGTTCTGGGGGTAAATCCGACCGACCAAACCATCGGAACAGGCACCACCAGCATTCAACAGAGCACCCAAGCACCTAGAAGTGGAGCTGAAAGCTTTAATGATTTAATACTGGTCTTCAGCAGAAAGGGACATCATGAAGTCTCTCTCATGACAAAACAACCAGCACCCATCGAAACACCCACCACCCGCCCGAACGACTCAGCACCAAATCGTATACAAACACCGCCAAGCAGAATGGTGAGAGCTTCACACACTTTCTGACATGACCATAAAGTACAATTTTCATGCTCTTCAGAAGTGCAAAAATGCACCTCCTACATCACATGCAAGATAGAGGGAGTCCCCCAATAAAATGCCAACCCAATTAATTCATTATGTTTTTCTTTCATAAGATTATGAGGAAGTGTAGTGTAAAGGGTAAAAATATTATAAGCAGACAGTCCTGAAGCACGAAAACGCCTGGATTTCAATTCATTTAAAACTTCATTAGAATTTTGTATAGACCAAAACAAATTTCTACCTGATCTTTCGAAGACTTTGTCGCAATATTTTATCACACGCTCCCCGATGGCAGTCAAACATGAAGTTAACAACCCGGAGAGTCCAGCGGCGGCACAAGAGCCCGAACCTGCAAAAAACCGCGCTTTGTATGGTCTTTTAAGAAGTTTAGGTAACCAATATAACGTAGGAAGCTTGTCCTGCCCCCCTGCAACACAGACAGCAAATCCGGCGGCCAAACGACAAATGCGGTCATCAACCAAAGCCCTCTCAACAGCTAAAGGCCGAAGCCAACAGGTTTTAGCACCACCAAGCTCCCGCTGAAGATTGTCAACACAGCGAAGCCGCCAAACAAAAGCACATGCAAAGTTTCAAAATGATCGGTATAAAACTGTAAGAGGAATTGCGGTGACAAGAGGTACCTATCCTATATCAACTGCAGCTTCAAAATGACTAAGTTCACAATGCGCAGAAAGTGAAAAAAGTATTCTGATACTTATGTCGAAACAACATGCACATTCTCATACCATTGCAAAAGAACACGCAAAGTTTCAAATTGATCGTTATAAAACTGTAAGGGGGGTTTCGATGGCAAGAGGTACCTATCGTATATTAATTGAAGGTTAAACATAACTAAGTTAACAATGTGGAAAAGTGATAAAAATTGATCCGAAGATAAAGTCCAAACCACATGCACATCCTCATATCATAGCAAAAACACTAACAAAGTTTCAAAATGATCCATATAACACTGTAAGAGGAGTTGCGATGACAAGAGCCACATAAGTTCACAATGTAGAAAAAGTGACAAAAATGATCCGAAGATAAAGACCAAACCACATGCACATTCTCATACCATAGAAAAAACAAACACAAAGTTTCACAATGATCCATATAAAACTGTAAGAGGTGTTGCGATGACAAGAGGTACCTATCGTATATCAACTGAAGCTTAAAAATGGCTACGTTCACAATGTACAAAAAGTGAAAAAAATATTCTGAGAATAATGTCGAAACCACATCCACATCCTCATACCATGGCGAAAGTTTAAAATAATCGGTATAAAACTGTAGGAGGAGTTGCTTTGACAAGACACCAAGTGTAAAATGTTGCGGAAAGACGGACAGACAGATGGACGACTGGACGGGCGGGCGGACGGAAACTTGCACGCCTATGGCTTCCTGCTAAAGCAAGTGCGACAAAAATAGCAAAAGTGACCTTGATCTTGAGCCCCAGGCCCGGTATGATTTTTAAAAAGAAAAAAAAACATTTCTCCAACGGGATTTGAACCCACAACCTCTTGATCCAGAGTCCAAAGCTTTATCCACTGCACCACAGAGCTTGCAGATAAACTTTAACACAGGGAAATAAGGAAGGCAATACAAAGGAAAATATTAACTTCCCAAAAAGTCCAATTTAAGCCAAAAAACCAGGGAAATGGAGTAAAACTCATTTTTTAAAATATTGATTTTTACCTCATGTATATTTTATTTGAAAATAAATTTGTGGAAAATCACAAATAAGAGCTTGCAGGTAAATTTTAACACAATGCGGACGCCGATGCCGACGCTGACACCGGACGTCGGGGTATAGCTATAGCTGTCCCTTACTTTCGTAAGGTGAGCTTAAAATGGGCAGTATGTCTTAAATTATACGGCAGCTAGAAGATTGCTTATAAAATATTTCTAAGAAAGATATGCCAAAATATCTGCTAAGGCTTGGCAGTAAATGCAAATTTTCAATTTTCCCATTATCAAATAGAAGTGAAGACAATGGTCAGGAATCGATACCATTAACCCACACCTCCGACCATTGACAACCCTATGGAATCTCTAAATTGTTATATTTTCATAAAGTCTCAGCCTCGCAGAGCATATGGATTCTGAGAAGATGATTTTTAAGTGTATTTCTGTTATTGGGTACATTTTGGATTTCATGGCCACCAATAAAAGTGAACAGTTGGCCTAAAAGCTTATGGCAGATAGATGATTGCTTAAAGACTATTTCTATGGAAGCTTTTTTTTTCAAAGTTTTGCAAAGGATTGGCACTAAAGACAATTATCTTTTAATTATCCCATTATAAGTAACACTAATTATTATGATAGCGCCCAAACGAAATAGCCGAATTTCATAAAAAGCACAAAACCTAATGAGGCAATTATGGTGTATACTTTCATAAAGTCTCAGCCTCAAAGAGCATATGGTTTCTGAGGATATGCTTTTTTAAGTATTTTGTCTATTTTATTTTGCATTTTGGTTTCCATGGCAACCAATTATTAAAGCACTGCAAGCACTGCAAAATACCCCGCCACTACAATTACATTAAACAAGTATCATGGCACTGTGAAAAAGGAATTCAAAGTTAAGGAGCATTAGTCTTTCCGTAAATAATGTTAACACGAATACATGACTGAGATGACTATTTTCAATATCCAAAGGGCCATGTCTCAAAAAGGAATTAGACCAGAATTACATTTCTTATTTTCTGCAGAACCTCTCGTGATCATTAACATTTGTGTGAAGTTTACGGGAAAATATCTCCTGTATACAGAGTTGATACAAGTATATCTCGATTAGTTCATGTGCACGGGTGCAGACAAGCCATTACTGGCCCACAATTGACAGTTTTGGGGGTTTGTGACCTTGAAAATAAGGTCAAGGTCATCTAAAGCAAACCAAAGCTTTGTTAGGTTGCATCAATATGTTGTACAAAGTTTGACCAAACATCATCTATTCATTCAAGAGATAGGGGCAGATAAGATAAAAGTGACTGTATTGGGGTCTTTGTCCTTGGATATAAGGTCAATGTCACCAAAATCTAATCAAATCTTTGGTCGGTTACAATGTTTCTTGCATGTGATAGGGTGCAGACACATCCTTTTCGCTCAAAAGTGACCGCTTTGGGGGACCTGTGCCCTTGAAAAAAAGGTCAAGGTCATTAGAACCTAACACGTATTTTCCCCTATCGTAGCGATGTTACCATGTAAGTTTTGTCAGCATATATCAAGAGGTTCAGGAGATATAGTACTTCAAACAGACTACATGATAGAAATGGCTATGTTCAATGTATAAGGGACAATAACTCAAAAAGTAGGAAAATCAAAGTTACGGCCCATATGATCTGTACGACGTCTGATCCGATCGTTTTATATCGATGGCTTATTGGGACCAAATTCCATTTGCAGCATGCTCGGGCTGGGAGGTTTAGACAAATAATGTGTTCAGTCCGCATGAAGGCCTCTTAACAACTCTGAGAACACAAAAAAAAAAAACAAACACAGAGATGAAACAACGTTGAGGACGCGACAGCAAGAAACCACTGAAATGCTGAAGCAAAGAAGACCATCAGTTAGACTCCGATGAGCCCGACCAGAGACAGAGCATCAGGCACCAACCAACATTACATAAAATTAGATAATTCTCAGTAAGCCTTTACGCTGGAACCGCCATAGATTCTGAGTTCAGACCCAACGGCCTGCGATTAAAGAGGGAAGCCAAGTTGTCAACCGTGATTGGGTTAACTACCATGCATGCAGTCTGTCGTATAACATATATGCTGTACCTGATCGTTTTATATCGAAGAGCGACCCAACGAAACTGGGTGTCGAAGTATTTTTTCTGAATTTATAAACTAAAAGTCACCATAAAATTCGGGCTCCGATAGACCCTGCTGCAGAAGAGACCTAAGTCCAACACTAATTTTAAAATTAAGTCAGAATGAGGTATATAAAATTTTGAAAAGGCTTTACGTAGTTTATGATACCGATTACCCTGATTAAATATGTTCTATAAAAGGGTTATCCTTTGGAAGCAAGGAATACACCACAGAAGTGAAAACATTTGGAGTGTACATGTTTAGCAGTTAACTATATATTACGAGTGTTGAAGTCAGTTACCTGACCAGGCACTCTGGCAAATCGAATTAATTGTGGAATATAAAAGACAAAGGACACCACACGAGGAACACCACCAAGAAAGCAAAATTTACAGTCTAAAAATCAAAACCACCACGTTTATCACAAATTTTGCAAGACACAAACCCACCGACAACAGATAGATGTAAATCCATAAATGGGGCCTCGGAATCAGAAGAATTTTCTTTATTTAACTGAAGTTAAATTTGATAAAACCATCGAAATAGGTATTGTCAATATTTAGTAAATCATCCAAATATCTAGAAGTCGAGCTGAAGAACCCAGTGACATCACGATGTCTTTTTCATTACAAAACGAGAATAGATCAGCCACAAGGGGTGCGCATTTTGTACTCATTGGAATACACACAGCTTGCATAAATAACCCAGCACCAAACCCATGCAAATACCGCCAATCAGAAAGGTGAGAGCTTTACACACTTTCTGACATGACCATAAAGTATACTTCACATGCTCCCCAGAAGACTCTCATAACAAATCAAGAACAGATAAGCCACAAGTGGTGCGCAATACGTACCAATCGGAATACCCACGACTTGTCTAATTAACTTAACACAAAGAATGCCATTTTGTATTTCTTATTAATTAATTAAACACCCGTTCCCACAGAAATAATCAAATGCTATTTCTAACAAAGATAATATAATAATACATACTTTGTCAAAACAGATTGTGTTCAAGCTTCCACAGACATTTATGCTCCGTGGGCTAATACAGTAGATCTTTGACGCCTTGAGCCTGTTCTGTGCAAAGACAATTCCCACTGTGAGAGCGGCTGGCAGAGCAGGAGGCACAGCGATAGTGATGAGGTCTAGGGAACGTTTGACTATATCGCCTGCCTCGTCGCCGTTTCTTACCTGTGAAAAGCATTTTGTAAACAAAAAAACTACTATTATTTGTCAACATCATGCGAAAGTGTTTCTGTGGACACGTGAATGTATTCAGCACAGAGACCGTCTGATCTACCTCAAAACTGGATACTAGATTTTCCCAGTCTTCAAAGCATTTTGTAAACAAAAAACTACTATTATTTGTCTACATCATGCGAAAGTGTTTCTGTGGACACGTGAATGTATTCAGCACAGAGACCGTCTGATCTACCTCAAAACTGGATACTAGATTTTTCCCAGTCTTCATGAAGACGAGGCATACACGTTTACCAAAAACTCTAATCAGATCAGAAAGCGATATACAAGCTTATATGTCATCACTCGGAATTTCAAATTTCAATGTTTAACCGACATTGCAGATGCTAGTTTGAACCGCCTCTGTGGTGTAGTTCTTACGTGAGCGTATCGTTTGCTTTGTTAGTGCATGACAAAGATAACTATTTATGTACACTTACAGTGGTAAACCCGTTCTTAACTGACAAGCCAAGGGTTCATTGGAGATGGCTAGCCTCATATGGGCACCAAAAATCACCTATTCGATTCCGCAATTAAACACTTACTTGAAGCTCCGATGGCCAACAACATGTGCCATAATCTCTCGACACATATCACATATCGTTGCAATTGAAATTTGCAAATATAACACGTTTTATTTAAAATTATGCATCAATGCTAGATTTACGGCATTTCAAAATTATTTCACTTATGATCGTTTATCAGAGGTAGGTGCAAATCGTAGAAAAAAACATCTGACCTTCCATGACAGAACTCGGTGTGTCACACGTTACGGCAAAACACCCGTGTGACATGTTTATTTTTCACAATGGCTATTTTTCTGAAGAAATTCCGTGATATTTTTCTTAATTATACTGCTAACATAGGTTGTGGGTTCTCGTTAGAGCCGCTTCATTGGAGTTCCTGGAGCAGAAATAAGCAAAAAATGTATAACCCGGTAAACCGCTGTTTCTCCAATGTAAGATGTGGTTTATGAGGAGTTCATTTTACGAATTTGTTCATGTGATGTGTGACCCGAACTCCAGGCGCTGAGCGGTATGCTGATTAAGTGTCCGTGGTCTTACATACTTCGTCATGGAGGCCCTTATGCATTCCTTTTGCAACACTGGGTCGTGAAAACATTTTTCTCTAAATTAGATGCTACATGTACGTAAATTCATTCTTGTATAATAACGAAACCACGCGAGCACACATTAAATGCCACTTTAATCGTAGTCTAAGAAGAAATGTATTTATCTGCACAATATCTACAAATGTTCCATATAGATGTAGGCGAAATTCCAACAGACGAATGAAGGTAAAACACAGTACATCCCGAGGTTTGGCTGACTTGAAATTTTGTAATTTTATCCTCGTTCTAGTTTAGAGATTCAATTCTGGCTTGCCTTTCTATACACATCATTACACATGCTATGGATTTTTTGTTTCATATTCAAATTAAGACCACCTAAGGAAAATAGTGTATTTTGGAAACGGTTTATATATTCTGTCAAATTCAATGATATTTGTTGACAAATTATGAAACACTTACCATTAGAATAATTGTATAGATAAACCCCATCAATGCTATGCCAGCTAGGACAGCGATGAATTTATATGTATCTTTGTTAAACTTGAAATCCACAGGCTTCGGGAACAAAATCGACCGTACTAGTTCACCCTTTGCTGTGGAAAACCCTACGAAAACAGAAGTATAAGATGCATTATTACATCACTACTGAAGCATATATTGTTCAACAGCAATTGTGTGAATGCCCTTGTGACAAATAGGAAAATGTGTCCGAGACAGGGACATTTACAGCGGTTCGAAAATAAAAAAAAAACAACAAGATGTCTATAATGGCCCTGAATCGCTCACCTGCTTCATATTTTGCAAATGAAACGGTAGGTAATATAAGGTGGAGTGAAGGGTTTGGGTCATATGGGTTAACGTGACCCTAGGCATCACAATAACACGCCTATAAAATGTTCTCCCCCTTCAACCCTACTTTAATATAGTAAAATGGAGTTTCCAGGGGTAAATCTTATTTTTCTTATTTCTGCCCTAAAATATAGCTTGTCGGTACTGGTTAGAGCCGCCTCGGTCAGGCTGTTCTAACGTGTACCCGCAATCTATATTTTGAGCAAAAATAGGAAAAAAATCACATTCTTTCATCTTAAAATTTGCGTTTTTTCGGCGAATAAGTATACTATGTATGTGTGTAGGCCCGTTTTCGTAATGGACATTTCTGTAAAATTATTTCAAAATCAGACTAGCTGTTAAGGAACAGAAGTCATTTAAAGGGTTTTTGTTCTAGTTTTAGCTCTGGTGGCCAAGATGTACAGTGGGGCAGACGTATTTTCACCAATTTTCTAAGAAGCTCACTCATGCAAAAATTCTGTAAAATTATTTTAAAAGCAATCCAACAGTTTATGAGAATAAGTTTTTTTTCTATTCTTAGCTCTGGTGACAGTATCCATCCGAGGAACATTCCTGTTAATTTATTTCAAAATCCGTCCACTTGTTAAGGAGAATGTGTTGCTTAATGATTTTGTTTTCTATTTTTAGCTCTGGCAGCCATATTGTTCATCCAAGTCGAACGGTTTGGCAATTTTTGAAAGAGGGTCAGCCAAGGAATATTCCTGTGATATTATTTTGAAATTGGGTATGCGGCCTAGGAGAAGATGGTGTTTTCAGGTTTTTCAAATCTGTCCACAGGTTAAGGAGAAGTCGGTTAAAATTGTTTTCTATTTTTAGCTCTAGTCGTCATCTTGTTCATCCGAGCGGAAACGGTTTGGGCAATTCTCTTAAAGGGTCACCCATAGAATATTCCTGTGAAATTGTGCTAGCGACCTAGGAGGAGATGGCGTTTTAAGAGTTTTTCTTTTATTTTTCTGTTATTAGCTCTGTCGGCCAGTTGGTTCAGCGGCTAAGAACCATTTTGGCAACTTTGGCAGAGGGATACCTAAGAAACATACGTGTAATACTATTTTAAAATCAGTTCACCGGCTTAGGAGGAGTTATATTTTAAGTATATTGTTGACAGACGAGATGTTTTCTATTTTAAGCTCTGGTGGCCATATTTTTCATCCTATCGTAACGGTTTAGGCACTTTTGAAAGGATGTCAACATAGAAATATTCCTATGAAAATATTTTGCAACTGAGCCAGTGACATTTTTTAAAATTTTTGTTAGAGTGTCATCTAAGAAACATTTCTATAAATTTTTCGAAAATAGAAAAAAGGCAATGATCAGGAATCGATACAACTAACCCACATCTACTATCAGAGACACCAAAGGGGAATAAGCACAAATATGAGACAACTAGACCCCAAGGGAAACATCAACAGCGGAAAGCCAAAAGGACAGTTACTTTCCCACAAAATGGCCAATTAGCTATCCAAAACATAATAATATAATCGATACACAAACTCAAAGACAAACCATAACAAAAATGAACCACGACAGAAGAACCGCATTGGAACGGTCAGTGAAACGAATTCCACTGGGGGCCCAAATCGATTATACCTGGCCACAAACCCCGCCCCTACTTCTGTCGCGATTTAGACAAAAAAATTGTTCAGTCTGCATGAAGCCCTCCTTACTCATCCGTGCAACATCTCCGTGAACACAAAAAATAAACAACCACAGAGATGAAACAACGCTGAGGTCTCGACAGCAAATAACCACTGCAATGCTGGAGTTAAAGAAGACCAACAGTTAGACTCGATGGGCCCGACCAGAGACAGGGCACCAGGCACCAACCAACAGTACATAAAATTAGAAACTCTAATTTTCAGTAAGCCTTTACGCTGGAACCGTCATAAAATCTGAGGTCTGACCCAACGGCGTGCAATTAAAGAGAAAAGCAAAGTTGTCAACCGTGATCTGGTTAACTACCATGCATGCAGTCTGTCGTATAACATTTATGCTGTACCCTATCCTTTTATATCGATTATATGGTTTTATGAAATTTTGAGATGAAGTCATTGCATTTGTATATTTTTCTGAATTCATATACTAAGTCACCATAAAATTCGGGTTCCGATAGACATTGTTGCCGAATAGATTTAATTCCAACACTGAATTTTGAAAATAAATCGGAATGACGTCTATGAAATTTTGAAAAAGCTTTGCGAAGTTTATGATGCCGATAAACCTGATTAGTTAACAATTTATTACCAGTGTTGCATTTCTACATTTTCCAGGGAATGACATATTTCAAATAACCGAGTACGACTGCGCTTACTAGTCCGTATAATATAATATAATTTGACATTCAAACCTGCACGTTGATTGACTGTTTTCAGGTTTATCGGTACGTCAACACTTGTGGCTCGTTTTGTGTAGTCTCTCAGGGGAAGCGATAAAAGAGATCAAAGAGAGAGTAGCGGAAATAAAAGTGAGAAACAGTGCAGAAAGAGGACAATGAAAGGAGTGTAGCAGCAGAATAAATAATAATCTACTCTACCTGCAGCAAAGACAGAAAGCCTTGGCCAGTCATGCAAGATAAACGTTCACTTAAACCGACAGCCCCTCAAACCTTTACAGCCTCGAATTACTCATTGCAACACACTTTTATAGTTGCCTGATTACGTTATTTGTTTCTAAAGACAATCATCACGCAGGTGTATTGTTTTGACAGCTTCATTGAGAAGGTAGAATGTTTGGCAGTGACCCTAGCAATAATAACGTGTACTTGGTAAAACAGAAGTGGAGGCAATGATCAGGAATCGATACAATTAACCCACAGCTCCCACCGGAGACACCAAAGGGAAAGAAACACAAACATGACACAACAAACCCTAATGGAATCATCAATAGCGGGAAGCCAAACGGACAGTTACTTTCCCACAGGATGCCCAATAGGCTACCCAAAATAAATAATATATTATGCGACACAAACACCCAAAGACAAACCATAACAAAAAAAAAACAGCGACAGAAAAACCACCTTGGAACGGTCAACGGAAACGAATTCGACTCTGTGTGTGTGTGTGTGGGGGGGGGGGGGGCTTAAATCGATTTTACGTGGCCACAATCCTCGCCCTTACTTCCGTAGCGATTAAGACAAATAATTTGTTCAGTCCGCATGAACGCCTCCTAGCTCATCAGTGCAACATCTCCGCGAACACAAAAATAAAACAACCACAGAGATGAAACAACGATGATGACTCGACAGCAAGAAACCACTGAAACGCTGGAGCAAAAGAAAACCAACACTTAGACTCCGAGGGGCCCGACCAGAGACAGACATAACGCTATATTTCAAACTACGATGCAGATGAAACAAAGGACTTCTCCCGCATCTCAATGCTACAACAATTGCGGACTGAACAAACTACTGTATGAATCGCAACGGAAGTAAGGGCGAGAATTGTGGCCACATAAAATCGATTTAAGCACCCCCCCCCCCATTCAGTGGAATTCGTTTCACTGACCGTTCCAAGGCGGTTCTTCTGAGCGGTTTATTTTTGTTATGGTTTGTCTTTGGGTGTTTGTGTCGCTTATATGATTTTGTTTTGGATAGCCATTTGGCCATTTTGTTGGAAAGTAACTGTCCTTTTGGCTTTCCGCTGCTGATGTTTCCACTAGGGTCTGTTGTTTCATGTTTGTGTTTCTTTCCCTTTCGTGTCTCTGATGGGAGGTGTGGATTAATTGCATCGATTCCTGATGATTGCCTTCACTTATATTATGTGGCCGGTGTTAAGAACTACGTCACTTTTTTGTAATACCTGTTCTAAACACTACTGCATTGACTTTCTTTCCACCGTAAAATCTTGTCTGTATAACACGGGTACCACAAAACAAGACGTGCCTGGAGTGGTCTTTCATATTGAAGTATATAACACTTTCTTCTCTTGTAAACTGTGGATACGGTAGCGGCGTTTTCGTAACTGGAACACTCTCGCCTACAGAAAGAACCGAAACAATGATTATTATAATGCTTCCTGATAGATTTGCTATATGTGAACTACATAAATACATAAATGTTCAAGAATTGGATTTGAAAAAAATGCGACCAGGACAGGACTTTACCCGGCGAACCCTTGCTTACAAATATT
Organism: Lucinisca nassula; assembly: GCA_963580285.1. Classification (NCBI taxonomy): domain Eukaryota; kingdom Metazoa; phylum Mollusca; class Bivalvia; order Lucinida; family Lucinidae; genus Lucinisca; species Lucinisca nassula. Next base: position 112,982,385 of record OY757023.1, on the reverse strand, counting down.
CAAAATGCAAACTGTTACGAGTCAGGCGTAGCAGAAAGAAAAAGCAAACAAGTCTTTTGAAAAAAAAAAATAACAAAATTTATTTACAAGTTATCTTTAACCCATCGAAGTAAGAAAGTTAAATGTACTTAGCTCTGCTATGAAATACCCTGACTGAATCTATTTTCCTTGATCCCACAGAATTCACAGTCCGAAATGAAATTTAATATCCTATATGCTACGAACCACCAGTATGGTTTCGTGAATGTTGTAAGACGCTTTTTCTTCTATGTGAGGTCATTTAATGAAGATTCACAGATAGCATAGGCATAAATGATAACTGTTTAGTATTATTTCATAAATTTAATCCAGCAAATATTAAAATCATATGATAAACGTCCACAAACAGTTGATGAACACTAATGTAATACAGCTGATGTGGCAGTTTATTCAATAACATGCATTCTCCAATACAGCCTCTCTCCCATACACAAAAAGCGGGCACCCAGCCAGACTATTTATCACAAACACGCAATCATTTTTGTAATTAATTCACAACATTAGTCCATTTTCTTATATTTCACCAACACTATCACTTTACTGAATAGTCTGTCCACAAACATCAACACAAGTCCATTTTGCAACATAAACTAAAAATTAAAAGAAACTGCTCAGATATATAACTGTTATTTTGTTCACATGTTCTCACCTATAAAGTCTATTGTTCAGTTGTCCATACCTGAGAAAGTAATTGTCCATACCTGAGAAAGTAAGCTCACTGATAGTTTGCAATATCTATGGTGAGACTTCTTTGTCACACTATAACAATCCAACACAGAATTCAGAAATAAGTTTTCTTAAAAGCCCAAACATCAAACTCCGAAGTCTGACTCAAAGAGAAAAATCAAGCTCTTTATAGACCCTAAGATTTCTCTAGAATGTTCCACAGGGCTGTAGAATAAGATGATGTGATTTCCTAAAAATAATGCAAACCTGAACTTTCTCGAAGGTTATGAAGTACTTTTCCTTTGTAAACAAGTTGTTTACAAAAATGAAATTAATTTGTGACTCAGTTTTCGAGAACCTTCTATAAGAAGATAAACAGATATTTATAGCACTGTTAGGTCACCCAGTGGGGTGAAAGTGGTAATCAGAAAAATAAATTCTTATGCATAACAAAACATATATATTTAGAATTTGAATGAGGCAAGAAACCATAACAACAAAAGCTGTCATCAGAAAACACAGCTCATAGCAAAAGGTGCCTAAAGCTTCAGGCCATGGGCAGGGTACGAAGTAATGCTATTTAAAACTTCAGAATCATATTATGTAAACATGTCTATGAAAACATCAAATATAAACAAAATTTATTATTTGGTGTGAAATTATAAGCTGCAAAAATAATTATTAAAAAAAACATTAACATTTACGATCATGGAAATTCTTGATCGTGTGATTATTACTAAATATATACTCCTAGTAAAAAGTAAATTGGATTCATTTTGTCGATAATATTTGTTTACACAAACACATAAACAAAGTTGTAACATACAAAGTCTTAGTTTGTGGTCTTGAAATTAAAGCAATGCAGAGGGGTTGGCTTGTAACTGCATACAACTGTGGGCGATTCATTTTCAAACTAAATGTAAACCAAATGCATAATATGTGTTGAAATATGATCGAGCTGTTAAACATTTTAATGGGAAACTCGATCATAAAATTTTAAAATTTCTCAAAACTGGACATAGGGTTAAGCAGAGTAGTGATGAATAAACATTTGGACCTTCACCTATCAAACTGACAAATTGGAATGAAATTTACCATATGAGTTGGAAACCTAGAGATCTAGAAAACTTAATACAATACATCAAGTAAGATTCTATGTAAATGACATTCATCCTCATTCTATAGGCATGGGCCGGGTATCTTTATAGCCCTTTTGACCTATAAATTTCCGCTTACCAATGGTCGACTAAACGCATCACACGGCTGAGAAAAAAACGAGGTCTTAAAAGGCTTGAATGTAAAACAAGGGGACTAAATCTGTGACATTGACCTTAAGGTTCAAAACGTGGGCAATGCTAGCCAACATGGACTTATATCCATAATCAGTTATTCACATTAAATAAAGCCAGTTCGATGTTACAGATTGGAAAATTTGAAAAGTAGAAGTAAAACAAAGATCAGGAATCGATACAATTAACTTACTCCACCCATCAAAGACACCAAAGGGAAAGAAATACAAACATTAAGCGACCAGACCATAATGGAAACCTAAACAAGGGAAGGCCATAAGGACAGTTACTTTCCCACAATATGGCCATATGGCCATCCAAAATTAAAAGACACAAGCGATACACACAGTAAGTAACAAACAACAACATAAATAAATCGCCACAGAAGAACCGCCTTGGAACGGTCAGTGGAAAGGTAAGTCATAAGAACCAACATAAAATGACATATGTTCTATAAAACGGTAATCCTGTGGAAGCAAGGACTATAGAATAAGAACTGAAAACTGCTGAGTGTACAAAATAGAAGTGAAGGCAACAATCAGAAATCGATACAATTAACCCGGAGCTCCCATCAGAGACACCAAAAAGAATGAAAGACAAACGTCGAATAACTAGACGCTAATGGAAACACCAATAGGGGAAAGCCAAGATGGCAATCACTTTACCGTAAAATGGCAAATTGGCTATCCAAAACAAAAATATAAGCTATACACATACTCAAAGACAAACCATAACAAAAATAAACCGCTACAGAAGAATCGCCTTAAATCTCTTCTTCTATCGGAACCCGAATTTTATGGTGACTTAGTATATAAAAATAGAAGTGGAGGCAATGATCCAGAATCGATACAATCAACCCATACCTCCCATCAGAGACACCAAAAGGAAAGAAACACAAACATGAAACAACAGACCCTAATGGAAACATCAATAGCGGAAAGTCAAAAGGACAGTTACTTTCCCACAGTTACTTTCCAATAAGTTCAGAAAAATATATAATTGCAATGCTTCTGGACCCAATTTCGTAAAATCATTCTTCGATATAAAATATTGGATACAACATAAATGTTATACACTGCATGCATGGTAGTTAACCCAATCACGGTTGACATCTTTGCTCCAATCTTTGATTGCCTCATATTCTATGACGGTGCCAGCGTAAAGGCTTACTGAGAATTAGTATGTAATGTTGGTTAGTGCCTGATGTTCTGTCTCTGGTCGGGCCCATCGGAGTCTAACTGTTGGTTTTCATTTTGCTCCAGAATTTCAGTGGTATCTTGCTGTCTAGCTCTCACCGTTGTTTCATTTCTGCGGTTTGTTGATTTTTGTGTTCAGTTCACGTATATGTTGCACTGATGAGTTAGAAGGCCTTCATGCGGACTGCACAACATATTTGTCTAAATCGCGACGGAAGTAAGGGGCGAGGATTGTGGCCACGTAAAAAAGATTTACCCCCCCCCCCAAGTGGAATTCGTTTTCCTGACCGTCCCAAGGCGGTTCTTCTGTCGATGTTGTTTTTTTTTTTTTGTTATGGCTTGTCTTTGAGTGTGTGAATGCTTATATTATTTTGCGCTGCGTAGTCAAATGGTCATTTTGTGGGAAGTAACTGTCCTTTTGGCTCTCCGCTAGGGATGTTTCCGTTAGAGTCTAGTTGTTTCATGTTTGTGTTTCTTTCCCTTGGTGTCTCCGATGGCAGCTTTGGGTTAATTGAACCGATTCCTGATCAATTACTTCACTTCTAGTTTGGAACGGTCAGTGAAACGAATACCACTAGGCGGAGGTGGGGGCGGGGGTTTGGGGGAGGGGGCTTTAATCACTTTTACGCGGCCGCAATTCTCACCCTTACTTCCGTTGCTATTTAGACCAACATTTTATTCCAGTCTGCATGAAGTCCTCCTAACTCAGTGCAACTTATCCGAGAACACAAAAAATCTCAGCGATGAAACAACGGTGTGGACATGACAGCAAGAAACCACTGAAATGCTGGAGCAACAGAAACCCAACAGTTTGGCTCCGATGGGCCCGACGAGACAAAGAGAATCAGGCACCAACCAAAATTACATACAATTAAATTCTCTCTAATTCGCAGTAAGCCTTTGCGCTGGACCCGTAATAGAATCTAAGGCCTGCTTTCCCGGCGTGCAATTAAAGAGGGAAGTCTTCATGTTAGGAGGTCTTCATGCGGACAGAAAAATTATTTGCCTAAATCACAACGGAAGTAAGGGCGAGGATTGTTGCCACGTAAAATCGATTTACCAATAACCCTGATTAAGAAATTTAGCAGTTATAATTTATTAAGATTGTTGAAGGCAGTTACATGACTTGGAACTCTGGCAAATCGAATTAATTGCGAAATATAAACGCCATAGGATGCCGAATCAGGAACATTACCATCCAAGAAAAAATTTACAATCTCAAAATCAAAATCATCGCATTTAGAAGTCCACTAGATGAAGCTAAGTACCAAATAACAAAGGCCAGGGCCGTCTGGAATACGTCAAGAAGATTCTAAAGTATTTCCTTAAGTGTATGCAAAACAAATGACCCCCTGGATAGGGCCCAAGGCAATAATTTAAACAATCTTGCAGAGGTCTATTAGACCAAACGGTGTGCCAAATATCAACTGCTTGAGCCTTCTGGTTTCAGACAACTGCAGAGGTCTATTAGACCAAACTGTGTACCAAATATGAACTGCTTGAGCCTTCTTGTTTCAGACAACATGCTTTTAAAAGTGTTCTTTATATAAGTCTATGTAAAACAGGTTGGCCCCTGGGCGGGGGCAGTCTAAGATCCCGAGCTATTATTTATACAATCTTGGTGGAGGTCCACTAGAACCCGTTGTCCCAATATTACAGGTATGGGGGTTCTCTCTTCAGACAATTAAGAATTTTGATGGTTTTCCCTATTGAAGTCTATGTAAAACATAGTGGGCCCCTGGTCGGGTCCATGTTGGTCACATGGCTACAATTTGAACAATTTCGGTAGATGTTCACCAGACAAAGCTGTGTATCAACTATCAAAGACCTGGGCCTTCTGGTTTCAGACTGAAAGATTTTTAAAGGTTTGGCCTATATAAATCTATGTAAAACAAGTCAGCCCCGCCACGGGGCGGATCTATTATTGACCTTAGGGCTTTTACAATCTTGGTAGAGGTCCATTTGGTGAAGCTACATACTAAATATCAAAGACCTGGGACTTCTGGTTTCAGAGAAGAAGATTTTGAAGGTTTTCCCCTATATGTAAAACCAGACGGCCCCAGAGCGGGTTCCTTTTGACCCCAGGACTTTAATTTGAACAGCTTTGGTAGAGGTCCGTTAGGTGAAGCTACATACTAAATACCAAAAGACCTAGGCCTTCTGATTTCGGGCAAGAAGATTTTTAACTCGTTTTTTTAGCCAATTTTTCCGTATTTATTTATTAATGGCAATCAGCGTTCTGCATGAAATCTAATTATTTGAACATATTTGAAAAAAGGACCACCCAAAGATCATTCCTCCAGTATTTGGTAAGAATCTGTTCGGTTGTTTAGGAAGAAATGTCGTTTAATGAATTTACGAACTGACGGACGGACGGACGGACGACGGACAGTTAGTGATCACAATAGCTTCCCCGGATCCTGCGGCTCAGGTTAGTTAACAACCTTGGCCTTGCGATATCAGAGAAAAAAAATGTTTACTTTTTAGTAAAACTAGAAAAGGACATGGATGCCCCCGCCTGAAAATATGTCTATGTTCGTCTTCATCCATAGAAAGTTATTGACCGTGTTTAAGTTTTGGACATTTTTTTCACATTAGACCTCTAAGTATGACCTTGACCTTGGATGTAAGGACCTTGGTTTAGTATGAGACAGATTGTCTTACGATGGCCAAGATGTCTGCAAAGTAATTTCAAAATCCAACTGCATTTAAGTTTCGGACCATTTTTTTTACCATTGACCTCTAAGTAAGACCTTTACCTTGGAGGTACGGATCTGGGTTTGCACGTGACACATCGTCTCATGATGGTTAGCATTTCTACAAAGTTATTCAAAATCCATCCAGAAATAAGTAAGTTATCGGCTGCGTTTAAGTTTCGGACCCTTTTTTGGACCTTTGACCTCTAAGTATGACCTTGACCTTGGAGGTACGGACCTGTGTTTTGCACGTGACACATTGTCTCATGATGTTTAACATTTCTACAAAGTAAATTCAAAATTCATCCAGAAATAAGAAAGTTATTGACTGCGTTTAAGTTTCGGACCCTTTTTTTACCTTTGACCTCTAAGTATGACCTTGGCCTTGGAGGTACGAACCTGCGTTTGCATGTGACACGTCGTCTCATGATGGTTAACATTTCCGCCGAGTAATTTTAAAATCCATCACGAAATAAGGAAGTAATTGACCGCGTTTAAGTTTCGGACGCACGGACGCACGAACAGACGGACAGGGGCAACGCTATATGCCCTTTCCACCATTCTTCGAATGGCGGGGCATAATAAAAATCTTTTTTTGGCTCATGTGACCTATATGTCCAATAAACCGGAACCATTTGAACAATTTTGAAAGAGGACGAACAAAGAATCATTCCTGTGAAGTTTGGTTAAAATCCAATCAGTGGTTTAGGAGGTGATGTCGTTAAAAAAATTGTTTATTGAGGCACGGACGCACGATGTAAGCTCACCTTGTCCTTATGTGACTGGTGGGCTAAAATTGCAGCAAGAGGTCCATTATGGCCCTGAATCACTCAACTGATGCATACTGTACTAAAACAACGTCAGGTACATGTAATATGATGTGGTGTGTATGATTTGAGCAATTTTGGTAGACGGTGACCCAAGGAACATTTCTGTAAAACTTTTTTCAAAATCAGTCTAGCTGTTTAGGAGGAGAAGTCATTTTAATGTCATATATTTTAGCTCTGGTGTTCATCTGTTTATCATGTCCAGTGGCGAAAACGCATTTTGAGCAATTTTGTTATGGAGTCACCCATGGAACATTCCTATTTAAGTGTTTCCTTTAAGAGGAAGAGTTTTTTTAAGTGTTCTTACGACCATCTTGACGAGTACAAAACATCACTAAAACCTAACCGCGACAAGCTAAATTGGTCCAAAAAAGCCTCGTCCGCGACCCTCGGATATTTTCGAAATTTCGCAGTTGAATTAATGACACCAAAAGGACTAAAATATAACTAATGAATTATTTAAGTCTGTGAGTCTGTGACATTGATCCTTTGGTCATTAGCACGGCCGATGATAATGCGGAGGAAAACATTAGACCTATATATCCATTATCAAATCAAACACAAATCAAATCCATCATAAATTTTGGGAAATTCAAGATCTCCGGTTAGTGCTCTTTCTGTTCCAGGATTTTGTCCAGGGGAACTTAAAACTACTGTTTATTTGTTTTTAAATCCGAGCTAGAATAATTTATGTTATGTTTGCAAACTCTAGGTACTACCTACGAAGTCAAAATAACTGAGTTAAGAAACAGCAGACTCTTTAATCACTTACTTGCAATACGGGTACAGTAAATGTAATCTAATTTCAGGCAAATAACGCAAAATTATAAGGCTATTGTTTTAATTGATGAGAAACACTTGGCTCTACTTCTTAATATATGCATTTTACATATACATGAATTTCTATACGCCTTTTATAGTATCAAAATCGAGGTGAAGGAAACCGGTTTGATGAAAGTACCACTAGCATTACCTGTCAGCATACTTTCGTTGACGATGCAGTTTCCCGTAACGAGAACGGCATCACATTGCATCATACATCCTCCTCTCGGAATTTCTATGACGTCGCCAGGAACAAGATCTTCAGATGGTATGTCCTCGTAAACTAAAATGATAAGAGACGATAACCCTGGTGTATCAAAATACACAACCAGCTGTTGACAATATTTATTAAACCAGGAGATATGAATAATAAATGCCTTTATTTACATATCGATATCGATTGACGGCGTTGGGATTTAACGACATGTCAATCCCTGTGGGTAATGCTTGACGTCTTCCATAGAAAGGGAGAAAATAGAAGGGGTAGCAGATGGGATGAAATACAGAGGCAGGTTAGAAGGAGGCAATGTTTGAAAAAAAGAACAGACGAAATAAAGATATACACCCTCTACCCTTACATGCATTAAGTCTAGCAGAGTAGAAATGAAGGCAATGATCAGGAATCGATACAATTAACCTACAGCTCCCTGCAGTGACACCAAAGGGAAAGAAACGCAAACATGAAAAAAACAAGACCGTTTATGGAAACATCAATAGTGGAAAGCCAAAAGGACAGTTACTTCCCCACAAAATGGCCAACTGGCTATCCAAAACCCGTTTTTTTTTTCTTTTCAGGCAATTACGGACCATTGATGAAACAAACACAGCGTAAACGTTGATTCTAGAGACTGGCAATTTTTCTATAAAATACTATGTCATTGTCGAATAAATAGCGCACCGCTTACAAGGTTGGCTAAATATGGTTCCGTAGAACAAGGTGCAAGTGATTCTGGGGCCATGGTGATGAAAACAGATCCGCTTTATAGTTATAAGTTTTGTAATCATTTCTATAGATCTAATGCGTAACCAACCATTTTCGACCTTTTTTCCGTGATGATTTCTCGCTAGTGCTGCATTGACAAGCAAAATATTCATAACACATATAACCATGTATGTTTATTGTGTGTGCATGTTAATACGCTGAACTTGTAGCAAAGCGCAATATTAAATAAAAGGCAACGGACACCTCGAAAATCCACGCGTTTTCTAAGCCATCAGTTCACCTTCAGCAGGAAAAACTAAATTTAACCAAAATGCGTGAAGTACGGGATTTGCTATTCACTCGAAAGACGCCGATATTAATGGGCTCCAGAATGTAATTCCCAGTTTTTTGTATAACTTTCTCGTAAAATTTATATAACTTATGAAACACAGAAAATGCAAAGTTGTTTTACCTTTTTAGCGATCTAATTCCTCACCGGATTTCGATCTAATTGCTTTACGTTCTTACCCAATGGTTACGCATTCTATCGTTCCGTAGACGTGTTTTGTATATAGAAGATTATAAAGATTTATCATATGACGTCGCGTCTGAGCGTGTAATAACGCCATGTAATATTTTCGAGAATCCACTAGTGGATTAAATATGCAAATTAGCTAGATACGTACCGTAACGTTACATGTACGACGTTCTTAACGACGTCGCGTTTACTAATAGCGGAATATTGATATTTTTGTAAACAATCGAGAATAAAATGCGTTTTAAATGTCATATGATAAATAGAATCTTGCATTCGTGCTCATGTAATATTGAATTTATTTATCCCTTTTCCTCAACTCGTTTAATAAATTCAATAATACATGAACACTCATGTAAGATCCTCTATGTCCTTTGGTCTCAATACCGGGCGCTATGATTACACCTTTTGTACCAAATGGCATCCTCCTCACTATATATATAATGCAGGAGTCCATTTCAAAATTTAGGAGTGTCAGGTTGTGTTTTCATCAAAATTTATTTGGAAAATGACTGACTTTTAAGCAAACAGGGGAGGCCTGCGTCGTCTGATCTGGGCCTGCACTGTTTGCCAGGGTATCCGTTTTGGGGTTTCTGGTACAAAATGGGTTAAACCCTAGTTGTTCAAACAACACCCATCTCGAATGTTTTTTTCATGCCTAAAAGGTATTCGATTTATTAACCGAATTGTATTACTGTGTACTTTTCTTGATATGTGCTTTACATGTTAATTTGGTACATGTATATGTAATCATGCATTAGGCGTGTGATTGTATTTTCCAAAGCAGTTTCCTTCACGTTCAGTTACATCATGCGAACGGCACTTCTATTTTGACCCAGACACTATTTGACATCGTGACACACGATATATTTAAGGATAGTGATCAACAGATGCATTCCTCTTTTTTTGCGTCCATAAGCTCGTTCAAGACACGTGGCCGTGTGTACAGCTCTTGTGTGCGGAGCGCAAAGCTCCATGCCAGTGAGACATGGCCATTGACAAAGCCAAACCTCAAACGTCTTCAGCGGAATGACAGGGCAATGATCAGACAGATATGCAATGTCAAGCCACAGGACACTGTCACCATCAGTTCAAGTGAGTTACTTGAGCGTCTTGGCATTGAGGACCTCGCCCTCATCCTGAAAGAGAGAAGGCTCCGCTGGTATGGGCATGTGGAAAGCTCCAACGGTGCAGTCAAGACTGCCTGTGACAAACAGGTAGGTGGAAAGCGGTGACCTGGAAGGCCCAAGATGACCTGGAAGCAGTTGGCAGAAAGAGATTGCAGAGAATGGAAGCTTTCTGCTTTCGATCCTCACCATAGACCGGCCTGGAGATCTGGTGTAAGATCTGCCATGCTTGCAGCAAGCCAGCTACCTGGAAGGGGGCCATTAATGTGGACCGTGCCCCTGTACCTGCACGTTAATCGAAATTCCGTTGTTGATGATGATAAGCCATGGCAAATAAGGATTAAGACTACAAAAAGTACACTGTTATACTGTTTTATCATATGACGTCGCGTCTGAGAATGTAACAATGTCATGCATTAAATGTTGTAATGCTCAAGTGATTTAAATATGCAAATTAGTTAGATACGTCCGTTACGTTACACGTGTGACGTCTTGAACGACTACGCGTTTACTAGTGGCAGAATATTTACATTTTTGTATAAAAAACCGCGATGAAAATGCGTTTAAAATGCCACATGATAAATATAATCTTGCATTCTTGTATGTTTTACTGAATTGATTAATCTCGCAAATGGACTAATGCTCGGCGAAGCCTCGCATTTTAACTCTTATCATCAACATGTTTAATAATTTCAATAATTCATGGTCACTCATGTAAGATCCTCTATAAAATAAATGTAGTGACAAGTCCAATAACAGATGTCCACAAACAGATGCTTCAAACACGTACCATCTCCTCCTCTGCATACGGAAACTATAGTTGATGAATCAATTGTGTTTCGCAAAGCCCTTTGCATCTGAAGTAAATAAATGACCAATTTTTGAAACCACCAAGGTTGTACTTTCTCGTGAAATGCTACTTTTGGAAGAAAGAAAAAGATTTTGTTTGTTTGTATTGGAGTTTAAAGGCCCAGTCAACACTGTTTTATGTCATTTTTGAGCCGATCAGTTTACCTATCCACACTTTTCCTGGGCAAGCTTATCCGTAAGCGATTAACCAATACAGTGCACATTAATTCGCAACTGCCCTTCTTGAATCAGCGGAAGGGAGAGAATGACCGTAGGAAAGATTTCATGAGCAATCTCCACGAAAGAATGCTGCCGACCCCGGCAGGTATCGAACCCGCACCCTCCTGATCACCAGTCAGACGCGCATCCGACTGAGCTACCGAGACCGGCCAAAGAAAAAGGTACTGGAGATAAATGGATGTATAATGAACAGCTACATACTCGTTACATAGCAGCGTCGGCACGATCACATCACGGCAACACGTTTAAATAATTTTGCTCCCCTTAAACCTAACTTTTATATAGTAAACCTGGGGTTGACAGGGGTATATAATTTTTGTCTTATTTCTGCTCAACAACATAGCTTGTGAGTACTCGTTAGAACCACCTCGCAATCTACGCTTTGAGGAGAAATATGAAAACTATCACAATTTTAAAATTTTTCATTTTTTTTCAGCGGTAAAGTTTACAATGTATTTGTATAGGCGTGTTTTCTTAATGACTATCACAGAAGGGTGAATAATTTGCAGAATGTGAACATGCCATTAGGAATGTTTCTCTTACAAACCTGATCTTGTTGGTTACTTTTAAACAGTCCCAAAAGCTAGTCTGATTTTTGAAATGGTTGTAACGAAACCAAGCAGCTGAACAGGAGTGGAGGCAATGATCAGGAATCTATACAATTAACCCACAGCTCCCATGATAGACACCAAAGGTAACGAAACACAAACATAAAACAAAATACCCTAATGTTAACATCAAAAGCAGAAAGCCAAAAGGACAGTAACTTTCCCACAAAATGGCCAATAGGCTAACCAAAATAGAATAATATAAGCGGCACAAACACCCAAAGGCAAACCATAACAAAAAAAAAACCGCGACAGAAGAACCGCCTTGAACCCGATTAGGTCGTATATGACACAAAGAGACCTGTATAATAATATTTGATGGATATATGCCATATTGGAACTTGATTAGCTCTGTAAATGCAACTATAATAATTTAGTTTACACTCCCTAGTTTACCTTGATTCAGTAAACCCTGAATTCCAACAAAAATATCATAACTTTATTAAATTCTCATTACGAAAACATGCCTATATTAATACAGTTTAAGCTGTACCGCCGTAAAAACGAAAATTTTCAGATGAAAATTGGTGATGTTTTTCTTATTTCTGCTCAAAATATAAATTGTGGCTACTCGTTAGAACCGCTCATCGAGGCGGTTCTAACGAGTAGCCACAATCTATATTTTAGAGCAGAAATAAGAAAACTAAGTTTACCCCGCTAAACCCCAGTTTTACTATATAAAAGTGGGGTTCAAGGAGGTCATAATTATATAAACGTGTTTTCGTGGGTTTTGACTCTAGTCTAACATTTACTTTTGACTTAACAGTACGAAATAAAACACCTTAAATGGCCTGTTCATTAACCGTACGACACCAACATAGGTTTGCGCATCTTGGTAATAAAATATTATTTAGGACGTCTAACCGCGATCAAATACAACATATTGTCTAGAAGATGTAACTAGTTGTATAGCGGACCCCGCCCATTGGGGCTTGAAGAAATATATGGGCTGCATGATGAGTCCACGCAGAGCTGAATCCGACCCGCACACGAGTACTGGTAAACCGCTTAGAGGATCTAAGCCTGCCATGGCAAAGCGGTGTCCATGCTTATAAACCTTATTGGTTTCATTGGGCGACCGAGCTAGAGATGTCATTTCATCTCAATGTCGGGTAAAAGTCCCACCAAATTGGAAGCAACGTCTCTAAAATGACCTTTACAGTGTTGATGGGGACGTTAAACCTCAACTCCAACAAACAAACTAGTTGTATAGTGCTTGTAAAATATAGCAATATGCAATGCATGCGCATTTATATTTTCAATAAGCTATAACTTAACAATAAATATTTCTAGCATTTCATATTTTATAACCGTAGTTGTATCAACACCTCGTGATTAACTATTGCAATATCTGTAGTTGCTGAACATGTCAAATAAAACATTATAATCAACATTTGTGGGAAGTTACATTAACATCCATAAACAAATGTAGGCACTAGAGCAAGGATAAAGTTTTCTAAAAATAGCCAAAGTGACCTTGACCTTGACCTAGGACCCTGAAAGTCAAACTTGCTGAAGATATTTTCATAAGCAATATTTGTGTGTAGTTATATTAAATCCCATATAATAATGTAGGCGCTAGAGCAATGACCAAGTTTTTTTTTTTTCTAAACATAGCCAGTGACCTTGACCTTGGACCGAGGATTTCGTTGTTCGAGGTGATAATAACTGTGTATATGTATATGTGAAGAAAACAAAAGAAAGAAACAATCTCTATCGGGATTCGGACTCGCCACCCTCTGACCCGTTGTCAAGCACTCTATCCAATACACTGGCACTTAAACAATGCTAACCGAATGGTATGCCTGAAAAATGAATTTCGAAAAATGACGATTTTCAACAACATTTTGGTCCTCGGTGTAATTTGTGTCTGGTATATGAAAGGGATACCTCCGCTGAAGCAACAGTCCTAATATGAAACAAATCCACTGAAGAATTAAGGTTACATATCGCTTTGAAAAACGGTTAACCAAAAGGTAAACCTCGGACGACGGCCACTCGACGACGCCCGCCCACCCGGACATCATAAAAAACCTCAAAAAAGTATTTCGTTCTCTACAAAACAATTATCTTCTCCATAATAGAGTTTTACGTATACTGTTGCAGTAAGCATTTACAAAATAGAAGTGAAGGCAACGATCAGATATCGATATAATTAACCGACAGCTCCCAGGGAACGAAACACAAAATGAAATTAACTAGATCCTAATGGAAACACAAATTCCCACAAAGTGGCCAATTGGCTATCAAAAAAGTTTAAACGATACACATACGTAGCAATGACAAACCACAACCAAAATTAACTGCGAAAGATTCTTAGCCAATTGGCCATTTTGTGGGAAAGTAGCTGTCATCTTAGCTTTCCACTTTTGATGTTTCCATTAGGATGTAGTTATTTCATCTTTGTGTTTTATTTCAAGTTTCAAATGTTAATACAATGTGTACGTTTATTTCTCACCTTTCTTGTCTGGTAAATTGTTGCTATGATGGACGATATAGATATTAACACAATACATCCTGCATAGTAATAATACTCGTCAGCAAACCAGAGTGTGCAACTGAATACTTGAAATATATAGAACGGCGACAAAACCTAAAATTAATAGAACAAAACATAACACAAAGTCTTTGTGAGAAAACAAAACATCAACAAAAATATATAAATGGTAAACTAGAAATTGTGTTTGTGAAACACCATGCCCCCAACCATATGCCTTTCCCTAAATGGGACAGTAAACAGTACCTCATGATCATTTGCATTAAAAATAAACCTGTCAAATATTAACAGATTTTAAACAATTCAGGTCATCTTTGCCTTAGTAGCAAACAAACTACCAAATATCATGAGCCCAGCTCAAGTGATTCTCTAGTTATTTGGTTCACAAGGTTTCCCTATAGCCAAAATGTATAAGTCCAAAAAGGGGCAAAACTCCATTAAATATTTTCAAAATTTCGTCAAACGTGAAACAGGTCATCTACATATTAGACCAAAACAGTATACCAAATATCATGCGCCTAGCTCAAGCGGTTCTCAAGATATTTGGTTCACAAGGTTTCCCTATAGCCACAATGCATACGTCAAAAAGGGGCATAAATCCGCTAAATATATCCGGAATTTCGTCGAAAGTTAGTCAGGTCATCTACACATTAGAACCAAACTGTATGCCAAATATCATTATCCTAGCTCAAGCGGTTCTCTAGATATTTTGTTCACAAGGTTTCCCTTTAGCCACAATGCATAAGTCAAAAAAGGGGGCATAACTCCGCAAGGACATGTCCGACGACAAAGAAAAAAAAATACGGTCCGCTTTTTTTTTATGCTCATGCCATATATGAAATTTCAAGATCCTAGCTCAAGCCATTCTGTAGTTTACCTAGGTAATTAAAGCGTAACCGATGGACTGACGGACGGACGGGGCAGAACCTTAATCAGGTCATCTACACATTAGACCCAAACTTTATGCCAAATAGCATGAGCCTAGCTAAGCTGTTCTCCAGATATTTTGCTCAAAAGGTTTCCCTATAGCCACAATGCATAAGTCCAAAAAGGGGCATAACTCCGTTAAATATTTTCGGAATTTCGTCAACAGTTAATTAGGTCATCTACACATTAGACCCAAACGGAATGCCAAATAGCATGAGCCTAGCTCAAGCGGTTCTCCAGGTATTTTGGATTCCACATAGCCACAATGCTTATGTCAAAAAAAGGCGCATAACTCCGTTAAAATTGTTCGGAATTTGGTCAAAAGATAAACAAGTCATCTTCACATTAGACCCAAATTGTATGCCAAATATCATGTGCCTAGCTCGAGCGGTTCTCCAGATATTGTGTTCACAAAGTTTCCCAATAGCCACAATGCATTAGTCAAAAAGGGGCATAACTCCGTTAAGTATTTCCGGAATTTCGTCAAAAGTTAATCAGGTCATCTAAACATTCGACCCAAACTGTATGCCAAATATCACGAGTATAGCTCGAGCGGTTCTCCAGACATTTTGATCACAAGGTTTCCCTATAGCCACAATGCATAAGTCAAAACAGGGGCATAACTCCGCAAGGACAAGTCCGACGCAAAAGAATAAAATACACATCCGCTTATTTTTCATGCTCATGCCATATATGAAATTTCAAGATCCTAGCTGAAGCCATTCTGTAGTTTACCTAGGTACTTAAAGCGTAACAGACGGACGGACTGACGGACGGGCAGGGCAGAACCAATATGCCCCATCCATTTCTTCGAAGTCTAACTGTTGGTTTCCTTTGACCCAGCATTTCAGTGGTTGCTTGCCGCCGAGTCCTCATCGCTGTTCATCTCTGTGGTTGTTTGATTGTTGTGTTCTCGGAGATGTTGCACTAATGGGTTAGGAGGCCTCCATGCAGTCTGAACAAACTATTTGTCTTAATCGCGACGGAAGAAAGAGCGTAGATTGCAGCTGCGTAAAATCGATTTAAGCCCTCATTTGAATTCGTTTATTTTTGTTATGGTTTGTCTTTTAGTGTGTGTATCGCTTATATATTATTTTGTTTTAGATACCCAATAGGCCATTTTGCGGATGAGTAACTGTCATTTTGGCTTTCCACAATTGATGTTTCCATTAGGGTCTGGTTAATTCGTGTTTGTGTTTCTTTCACTTTGGTGTCACTGGTGGGAGCTGTGGGTTAATTGTGTCGATTCCTGTCCATTACCTTGACTTCTATTTTTAACTCATTGTAGGCGGGAAACACTGGCAAACAGTCCAGGCCCAGATGAGACGTGCAAAACTAGGCGTCTGATCAGGGCCTGCACAATTTGCTAAGGGCATTTTCCGCTAAGAATAGAATAAAAAGATGGTAATAGGCCTGTCATCCCTTATATGATAAATGGTCCAACATATAGCACATATACTTTAGATACATTACGATAACACACCCGTTCATCCTAGTGCATTTGTCACATCTCCAAAATGGTAATTTTCTGATGCAAATCAGTGATACTTTTCTTTTTTATACTGAAAACATAGGTTGTAGGTGCTCGTTAGAACCCCCTCATGGAGGGGGCTCTAACGAGTACCAAAACCTATGTCTTGGAGCAGACTTGTTCACGTGATGAAATCACCATATTGCAGTTTATATGTTTACTTCCTTTGGACCATCAAGTCCAATTTAGTAGTGTAATATCTTTGCAAATACAATCCATACTACTTATGTCTCCACTAGAGGCCCTAAGCATTTTGCAAGTTTCTATAATTGCAGATTACCCCTTAAAGATCGACCATTTGCATTTAAAAGGCAATATACAAAGTGCCGAGACCCTTCTGCACACGTAAAATAGAAGTGAAGGCAATGATCAGGAATCGATACAATTAACCCACATCTCCCATCAGAGACACCAAAGGGAAAGAAACACAAACATGAAACAACAGACCCTAATGGAAACATCAATAGCGGAAAGCAAAAAGGACAGTTACTTTCCAACAAAATGGTCAATTGGCTATCCATAACAAAATGATATAAGCGATACAAAGTAGAAGTAAAACAAAGATCAGGAATCGATACAATTAACTTACTCCACCCATCAAAGACACCAAAGGGAAAGAAACACAAACATTAAGCGACCAGACAATAATGGAAACCTAAACAAAGGAAGGCCATAAGGACAGTTACTTTCCCACAAAATGGCCATATGGCCATCCAAAATAAAAAGACACAAGTGATACACACAGTAAGTAACAAACAACAACAACACTCAAAAGACAAATCACAACAAAAATAAAACCAATTAAGTCTCGCAACAATTTTGATTAAACACGACCGGGCCACGAAAAAGTTCAAACCACTGAGACCAGGAAAACTCAGATAAGCCTGCAAATCCGCACAGTCTTACCAAAGCTATTGCTATCGAAATGAGTGCTTTATGGCCTGTGTAATAACATTTATCGCGACTTTGTTTGTTGTTCGTTATTTAACGGTCCAGGCAAAATAGTTTCGGTTACCTAGTAACCAATCTTTTCCCGGGCAGGCTTATACATAAGCGCTTGACCAGTACAGTGCACAGTCTTTCACCAGAAAGTAAATACTGCGGCCTTTTTGAAGCAGCGGAAGGGAATGAATGGCTGTATAAAAGCCAGGACAGACGCTGCAGTGTCTTTATATTGGTTTTGTTTGGTTCCGGCGTCACTTATTACAGAGGGGTTCGCCCCCGCCCATAGGGGCTTGAAGTAATATATGGGCTGAATGATGCTTTCACGCAGAGCTGAATCCAGCCCGCACACTAGTACTGGTAAGCACCTTAGAGGATCTAAGCCTGTCCAGGAACCGCGGTGCGAGGCGGACCGTCCATGCTAATAAACACTATTGGTTTCATCTCAATGTCGGGTAAAAGTCCCACAAAATTAGAAGCAACGTGTTCAAGTGTTGACGGGGACGTTAAACCACAAATCAACCAACCTTTAAACAGTCTTATTAACATGTACATTATTTCATAAATAATAGCGCTTATCAGTTAAGTCGCAAATACAATGTTAATTTGTGATATAGTAGTCGCAGATAAGATTGACTAGGCGGAGCTATCATTTGTAACTGCCTTAGGAATATTCCATTAACGAAAAGGTAAACCAAGTCGCCCGATTGTGTGAATTCAACTGTAACAAAAGCATAGCTGTGGCATATGTGACCATTTCGTCCGCTTGTAGAAAGCATGCGAAAGGCACTCTACCGAATCTTCTAGTGGACTCAGCGAATATGACATATATCGACAACAGCTGAATAGCTTCGCCTAGTCAATCTTATCTTCGACTACTATACCATCACTCAACTTGAATCGTACGATATAAAATGCATTTGGTTTACTTACCTGCTTAAACAGTAGATTTATTATAGGTGTGACGTGGACTTGGATAGAATTTATTCCATATAACACTCGCCTGAAACATATTGTCAGTATCACAAAGCTATCTAACAAAATATTACATGTCATGAGCAACAAAAGACGAACCGAACCCTTTCACCCTCTAGACCCGTACAGATAATCGGGATCTATTCTATTAGCCATCTTTTTGATGATTTTTAATTGGCTGGAAATGCAACAGAATGAGCGTATCCAAATTCCAAGATAAAATCGTCTGCTTAGAAACGCAGGGGTAAAGGTTAACGTCCAAGCCGACACATATATTTCATTTCATATAAAGAGTAAAGAAATAATTAATTATGGTGTACAATGACGTTTTTAAGGCGTAATTTGTTTTTCGCAAGTTGCATGTTACAGCCACTGCCCTCCTGAAACCGAAGATTTCCAAAATCGATGAAAGACATAATAGAAGTGAAGGCAATGATCATGAATCGATACAATTAACCCAAAGCTCCAATCAGAGACACCAGAGGTAAATAAACACAAATAGAAACAACTTGACCCTAATCGAAACATGAATAGCGGAAAGCAAAAAGGACAGTTACTTTCCCACAAAATGGCCAATTGGCTATCCAAAACAAAATAATATAAGCGATAGACACACTTAAAGACAAGGGATAACAAAAATAAACCGCGACACATGAACCGCTTCAGAACGGTCAGTTAAATCAAGGAATTTCACTGGGGGGGGGGGGGGCGTAAGTCGAGTTTACGTGGTCACAATCCTCGCCCTTACTTCCGTCCCGATTTAGACAAATAATCAGTCCGCATGAATGCCTCCTAACTCATCAGTGCAACATCTCCGTGAACACAAAAAATCAAACAACCACAGAGATGAAACAACGGTCAGAAACCGCTGAACACAGTGAAAAATGAACAAAATAAGGACAAATACGCAATGCGAATTTACACCAATACATACTGATACACTGGCAATACAGTACGTATTTACGTCCGTCTTGTGCGCAAATACGGAAATAATAAGCAACTGGTGTGACAAAGTTTACGAAACAAAACGCGTGCGTATTGGAGCACGTATTTTTGAAAAATACAGAAGAAATAAGCAGCGGATGCAACAAATGTTACGCAGCAAAATGTGTATGTATTGAAGGACGTATTGTTTAAAAATACAGAAAAAATACGCAGCTTGTGCGGCAAACCTTGCGCAGAAAAAACGCATGCATATTGGTTTATATACATTTGAAAAATACGGAAAATACGCTGGTGGTTTGACAAAAAATTCGGTTCGTGTTGACATGTGTATTTATGACAGAATAGAAAAGAAAAACTAGCCTGTCAGTTTCACGTTGTGCAGCTATTCGCATACGTATTGTTTATATGGATCACAGAAAGTAACTATACATGCATATTGTCCTAGCCTAGGCTGGGAATATTGTACTTTTAGGCCAAGATTTTGCAGAAACGTACATATTTTGTATATTATTTAAATACAATGCATGTCCGACAAGAATTTCACAGCAATATGATCATAGTCTACATGTAGACAAGGAACACCCAAAGATACTTGGTTCATTCTGATTCAACATTACATCACGTAAACACGCCGATATGATTCTTATTCCCCATGAACCCCACTTTTATAAAATAAAACATAGGTTTACAGGGGGTAAACCTTATTTTTCTTATTTCTGCTCTTAATTATAGATTGTCGGTAATCGTTAGAACCGCCTCATTGCGGTGGTTCTAACGTGTAGAACCGCCTCATTGCGGCGGTTCTAACGTGTACTCACAATCTATATTCTGAGCAGAAATAAGGAAAATATCACAATTTTTCATTTAAAATTTTCGTTTTTAGATGGTAAAATTCACAATGTATTTGTACAGGCATGTTTGCGTAATGAATTCCAGAGTCAGGCCTACTAATGAAGCTGAAGCTATTAAACAACAAGAAGCAACCTCTAGCCCTTTCTTTGTATGCGCAGCTTAGTAACGCCCCGTCAAGGAAGTTAACTCTGTTGTTGTCGACATTCTATGTATAGGTTAGAAGTCATGTAGTCTAATGTTAGGTTAGCTGGTCTAAGATTTCGGCTGTTAGCAATCGCCAACAAACGATCGAACTATTGGCTTGAAAACCTGTCAATCAATTCTGGCGCAGGGCTAAATAGGCCCACTCCGGTTATAGCTGATAAGACAGGGGTGCAGATTGCCTGTGGTCAAAAATCTTCAAGTTTCAGAGCCAATACACTATATCTGGCATGGGGTTACATTGAGGTTAACTGCATTTATTACATATTAAAATCCATTCCTGAAGTGAAAATGAAATTGTGCAGATTTGGTGTGTAAAATGCTTTAACAATGGTTACAAAAGATAGGTCTGGAGAAAATGTTGAAGTGACAATAATATGCCACATATGCAGGGTGTGACCTTCATTCTTTTCCCAAAGCCAAGTTTAGACTATGAAAATTGTAGGTTTAAAAGATAAAATAATGGAATAGTCTGTACTGTTTCGACTGATAGATTAAAATGACAATTTGATATGGTATCCACATTTTTCATCACTTTACAACCAATCTTTGATCAACGTCGAACTAACATCGATTCGATGTTTGGTTTGTTTGTTTGATTTGAAGTTTAACGTCCCTGTCAACACTGTAAATGTCATTTTGAAGACGTTGCTTCCAATTTTGTGGGACTTTTACCCGACATTAGGATGAAATGACATCTCAAGCCCTGCCGCCCAATAAAACCAATAGGGTTTATAAGCATGGACGGGCCGACTCGCACCGCGTTGTCTAAGCAGGCTTTGATCCTCTAAGCGGTTTACCAGTACTCGTGTGCGGGCTGGTTTCAGCTCTGCGTGGAAGCATCACATCACGTGAATAAGTCCGTGAAATGAACATCCACCTTACCCCCACTATATATAGAGGAAACTGGGGTTTACGGGGTATACATTATTTTTTTCTTATTTCTGATACAAGACATAGGTTGTGGGTACTCGTTAGAACCACCTTATTGACCGCCTCAACGAAGCGGTTCTAACGAGCACCCACAACCTATGTTTGCAGTTTAACTACCATGATACGCGCCGGTAAAATGACCTAAATAATGTTTGCAGGGGTGTTAAATATCAAACCAAACAGCAGAAAAAAGAAAAATAGTGTATACCCGCTTAAAGAGGGACCCCATGCTTCCATGGTGAATATCAGACAGACACATAAATTACTCTCCGAACGGTCTGCACACCTCCCATGAGACTCATTGCTGGCCATAATTTACCTGCAAATGCCTGAGTCGTAAAATTAACTCCACCACTGGTGTTATCTTCTAGGTTTTCAGAAAGTCAAAGGGGAACTTGAATACAATTTGCCCACTCTGTATAGCTACCATTTTCTTTTTGATAACTTGAAGTGCAATATCATTCCATGATAATCATATGACTATGTATTACACACACACACACACACGCACGCATGCACGCAGATGGAGTGAGAGAGTCTTGAAAGAAAAATAGAAACTAGAGGCATTATACAATCTAATCAGCAAAAACCAAGGGTGCTGATCAGACTGCATGGATGTTCAGGTTGATCTTACACTTTTTTTGCGTTGAAACCACAAAAGCCTTTTTATATTTAGGTTATTTTTCTATCACCTGTGCAACATATTGCATTCTAGTACTGGTGAAAATCTTTTCAAACATAAATTGTAAGCGCTCGTCAAAACTGCGTAAACGAGGCGGTTGTCATGGGTACCCACAATCTAGGATTCCAAAACTCTTCGTAAATTTGGGCATAGGTACGTTGTATGATTTGTGATGCATAGCATATCTTTAGAGCCATGTATGCTATTTTTTAAGGTTATATATGGAATAGATGACATGTGTTTTTTTTTTGGGGTCTCTCTCTCTCTCTCTCTCTCTCTCTCTCTCTCTCTCTCTCTCTCTCTCTCTCTCTCTCTCTCTCTCTCTGATTATGTCCCTTTCATGAGATATGGCCCTTGTGAAATTTTTTGATGAAATCTCGTCGGCAATATAACTCAAAAAGTATCAAAGCTGCACCTTGAAAGATGATGAATGGATCTCACCCCAGCCATGTGAAGTATTACCTTTTCAACTAGGAGCAAGCAGTGTTGGGGGCATAGTGTTTCATAAACACCAGCTCTAGTTTCTCTTATTTCGACCCGAGGTGTGCAAAAACCGGAGTATTCGAAGAAAAACCACCTTACCTTCCATTGCAGAACTTAGCGTCTCATGAATGGATTGGAAGTGATGGGTAGACATTACGCTAACACATCCGTGCGACATAGTGCATTTTTCACATCTCCAAAATGGCTAGTTTTCAGATGAAAATCCCTGATATTTTCCGTATTTATACTGCAAATTTCTCTTAAATAAAGTGGGGTTTATTGGGGTGGGGGTGGTGTTCACGTGATGTTGACATTGTAGGTACCGATCCGAGTCTTGAACACATCGTTTCATGATAGTTAACATTTCTGCCAAGTAATTTCAAAATTCATTCAGGAATAACAAAGTTGTTAACTAACCATTTTTAACCTTTGACCTCTACGTATGACCTTGAACCTCGAGGTACTGACTGAGTCTTGTGCGCGAAACATCGTCTCATGATGGTTAACATTTCTGCAAAGGATCCGGGAATAAATCAAAGCACTGAGAGTACTGGTGGGTCGATCGTCTCTGAGTGTAGGTTGGGAAAATAGTCCTGAGCTGAGAATCGAACTGTTCGTTTAACTTGAGCTAGCACAGTAGATCTGATCAGACATCGCGTTATGTGGCGTCTGGTTATGTAGATTCTGTTTGCCAATGCCCAAGTGCTCGAGCACAGTCCACCCGCGCCCGCGCCTATCGGGGCTTGAATAAATAGATGGGCTGTATGATGCTTCCACGCAGAGCTGACAGTCCCGTAACATTGGAAGTGACGTCTCCAAATGACCTATACATTCTTGACGGGGACGTTAAACCTTAAATCAAACAAACGAGCACAGTCCAGAATTTTTTTCTTACGCTGCGCTCTGACGTCTAAGGGTAGTACTTGGGTTTTGTTCAACAGAGTGGGGAGGGTGCCCACGCAGCCCCACCCATCTTTTGCAAATTATCTCAGATTCATGCAGTTTTTCACCCTCTGCAAAATACCTGAAATTCGCATCCTCAACCTGCCCCTTTTCAGAGTCTGCGTACGGCCCTGAATCATGTTCAAACTGTTATTGCATACATACATGGCGAACAGTGCCGACCCTGATCAGAAGCAATATACTCTAAAGCCGATCTTGGTCTACGCTGTATGTCTAAAAACGGTACCACCTATAAAGTCTGCGCGACTCATTTTTGCCATTAAACATTTCAGGGACGGGCCTCCGTGGCCTAGTGGTAAAGAGCGCTGACTCTTGATCATTAGGTCTCTCACCGCTTTGGTTCGAGCCTCGCTCGGGTCATATGGGAGACGCCAAGTTCTGCAACTGAAGGCCAGGTGGTTTTTCTCCGGGTACTCCGGTTTTCGCCCACCTCTGATTATCGATTGGCTCGATATGAGTGAAATAATCTTGAAAGGGCCGTAAAACCAAAACAACAAAAAAAAAAAAAAAAAAAAAAAAGTTATTGTTTTTCTCTCATTACGAGAGCAACCTGGCAATTTATACTATTTCGTTTAACCCTCAAATGCCACTATTTAACCAAACAGTGTAGTCCCTGTGCAACCGGCTGAGCAGACGCCACATTCCGCGGCGTCTGATCTGAGTACTATCCAGCACACGATTCCTGTCACGACTATAGATAGCTCTTGTTATAGCCTAGCCACTAGGTGTTAAATGAATAATATGGAATTAAAATCATCTTTTGCATTAAAATGAACAGTGTATAAAAGTGTAGCTAGTCTAGTCTCTCTGGCTCAATTTTGACCTAAGATTTGAGACTCTACCAAATAGACTTGCCATTACTAAGAAGGTGATAAATTTTTAAACCAATAAAAAATACCAACAAAAAATGATCAGACTTTTATTATCAAACTAGTAGCTAGTCTACTCTTGTTACATCGATAAAAATAGCGCAACGTTTAAAGTTCTATTAATAAAACATAATATTGGTTTTCCCAAATCAGTGATGGTCACGTGGACAACTGCATGAATACCGTTTGCCATTTAGTAAATTTGGGCCGATCGTAAACCGATCGATCCAAAAAAGCTATTGACTGAACACGAAAAATGACCTTTTTTGACATTTGACCACTGTGACCTTGACCATGGAGGTACCGACCTGGGTCTTGCGTGCGACAAATTGTCTCATGATGGTCAATATTGCTGCCAAGTTATTTTCAAATCCATCCAGGAATAACAAAGGTATTGACAGGACACAAGAAAATACACTTTTCTTTACCTTTCACCTCTATGACCTTGACCTCGGGGGTACCGACCTGGGTCTTGCAAACGACACATTCTCTCATGATGGTTAACATTTCAGCCAAGGAATTTCCAAATCCATCAAGAATAACAAAGATATTGACGGACGGGCAGTCGGACGGACAGCGCAATGTCATAATACATGTACTTCCTTTTTTCCATTTGTCGATTGATTTGATTGATTGATTCGAGGTATAACGTCCTCGTCGACACTGTAAATGTCATTTTGGAGACGTTGCTTCCAATTTTGTGGGACTTTTACCCGTCCTTGAGATGAAATGACATCTCAAGCCCTGTCGCCCAATGAAACCAATAGGGTTTTTAAGCATGGACGGACCGACTCGCACCGCTTTGCCTGGGCAGGCTTAGCGGTTTACCAGTATTCGTGTGCGGGTCGGTTTCAGCTCTGCGTGGAAGCATCATGCAGACCATCTATTTCTTCAAGCCCCGATGGGCGGGGGCCATATTGTCGATTGTATTGGAGTTTAACGCCCAATCAACACTGTTTTAGGTAATTTCGGAGCCGGTCCGTTTACCTATCCACCTTTTTCCTGGACAGGCTTAAACGAAAGTGGTTAACCAGTATATACGGTGCATATTCTTTCGCAAGAAACTGACAACTGCCCTTCTTGAATCAGCGGAAAGGAGAGAATGGCCGTAGAAAAGATTCCATGATCAGTCCCTCGAAAGAATGTTGCCAACCGTGGCAGGTATAGAACCCGCGTCCTCCTGATCACCAGTCAGACGCGCATCCGACTGAGCTACCGAGGCCGGTTTTTTTTTTCAAAACTGGCATATAAAAATCAAAGCACTGAGAAATCTGGTTGGTCGATTGTCCCTGATTGTTTCATTTAACCCTGAAATTCTCGATTTTAAGCAATTAGTGTCGATCTTGATCAGATGCCGCTTTCTGTTGCGTCTGGTCTGAGTCAAACCTATGATTCTTAGATAACCCTCTTTCGCAACCCTCTGACCTCAAGGCGGCTACTGTAAAACCTGGTATAGTGGCCACCTCTATTTAACAAGCAAACCTGTCTTAAGCAAGCATACCCTCGGTTCCCAAAATAGGAAAATGCATTAAAATTCATCTGTATTAAGCAAGCACCTGTCCTAAGCAAGCACATTCTGATCATCTCTTTGGTGACCTCTCTCTCTCTCTCTCTCTCTCTCTCTCTCTCTCTCTCTCTCTCTCTCTCTCTCTCTCTCTCTCTCTCTCTCGTACAAATGTTTTGGGTTCTCGTACGAACCGCCTCATTGAGTGCTCACCATTGTGATACGGTTGACAGAAAAAGAAAATGCACTCACTCAGTACAATGTCATTTATACGAACCTGTTAACCTCTCTCTCGTACAAATGTTTTGGGTTCTCGTACGAACCGCCTCATTGAGTGCTCACCATTGTGATACGGTTGATAGAAAAGAAAATGCACTCACTCAGTACAATGTCAATTATACGAACCTGTTAACGTTCTCTCTCTCTCTCTCTCTCTCTCTCTCTCTCTCTCTCTCTCTCTCTCTCTCTCTCTCTCTCTCTCTCTGTCTCTTCGAGAGAGAGAGAGAGAGAGAGAACTAGAAATACTGTTAGACCAGGGAGGAAACCATTCTCACTAAAGCTGGGATCAGTCTGGATGATCATAATCTACTCCTTTCGCATAAAGTACAGCTATTTAAGGGTTCGACGAAAGGCGTTCAAGCTTAGGATCCCTTTTCGAGCCTAAACGCAGAGACAATCAGCCATCCCATGCGTTTAGTAATTTGACTTCAAAAGCTGGGAAGAAGAAGAAGAAGAAGAAGAAGAAGAAGAAGAAGAAGAAGAAGAAGAACAAGAAGAAGAACAAGAAGAAGAAGAAGAAGAAGAAGAAGAAGGCAGAGCTGCAAATGTGATATTGCGAGAAACCAGTTGTGTGTTACTCTATCTGCCATAGAGAGTTTAATAATTGAGAGCCCCCGCCCATCGGGGCTTGAAGAAATAGATTTGACTGCATGATGCTTCCACACAGCGCTGAAACCAAACGCATATATGAGTACTCGTAAACCATTAAGGTCTAAGCCTGCCGAGGCAGAGTGGTGCGAGCCGGCCCGTCCATGCACATATAATTTATTGGTTTGATTGGACGGCAAGGATTGAGATGTCATTTCATCTCAATATCGGGTAAAAATCCCACAAAATTGGAAACATCGTCTCCGAAATGACTTTAATAGTGTTGACTGGGACGCTAAACCTCAAATCAAACAAAGCAAACAAAGACTGAAAGTTTGTTAGATTAATTTTCATTGCACATTGAACTGATCATTACGGTAACATATCTGCGCGGCATTTTCCACATCTCCAAAATGGCCACTTTTGATGAAAACCCATGATATTTTTCTGCAAACATATAATAACGAGTACCCACACCCAATTACAGAAATACGAGAAAATAATTATGTTTATCCTTGTAAACCCCAGCAGGTGCCGGTCCCGGTCCCGGTAGCTCAGTCGGATGCGCGTCGGCAGCATTCTTTCATGGAGATTGATCATGAAATCTTTTCTACGGTCATTCTCTCCCTTCCGCTGATTCAAGAAGGGCAGTTGTCAGTTTCTGGTGAAAGAATGTGCAGAGTAATGTGTAACTTTAAAATCTGGACTGGACTTGTGTACTTAGACATTGTTCAAGCCTAGGAAACTGATTAGAGGTTCTAAGCCTGCCCAGGAAAAGTGGCGCGAGTTGGCTTGTCCATGCATATAAACCCTTTTTGTTTTATTTGGGCTTGAGATGATGTCATTTCATCTCAATGGCGGGTAAAACCCCTACAAAAATGGCCTATGAAGTGTTAACAGAGAATTTAAATCTCAATTCAAACGAACAAATTGTTCAAGCCTACTCTCAGAATCAATTGCAGTTACATCATACATTTGGTTTAGAAGCCTCCGTGATGTAGTGGTTACGCTACCCGCCTTGTAAACCAGGGGTCGCAGGATCGATCCCGGGCTTTTCCAGACTTTCGGATGAGTCCTTAAACCGAGGTCCCGTCTCCTATGACCTTAGCTAATGGTGGAACGTAAGACTCAAACACTCACTCACTGATTTGAGGTTAAACATCCCCGTCAACACTGTATAGGTCATTTTGGAGACGTTGCTTCTAATTTTGTGGGACATTTACCAGACACTGAAATAAAATGACATCTCAAGCCCTGTCGCCCAAAGAAACCAATAGGGTTTACAAGCATGGACAGTCAGACCCCCACCGCTTTGCCTGGGCAGGCTTAGATCTTCTAAGTAGTTTACCAGTACTCGTTTGCGGTCGGTTTCAGCACAGCATGGAAGCATTATGCAGTCCATCCTTTTCCTCAAGCCCAGATGGGCCAGGGCCGGTTACATCATAGAACCCCATAAAGTGTAAACAAGTCGAAAATAATGATAGCGAGCCGATGGGTGGGTAGGTTCCACTAGGAACAAGATTGAAATAAAGAATTTATGAGCATTAAAACACAAAATAGGAACCCGGAAGTAATTTTTATTGTTGCATTCCTCATGTTAGTTTTACGTCCACCAACAGCTAAGTCATACGGTGACGGGACCTCGGTTAAAAGACTCATCCGTATTACGAAAACACGCCTATAAAAATACATTGCAAACTTTACCGACGAAAAACGAATATCTTAAGAAGAACAAGATGTATTTGTGAAACACGAATATGTCCCAGGGCATGGTCATTTTTTCTTCGAAGCTGATCACGGGTCAAGACCAAGGTCACAGGTCAAGATCAAGGTCTCAGGTCAAGACCAAGGTCACAGGTCAAGATTTTTTGTGTGAGTAGGAAGATATTGTCACAAGGAGCCTACATGCTCAATATAAAGTTTCGAACTCAACAGGGTCAAAAGATATGACCAATAATACTTTTATCTTTTGGTTGGATGTTGTCGGTCGTCGTCGTCTGACGACGTATATCTTCTGACGTCAACACTTTCAAACGACATCTTCAAATGACAACTCCTCCTGTACCATTTGCCCAATTTCATTCAAACTTCACAGGAATGTTGGCTAGGTGACTCCCTACCAAAATAGCTAAAATTGTCCAGATGGTCCCCAGAGCTAAAAATAGAAAAAAAAAATTCAAACGACAACTCCTCCTGTACCCTATTCCCAATTTCATTCTAACTTCATAGGAATGTTGCTTTGGTAAACGTCTACCAAAATAGCTTAAACGATCCCGCTTCATGAACAAGATGACCACCAGAGCTAAGAACTAGAGAAACTATCAATAAAGGTGATGATTAATACCCCCGCCTCAATACTTGACACAGAAAGCAAACATAAACAGTCTCCACTGCGTCCATTCAGGGGCAATAACTCCATAATTGTTGGACAGATTCTCCTGAAATTTGCGTCTTGCACATCTACTTATCCTAGTGAATAAGTACGTCAAGTATCCATTGAATCTGACTGATAGTGAAGGAGGAGTTCAGCGGACAAATTTTTGCAGCAACCACTTTTCAGTGATTCCGGAGCAATAACTCCATAATTGTTGGACAGATTCTCCTGAAATTTGCGTCTTGCACATCTACTTATCCTAGTGAATAAGTATGCCAAGTATCCATTGAATCCGACTGATAGTGAAGGAGGAGTTCAGTGGACAAGATGTTTGCAAGCAAATCAGGGTCAAGAAAGTATGTTTCAAATTGATTCAGGGGTCATAACTCCGTAAATATAAAATTTGCGTCTTACAAATATACCCCTCCTTGTGAACAATTATGGCAAGTATAAATTGAATCCGACTCATAGTGAAGGAGGAGTTGAGCGGACAATGTTTTTAGCACATTTTTTAGCAAATCAAGGGCCATAACTCCGTAATTATGGGTCAAACTTTAGTGAAATTTGCGTCTTGCATATCTACCCCTCCTGGTGAACAATTATGGCAAGTTTCAATTGAATCCGACTGATAGTGAAGGAGGAGTTGAGTGGACAATGTTTTTAGCACATTTTTTTTAGCAAATCAAGGGCCATAACTCCGTAATTATGGAACAAACTTTAGTGAAATTTGTGTCTTGCACATCTACCCCTCCTGGTGAATAATTATGGTAAGTATCAATTGAATCCAATTGATAGTGAAGGAGGAGTTGAGCGGACAATATTTTGCAGACAGACCACCCGAACGCCCGACAAACCAACCATCAGGCTGATTCCAGTATACCCCCTTCAAACTTCGTTTGCGGGGGTATAAAAAGAAAATCATCGTTAATTTGCTTCAAACGCGAACTCCTCCTAAAGCCTTATGCCAATGTGATTCAAACTTCATAGGAACGTTGCCTAGGTGACTCTCTATCAAAATAGCTAAACTCGTTCCGCTCTGACAAACAAGATGACCACCAGAACTAAAAAATAGAAAAATCTTGAAACGACAACTCTTCCTTTACCCTTGGGCCGATTTCATTCAAACTTATGCTAAGATGACCATCTACCGAAATAGCTAAAACGATTTTGCTCGGATGAACAAAATGACTGCAAGAGCTAAAAATAGAAAAACATCGTACATTTGCTTCAAACGCGAACTCCTCCTAATCCCTTGGGCTAATTAGATTCAAACTTCCAAGGATGTTGCCTTGATGACTCACAACCAAAATAGCCAAAATCGTTATGCTGTGACAAACAAGATGGCCGCTAGAGCTAAAAATAGAAAAAATCTTCAAACGACAACTCCTCCTCTACCCTTGAGCCATTCATACAAACTTCGTAGGAATATAAATGACCTTCTACCACAATAGCTTAAATGATCCAGCTCCGGTGAACAAAATGGCCATCAAAGCTAAAAATAGAAAACATTGTAAATTTGATTCAAGCCAGAACTCCTCCTAAACCTTTCGGCCAATTTGATTCAAACTTTGCAGGAATGTTACCCAGGTGACTCCCTTTCAAAATTGCTAAAATCATTCCGCTCTAAGGAAAAAGATGGCCACCAGAGCCAAAAATAGAATGTACTAGAGACAGTGATACTCAGTAGAGCGAATCAGGGCCCTCTGGGCTCTCTTGTTCATTAGACCTACAACTGTTGACTGGGTGGTAAAACCACAACATACATATTGAGGCGGTTATAAAAAGTACCAACAATCAATTTTTAGCAGAAATTTTCATAATTACACCAAACCTTAAGAGCCTTACCTGAGCAGTTTCGGGATATTTTGCTCACAAGCTTTCCCTGTGTTAAAATGCCAAAGTCCAATGACGGAGGCTGCCCCCCCCCCCCCCCCCCCCAGAGCCGTCGACTCAGGTGATCTAAAAGCTTCATGCGGATGCAGATGACAGATGCCGTCAAGGCCAGAAATTACCCCACCCCACCACCACGGCAGCTCCTGCAGGGAGCACAATGAGCCAAGACAGCAAACTCTACATGACTGTGTGCACAGTGAATATTGAAAATAGCCTGCACACGTTCACGTTCAAAGGCTTCACTTGACTTCTTAATGCTGACAATGAATACCCTGACCGGACTGTGCCCATGTGCAAGCTGATGTGTGTTTACAGAAAAAACTTCAATATTGTATATATACATTTTGCTGCACCCCGCCCATCGGGGCTTGGAGAAATAAATGAGGCTGCATGGTGCGCCCAAGCAGAGCTGAAACCAACCGCACCTGAGTACTGGTAAATCGCTTAGAAGATGGAAGCCTGCCCAGACAAAGCGGTGCAATTCTGACCGTCAATGTATATAAACCCTATTGGTTTCATTGGGCTTGGGATGTCAATTCAAAGTCCCAACAAGGGGACAATGATGGCCCTGGGTCGCTCACCTGATTCATAGTGTAAGAAATGGACCCCGGGGACAGGCCCCATGCTATAGTTTGCATAATCTCGGTAGAGGTCTAAACGGAGATGCTTTCATACTAAATACCGAAGACCGGAGCCTTCTGGTTTGAGACATGCAGTATTTTAAAGGTTTTCCATATATGAGTCTATATAAAACCTGTGGTCCCCGGGACTGCGCCATTTTGGCCCAAGGGCTATAATTTAAACAATCTTGGTAGAATTACACAAGACGAAGCTTCATACCAAATATCAAAGACCTTTGCCTTCTGGTTTCAGATAATATTTTCAAAAGTTTTAGGTCTATGTAATCAAGTGGGCCGAGGGGTGGGCCCATTTTAGCCCCAGGGCTACAATGTGAAAAAGGTTGGTCGAGGTCCACTAGATGAACCTTCATACCAAATATCAAAGACCTTGGCCTTCTGCTTTCAAACAAGGACATTTTCAAAGGTTTTCCCTGTATAAGTCTATGTAAAACAAGTGTGCACCGGCATGGACCCACCTTTGGACCCAGGGCTATAATTTGAACAATTTGACCAAGGCTTTGTGATTTCAGACAAGAGTGGGCACGGGGCAGAGCCATTTTTGGCCCCAGGACTATAATTTGAACGATCATGGTTGAGGTCCACTAACAAAGCTTCATATTAAATTATTAAAATATCAAAGAACTGAGCCTTCTGGTTTCAGACAAGAAGATTTATTAAGATTTTCCCAATATAAGTATATGTAAAACCAGCGGGCCCAGGGGATTGGGGCATTTTTGGCCCCAGGTCTGTAATTTGACAATCTTGATAGAGGTCCACTATACAAAGCTTCATATCAAATATCAAATACCTGATACTGCTGTTTTAGAGAAGAAGGCTTTTAAAGAAATTTCCTATCTAAGTCTATGTTTAACCAAGGGGCCCGGGCGGGGCATTTTTTACCTCAGGGCTATAATTTGAACAATCTTGATAGAGGTCAACTACATGTAAATGAAGCTTCACACCAAATATCAAACATCTGGTCATTCTGTTTTCAGACGAGAATTGTTTTAAAAAGGCTTCCCTATAAAAGTCTATGTAAAACTGGTGTACCCCGGGACGGTGGCAGTTTTGGCCCTAGGGACATAATTTGAAAATCTTGGTACAGGTCCATTAGACACAACTTCATTCCAAATATCAAACACCTGGGCCTTCTGGTTTCAGACAAGAAGACTTTTAAAGGTTTTCCCCCATTTAAGTCTATGTAAAACCGGTAGGCCCTGGCGCCGGGGCATTTTTTGCCCCAGGGCTGTAAAGTGAACAATCTTGGCAGAGGACAACTAGATACAACTTCATACCAATTATCAAACACCTGGGCCTTCTGGTTTCAGACAAGAAGATTTTAAAAGGTTTTTCCCTATATAAGTCTGTGGGTGGGTCTATTGGTGGGCCCCAGTGCGGGGCAGTTTTGGCCCAAGTGATATCATTTGAACAATCTTGGCAGAGGTCCTACAGATACAACTTCATACCAAATATCAAACACCTAGGCCTTCTGGTTTCAAAGAAGATTTTTAAAGATATTTCCCTATATAAGCCTATGTAAAACTGATGGGACCCGGACCGGGGGCATTTTTGGCCCAAGGGCTATAATTTGAACATACTTGGTAGAGGTCCCATAGATGAAGCTTCGTACCAAATAACAAAGTCCTGGGCCGTACGGTTTCAGAGAAGAAGATTTCAGTAAAAAAATCAATTTTTGCTCCTGTGACCTAGATGTCCAACGGACCAGAGCCGTTTGAACAACTTTGAAAGGAGACCACATAAGGATAATTCCTGTGAAGTTTGGTCAAAATCCAATCAGTGGTTTAAAGAAATTGTTTACGCACACCCGGACGCACGACGGACGACGGACAAAAAGTGATCCTAAAAGCTCACGTCGTCACTACGTGACAGGTAGCTATTTACGAAGAGGGTTTAGAAATAACCCCTAAGATGCCATGAAAAAAATATATCGGAAAATGTTGTCTGTTGCATCTTCTTGCAGGTTTTGCAAACTGGCAAACTGTGTGGACCCTGATCAGACTGTACCTCTAACAGCGTGGACATTGATCAGACTTCTCCTAGCATATTTTGCTTCTAATATTTTTACGTTTCCTTACCTAGGTCGATAGTTGCTAAATGCAGTATTTGAGAGAGTCTACAATGTATGAATACAAAAGATTGAAATTATTATTACTGTCAGATTAACCTTAAACTGGAAATGGCTCTGCCCACTCAGGAAGAATTCATTTGGCAGAAGTGTGTGAATATATAGTAAATAATGCAATAACAGTTGAAAAAAGTCAGCTTGATCTTCTGCTCTGAATCATGTTTTTTATTTTGGTTTTACGGCCCTTCCAAGATTGTTTCACTCAAATCGAGCCGATCTTTAATCAGAGGTGGGCGAAAACCGGAGTACCCGGAGAAAACCACCTGACCTTCCGTTGCAGAACTTGGCGTCTCACATGTGACCCGAGCGAGGCTCGAACCACAGCGTTGAGAGACCTAATGATCAAGAGTCGGCGCTTTTAACCACTAGGCCACGGAGGCCCGTTTCTGAAACTTGTACATGTACTTTCATTTCGTGACTATTATATCTAAAGCATGATCTCACAATGTGCTAGTAACTTATCCTGTCTAGGAACAGTGAAGGGAACTGACCGGCCCAACATGACCTTAGCTGTTGACTGGGTATTGAAACAAAAACTGTTTATTCTGTTTATTCTGTTGCAGTGTGTTGGAGTTTATCTGACTTAATATCAGGGAACTTCAATTAAGAAGGGCAAGAGGTTATTCCCTACTGTTTAATTGCTTCAAGCCTAGCTGACACTAGAATTTACTAGAATTTAATGATGCATCAAAATGAGCTAAGAATCTGCCTACATGTACAAGTATAGTGCATCTTGCTTGGTTGAAGAAGAAGAAGAAGAAGAAGAAGAAGAAGAAGAAGAAGAAGAGAGAGAGAGAGAGAGAGAGAGAAATCCAGATAAAAATAGGGGCTAAATTGCCCTTTATGAGACATTATCACTGTACTGGCTAAGAATGAAGTAAAATTTATTTATCTGTTTATTTATTTTGAGTTTGTTCGTTTCATTTGAGGTTTAACGTCCCCGTCTACATTGTAAATGTCATTTTGGAGACGTTGATTCCAATCTTTTGGGAATTTTACCAGACGTTGAGATGAAATGACATCTCAAGCCCTGTTACCGAATGAAACCAATATGGTTTATAAGCATGGACGCTCCGACTCGCACCGCTTTTCCTGGGCAGGCTTAGATCCTCTAAGCGGTTTTCCAGTATTCGTGTGCAGGTCGTATTTAGCTCTGCGTGGAAGCATCGTGCAGCCCATCTATTTCTTCAAGCCCCGATGGGCGGGGGCCTTATTTATTTTAAGTATAATGGCCCATTGCGAGGCGGTTGAAACCAGTTCCCACAATCCATCTTTTTTGCCGAAATAAGAAAAATAATGCATACCCCTGTAAACCCCAGTTTTACTGTATACAAGAAAAACGCCAAATGGCATTATGGACGGGTTTTTTTAAAAAGGTTTACCAAAAGGTAAACCGAAAAAGGTAAACCGGGACGCGGACGCCCGGCCGCCCGCCCGCACGGACATCGCTATTCTAAAGGACGCAATTTTTACTTGAAAAACCCCGTCCAAAAAGTGGGGTCAAAATTATGTAGGCGTGCTTTCCTGATGATAAAATGTATTCGCTAGATGGCAAACGGTGTAGAAGCCATCTGATCTGGACCTACATTGTTTGCAAAGGTAGACATTTTCGTGTTCAACGGGATAAGGACTAACAAAGGACAGACAGACGCACAGAACCGTAGCAAAACAATGTGTCTCCTCCCCTTTCAGGGGAAGGGGCATAATAATAATAAAATAAATAAATAAATAAATAAATAAATAAACTGTCAATGAAAAAAATGAACCTATAAATTCCGTCGTTGAGACTGATCTTGACATCTTTTCCTAGTCATTCTTTCCCTTCATCTGATTCAAGAAGCGCTTCTGGTGAAAAGGATGTGTGCACGTATACTCAAAATAAATAAATAGATAAATAAACTTTACTTCTGTTATCGGCCCTGCCCATCGGGGCTGGCTGGGTGATGTTTCCATGCAGAGCTGAAACCGACCCGCACACGAGTACTGGTAAACTGCTTATAGGATCTAAGCCTGCCCAGGCAAAGCGGTGCGAGTCGGCCAGTCCATGCTTATAAACCCTTTTGGTTTCATAATTGGGCGACAGGGCTTGAGATGTCATTTCATCTCAATGTCGGGTAAAAGTCCCACAAAATTGGAAGCAACGTCTCCAAAATGACCTTTACAGTGTTGACGGGGACGTTAAACCTCAAATCAAACAAAATTACTTGTGTTACTCAGAGATATTCTTAACCAAAGGCCCAAGGCAGTGATAATGTCTCCCAAAGGGCAATTAAGCCCCTATTTTCTTCAAGACCGACCCTAGCTATCTAATTGCTTAATCAGTGGCATTCGAGAGAAATGGCCATTAATCTGACTTTAATATAATTTATGTTGTTGTACTGGTCAGTTGTAAGTTGATTTCTTACACAATGTTGCAATATGTAACTGATGTCAATGGCATGTACTTTGGTTTGTGTTTTACGGCCCTTTCAAGATTATTTCACTCATATCGAGTCGATCGTTAATCAGAGGTGGGCGGAAACCGGAATGCCCGGAGAAAAACCACCTGATCTTCCGTTGCAGAACTTGGCGTCTCGTACGTGACCCCAGCGAGGCTCGAACCCACAGCGGTGAAAGACCTAATGACTAAGAGTCAGCGAGGTATGTACAAGATAGCCTGCTCCCAACAAAACGACTAAATACTTTTTTATATGTACATGTCTGGGCAAACAATGCAGACCCAGATCCGAGAGGAGCAGTATAAGGATCTGCATTCTTTGACATATGACGCCTATTCAAATATATTGGTAAAATGTTTGCACCAAAACAAATAAATAAATAAATAATAAATAAATAAATAAAAATAGAACCAAACTTTTCAGATAAAATTCGTGATATTTTTCATGTTTCTGCTCGAAATACAAACCGTGGGCACTCGAGAGACTCGCCTCGACGAGGCTGTTTTTATGACTACCCACAATCTATGTTTTTGAGATAAAAATCCTGATATAGTTTTCATGTTTCTGCTCAAACCACAGACCGTGAACACTCAATAGAATCGCCTCGGTGAGGCTGTCTTTACGATTACCCACAATCTATGTTTTTAAGCAGAAAAAGAAAAATAATGCTTATCCGAGTCAACTCCAGTTTTACTATTTCAAAATGGGGGTTAAGGGGTCAGAATTATATATATGTACTTGTAATTTGTGACAATATACAGACCGCGAAGGTAAAGAAAATAAAAGCCAAATGTGAGCTAAGGCCCCCCCACCCACCCACCCACCCACCCACCACACACACAAAAATAGCCGTGTTTTCGCTAACCCAACTACCCTGCTTCAGACACTGACTCTACTAGTTTTATCAATAAAGAACAAAATAAAAATTAAAACACAAACCCTACCATTTTCAATATCCGATCCTACCCAGTGTCGTCTTTGCATTTTCCCATATTATTTTTGCGTTTTAAGTACATTTTTTTAGTTTTTGTCATTTAGTACCTTCAAAAATACAGAGCTGACTTTTTTGAGCATTTAAAATGAATTATGATATACAATCCAAGTCTCAACATGACAACTTTATTGACAAAAAACATGTACAAAAACAAAAATACATAAAAAAATACAAGCCCGATCCTGTATTTTTCGAGGGAAAAAAAATAAAATAATAAAAAAAAGATTCTCGCACCTACTGACCAAACTTTTTTTCAGCATGATAGTAGAAGCGCAACTATGTTTTACGCCTAGGTCAAGATATCAAACACTTGTTCTTAAACATCGAGGCGGCTGCGTTTCTGTGATTGTCGTATTTCAAATCCGCAAAACGCGTTTGTGTCACACACTCAATGCGTATTGTTTTTCAATAAGTCCATCTGCGTCAGCATGCATACGCAATGTGTATTGTTTATCGATACGCTCAATGCGTCTGCATGATTAAAACTTCACAATACGCGCATTGCGTATTCGTTTCATATACGCACAATGCTTTTGCACACGTAAACTTTGTCACACACGTATTTGCGTATTTTTGTTTATTTTGGCGACTTTTTCCTGTGGAAATGCTGGAGCAAACAATGATAGTGCACAAGGACCCAATCTCAATGCTGTTGTACTTATGCCGATATAATGCAGTTCTATTGTTAGTTTTCTGTTGGCTAGTGGTTATTTAAATGAAACATACTTAGAATATCAACTTCTTTAATTCATTGTATTGGCACCTGATTAAGATATGTTTTGTCACTATTTACTCAGTTTCTACTGCACATCAGGTTAAGTTGTTGCTTTGCCATTTAGAAGTCAGAGGTCATTAATGGGTATGACCTCCACGATTGACATGGCGTTAAATGTTGATTATATGTTGAATACACATGCTTTCTGTAGGTCTGTTGAGCAAAACGCGCCCATTCCTCTACAAGAAACCAATAACGGTCTACCAGACTACTCTATTCATCCAGTCAGAGAGATACGGCTTCTCGTAAAACATTCCATACATACTCGATGGAACGCGATTCTGGAGATATCGTAAACCAGTCCAAACGCTGATTGTTGTTGTTTTGAAGAAACGTTTTAACGATTCTGAGATCTGGAGTTGTCATCTTTGACCGGCGAGGTGTTTTCCATCCTCCATCCTTCACAGCAACGAATGTCAGACCAACGTAAGGTTGGCATCGATACGACGTGGTAACGTCCTATCGGTGTCGGTCCGAGGTTTGCCTGCTGATTTTTCATGGTTGTGATGTACCGCTGACCATATCTATCCTGGTAATAACCACAGCCCTGTCAGTACGTCGATAAAACGTAACCCAAACCCACACCGCAACTTGAAATGCTTTCAGAGGAAAACAATGGTCCCCGACCGCAGATATAACTTAAACACATATTTGACTTTAATTACCAAACTATAAGGTGCCAACAAGCCGTTATTGGCTAAAACGTATCCATTTTTGGAAGCCTGTGACCTTACAAAATGGTCATTAAAAAGGTCAAGATCACCCAAATCTATTCAAATTTGATAAGTTGTAATGTAATATTGTACCTAGCATGACCAACATTATTCAATTCTTAAATGAGTTAGGACGCAAACAAGTAATTTTTCATTTGGTGTTTTTGAGGAAAGGTGTAAGGCCAAGGTCACCAAAATCTAATCAAATGTTTCGTTGGTTGCAATGATATACTGTACCAAGTGTGACCAATTTCATCGATAGGATGCAGGCAAACCAAACTCCACAGTCTTCAGGGACCTGTGTCCTTTAAAATAATGTCAAGGTCACCAAAATTTAAACAAATCTGCGGTATGCCTTAATGATATATATATTGAACCAAGATTTGCCAAAATTAATTAATTTATTCAGGAGATAGAGCAGACAAGTCATTTTTGGCCCCAAAATGACTGTCTTTTGGTGATCTGTACCCTAGAAAATAAATTCAAGGTCATCATAAACAAATAAATTTTCCCCAATCCTAGTTCTATAACCATGCAGGTTAACCCAATCACGGTTGACAACTTTGCATCCCTCTTTAATTGCACGCCGGTGGGTCAGGCCTCAGATTCTATAACGGTTCCAGCGTAAAGGCTTATTGAGAATTAGAGAGACCTTATTCAAGGTAATGTTGGCTGGTGCCTGATGCTCTATCTCCGGTCGGGCCCATCGGAGTCTAATTGATGGTATTTTTTTGCTCGAGCATTTCAATGGTATCTTGCTGTCGAATCCTCACCGTTGTTTCATCTCTGTGGTGGTTTGATTATTTTTGTTCACGGAGATGTTGCACTGATGAGTTAGGAGGCCTTCATGCGGACTGAACAAATTATTTCTCTAAATCGCGACGGAAGTAAGGGCGAGGGTTGTGGCCACGTAAAATCGATTTAAGCACCCCCAGTGGAATTTGCTTGCGCTGTTTCCAAGCGGTTCTTCTGCCGCGGTTTATTTTTGTTATTGTTTGTCTTTGGGTGTTTGTGTCGCTTATAATATTTTATTTTGGATAGCCTATTGGCCATTTTGTGCGAAAGTAACTGTCCTTTTGGCTTTCTGCTTTTGATGTTTCCATTAGGTCTGTTGTTTCATGTTTGTGTTTCTTTCCCTTTGGTGTCTCTGTTTGGAGCTGTGGGTTGATTGTATCGATTCCTGATCGTTGCCTCCACTTCTATTTTTGTTAGAATGCATCCATAGCTTCAGGAGATATAGTACATTGTATTGACGTTTTCTTGATGTTGGCGCAACATTATGTGCAGGCGTTTGTTTGTTCTTACCTTTTCGTCTGTTCAGTCACTGACAAACCCTGGAGCTGATGGAAATATGAACAGGAGACATTGTCCTCTAGACCTCTACAATAAAATCAAAGTGCTAACAGCGCTGTCAATTGTCTTTGAGTATAGATTTGGAAAATGAGCCTTACATTCCGAAAACATGCATATAATATTACATTGTACTTATAGGAACAAGGTAGAAGTTATGAAAACCCAGGCAGCATGGTCATGAAATCTGATTCTTTACACAAGTCATTTTTGATGACCACTGATGGGAGATTCACTACTAGATATAAGCTCCAGTTTTAACTCAGTGCTGTGGGTATTATATCTGCCTATAAGAGATACCATATCATTTATTCAAACAGTTGAAACAAACCACTATAACAACGCTTCATAAATTATCCTTACCATTCAAAAAGCACCTCTTTTGCATGTATAAACATCAACTAAGTAATATTGGAGATAAGTTCTTCAGCCATCAACTGGTGTTTATTTAACAAATTCTATCACTGTTAAGAAGCTAATAAATTGAATGCTCTCAGACTGGTAAAAATAGGATCCTTCGGAGAAGGGGGTTCTAGTACTTTGTTCCCTATAGTAATTGTAAATTTTACATCCGA
The DNA here is from genome assembly GCA_963580285.1 of Lucinisca nassula. Classification (NCBI taxonomy): domain Eukaryota; kingdom Metazoa; phylum Mollusca; class Bivalvia; order Lucinida; family Lucinidae; genus Lucinisca; species Lucinisca nassula. Next base: position 112,941,520 of record OY757023.1, on the reverse strand, counting down.
AAAAAAAGAGAACATTTTCAGATGTAAAGTTGTGATATTTTTCTTGTTTCTGCTCAATATATAGACTGTTGGTTCTCTTTAGAATCGCCTTATCAAGGCGGTTCTAACGAGTACCCAGAATCTAAATTTAAGAACAGAAATAAGACAAATAAGGTCTACCCCTGTAAATCCCAGTTTTACTGTATAAAAGTCGAGTTCAAGGAGGTCAAAAGTATTATAGGTGTGTTTTGGTGATGATAAGGGTTTAACCTTACAATTCCTGTACTTATAGCATACAGTCTAGACCCTGACCAGACGTCGCGATCTGCGGCGTCTGATCTGGGTCTACACTGTTTGCCAATGTTCCAGTAGATGACCCAGTCCAGTTTTTTACACAGCGCTTTGACTAACACTCCTATAAATAACCGGTACCTGGATTTTGTCCATGGTCAACTATAGGCACATGCGACGTCATGTGATATACATGTATGTCTATGCCAGCGGACCCCGCCCATCGGGGCTTGAAGAAATAGATGGGCGGCATGATGCTTCCACGCAGAGCTGAAACCGACCGCACACGAGTACTTGTAAACCGCTTAGAGGATCTAAGTAAAGTAGAAGTAAAACAAAGATCAGGAATTGATACAATTAACTTACCCCATCCATAAAAGACACCAAAGGGAAAGAAATACAAACATTAAGTGACCAGACCATAATGGAAACCTAAACAAAGGAAGGCCATATGGACAGTTACTTTCCCACAAAATGGCCATATGGCCATCCAAAATTAAAAGACACAAGTGATACACACAGTAAGTAACAAACAACAACATAAATAAATCGCCACAGAAGAGCCGCATTGGAACGGTCAGTGGAAGATTTCCACTGGGGGGCTTAAATCGATTTTACGTGGCCACAATCCTCGCCCTTACTTCCGTCGCGATTTAGACAAATAATTTGTTCAGTCCGCATGAAGGCCTCCTAACTCATCAGTGCAACAGCTCCGTGAACACAGAAATCAAAGAACCACAGAGGTGAGACAACGGTGAGGACTCGACAGCAAGAAACCACTGAAATGCTGGAGCAAAAGAAACCCAACAGTTAGACTCCGATGAGCCCGACCAGAGACTAAGCCTGCCGAGGCAAAGCGGAGCGAGTCGGAACGTCCATGCTTATAAACCCTATTGGTTTCATTGGGCGACAGGGCTTGAGATGTCATTTCATCTCAATGTCGGGTAAAAGTCCCACAAAATTGGAAGCAACATCTCCAAAATGACCTATACAGTGATGACGGGTACGTTAAACTTCAAATCAAACAAAACAACAAAATCTATCCATGAAATGGTCGAAACGCAAACAGAGGGGCTAAGCATGACTTATTGGTTTTTGACTAGGCCGTAAAAGTTGAAACCATATATTTATTCAGAGAAGTGTAGACCATATTTATCCCTGTTACCGCACACCCGCCCCCCATTTCTGAGGTTATGTATTATCTTCCACCTACAAATCTAGCTTCAAACAGATTTATGTCACATATTTTTGCGTGTCTTGTGTTTATTTGTTTTACTGATTTCTCAAGAGGAATGGAAGGGGAGGCACTCCTGCACTTTAAGTATTTTGTCTCCTACGAGGCATGTTCACATATGAATGCAAGTAGAACGTTTTCTCATGCACTAATGCGAAATCACCTGGAAATAAATATCACAGCGTAGAAAAACATTTTACCTATACATTGATACCAAACCTGTAAAAATCCGTGCACTTTAGCTAGGCATATCGTTCGATAAACACTGTCTACTCTTGTATACTAATACAAAGCATGGTTGGAAGAAGGTCAGAGTACGCCGTTGAAATACGGTCCTACATTAAGAATCGTTGTATTCTTGGTATACGGTGCAAAGACATTTTGATGAAATATGTTCGGTTTATGGGCATAATAAAATGTCTTTTCCGACAGTTTTTCGTTGGTGTAAGAAATTCAGCTGTGGGCTAGGCTCAACAGAAGATGCACCACATGATCGTCGGCCGAAAAGAGCAACATCTGCCAAGATGGTTGCTAGAGTGAAAGAAATAGTTGCTACCGATGCACGATACACCACTAGGCATACAGCTAGTATGGTTGGCATCTCATTAGGAGCAGCTCATACAATTCTGAAACGGGATTTGAAAATGAGAAAGATCTGTGCTAGATGGATTCCCCATCTGTTGACAGATTAGCAGAAAAAGACACGCTTTCAGTGCGCCAAGAAGTTGCTTAAAAAGTTTCCAAATTACAATGCACGGTCTTTCGCTAATGTCGTCACACGTGACGAGACATGGTTTCACTTTTTTGAGCCAAAACGAAAGATTCAGAACAAAATATGGGCAACAAAGTATTAACGGCTAAACTCCTTAGTCAGGGTTATCGGTACCATAAACTACGCAAAGCCTTTTCAAAATTTTATAGACGCCATTCTGATTTAATTTCAAAATTCAATATTGGACTTAAATCTCTTCTGCAACAAGGTCTATCGGAACCCGAATTTTATGGTGACTTAGTATATAAATTCAGAAAAATATATAACCGCAATGACTTCAGCACCCAATTTCGTAAAATCATTCTTCGATATAAAAAGATTGGGTACAACATAAATGCTATACGACAGACTGCATGCATGGTAGTTAACCCAATCACGGTTGGCAACTTTGCTTCCCTCTTTAATTGCACGCCGGTGGGTCAGGCCTCAGATTCTTTGACGGCTCCAACGCAAAGGCATATTGAGAATTAGAGAGATCTAATTCAAGGTAATGTTGGTTGGTGCCTGATGCTCTGTCTCTGGTCGTGCGCATCGGAGTCTAACTGTTGGTTTTCTTTTGCTCCAGCATTTCAGTGATTTCTTGCTGTCGAGTCCTCACCGTTGTCTCACCTCTGTGGTTCTTTGATTTTTTGTGTTCACGGAGATGTTGCACTGATGAGTTAGGAGGCCTTCATGCGGACTGAACAAATTATTTGTCTAAATCGCGACGGAAGTAAGGGCGAGGATTGTGGCCACGTAAAATCGATTTAAGCCCCCCCCCCCCCAGTGGAAATCATTCCACTGATCGTTCCAAGGCGGTTCTTCTGTGGTGATTTATTTTTGGTGTTGTTTGTTACTGACTGTGTGTATCACTTGTGTCTTTTTATTTTGGATGGCCATATGGCCATTTTGTGGGAAAAATAACTGTCCTTATGACCTTCCTTTGTTTGGGTTTCCATTATGGTCTGGTCGCTTAATGTTTGTGTTTCTTTCCCTTTGGTGTCTTTGATGGGTGGAGTAAGTTAATTGTATCGATTCCTGATCTTTGTTTTACTTCTACTTTGCAAAAGACCATGCATTGCAAAGCGGACCATGAGCGTCAAAAAGGTAATGTATGCCATATTCTTTTTAAATCAGGACCCTGCTATTCCGGTTGCTGTGCCTAAAGGCAAATCTCTAAATGCGAAGTTTTACAAGAATAAAGTTCTTCGAAAATTGAAGAAATATTTCAAAGAGCGAAGACCCGCAACTGGTTTGGCCAATGTCAGATTATTACATGACAATGCGTCATCGCACAAGGCGTTCATTGTGCAAGACTGTCTGAAGCAGGAAAAGGTTGTTGAACTCCCTCACCCCCCGTATTCCCCTGACTTTGCCCCGTGAGACTTTTATTTGTTCCCGCGAAATACCTTTCTGGTCGAAAATTTGTACAGCGCAAACACCTCGGTTCTGCAATATTCCAGTGCCTTCACAGTATACCTCGAAAAGACTACCAAAATGCATTCAATGATTGGATCAGAAGACTGAAAGTTTGTATATCTGTTAAAGGGGAATACTTTGAGGGGACAAAATAAATTCTTCATCGAAATCTATCACGGAATCATTTGTATGTGCTTAGTTGCATTCATATTTGAACAGTCCTCGTATATCAATAGGGACAACTCTAATAGGAAAGAATTTGCCCCTCAAGAGCAAATGTTTTCCTTTAAGAGTAGAACTCTTTTTCAGTGGGGCAGGGCTTATGGTAAAGCGAACAGGAAGTCCCGAAAGTTGTTTCCCTTTGACAAATGGCGGAAAAAATCTGCCATTTGTTCAAATTCGCCTTAATAAATTATAAAGATTTTTGAATTCCCACAAATTACATGTAGCAAACAGTTTAGGCCCTGATACTGATCAGAGTTTTTTTCTTAATGCATATTATTGCGTTCCGCTTATTGGAGAACGGAATTCGTCAGTTTCTGGCGAAAGAATGCGCACTTATGTACTCGTATAAGGTTCTACGCAAAGATAATTCTTTGCATCACGAAGACACGCCTATATAATTTTGACCCCCTTTAACCCCACTTTTATATAGTAAAACTGGGGTTTGCAGGGGTAAAAACTATTTTTCTTATTTCTGCTCAAAAACATAGATTGTGGTTACTCGAAAGAACCGCCTCGTCGAGGCGGTTCTATCAAGTCCCCGCAGTCTATGTTTTGAGCAAATATAAGAAAAATAACAGATTTTTATATGGAATTTTTTGCCTTTTTGGTTGGAAAAAATCTTCCAATACATTTGTATAGGTGTGTTTTCGTAATGGGAAGCAAGGACTATAAGACAGAACTGAAAACCTTGGAATGAAAACGTTATTTTCTGGGTCAGTCTAGTTGGTTTCGGCATGTTAAGCCCCACCAGTGACCCTAAAAAGCCTCCCCCTAACACTTAGGTAAACTGACCGGCTCTATCTGACATGGATAGTGTTGACGGAGCCGTTATGCACAAAACAAAGACAGCTCTCAGTGAAAATCAGCTTTATCCCGCTATTCGTGACAGCTCCTAGCTTGGCAAACAGTTTAGAGCCAGATCAGATGAATTCAATCAGATGGCTTCAGTAGAAACCATCTGATCAATTTTTACACTGTTTGTCATTGTGTTTGTGAACTGAACGATCACATTATATTAAGATCATGCGTGTTATCACGAAATCATGCTACTTTAATTCTGCCCCACTAAAACCCCACTGTTATATAGTAAAAGTGGGGTGACAGGGGTATATATTATTTTTCTTATTTCTGCTCAAAAACTCGTAGGAACCGCATTTGAGAAGCGGTTCTTACGAGTTCCGACAATCCATTTTTTAGCAGAAATATAAAACATATTTAAAACTAGAAATGCGTCCATAGGACACGGATGCCCCCGCCTGAAAATATGTCTGTTCGTATTCATCAATAGAAAGTTATTGACCGTGTTTAAGTTTTGGACCCTTTTTTACATTTGACCTCTAAGTATGACCTTGACCTTGTAGGTAAGGACCTTGGTTTTGTGTGAGGCAGATTGTCTCATGATGGCCAACATTTCTGCCAAATAATTTCAAAATCAGTCCAGAGATAAGAAAGTTATTGACCGACCATTTTTTTTACCTTGGACCTCTAAGTATGACCTTGACCTTGGAGCAATGGATCTGGGTTTGCACGTGACACATCGTCTCATGATGGTTAATAATAATTCAAAGTAACTTTAAAATCAATCCAGAAATAAGTAAGTTATTGACTGCGTTTAAGTTTCGGACCCTTTTTTTGACCTTTGACCTCTAAGTATGACCTTGACCTTGGAGGTATGGATCTGGGTTTGCACGTGACACATCGTCTCATGATGGTCAACACTTCTTCAAAGTAATTTCAAAATCCATCCAGAAATAAGTAAGTTATTGACTGCGTTTAAGTTTCGGACCCTTTTTTTGGCCTTTGACCTCTAAGTATGACCTTGACCTTGGAGGTACCAACCTGGATTTTGCACATGACACATCGTCTCATGATGGTTAACATGTCTACAAAGTAATTTCAAAATCCATCCAGAAATAAGAAAGTTATTGACTGCGTTTAAGTTTCGGACCCTTTTTTTTACCTTTGACCTCTAAGTATGACCTTGACCTTGGAGGTACGGACCTGGGTTTTGCACGTGACACGTCGTCTCATGATGGTTAACATTTCTGCTGAGTGATTTTAAAATCCATCAAGAAATAAGGAAGTTATTGACTGCGTTTAAGTTTCGGACGCACGGACGCACGGACACACGGACGCACGGACACACGGACGGACGGACGGACGGACAGGGGCAACGCTATATGCCCTTTCCACCATTCTTCGAATGGCGGGGGCATAAAAATCATTTTTGGTGGAAAATTTTCAATGTATTTGAAGGGGCGTGTTTTCGTAATGTGACAAAAATATTTATCAAGCTGGAGGCTTTTCATTGTGTGACCATAGGTAGTGTGGTCTTTGTTTGACACCGTGACAAGCACACACGATTTGAAATGGAATACACATATTAGCAACTTTTGCACTTTGTTTTCACAAGGGCGAAATCTGCCAGCATTCCAACAGATAACCTTGTTTTCCCGCACCCATCCCGACCCCACCTCCACAGCTAGGTGCTGTGGAAATTATCAATTGGCGGTTTCAGACCCCTGTTGCAAGAACTGGCATTTACAAAGAATCTTTCTTTCTTCGGACCAATATAGATTGGCATTCCCTTCCCGATTCGATCAAATCCACAGCAGAAAGTGCTGAGGATAGAGCAGCTAAGATTATCCATATTATAAGAATCTGATATGGGGTTCTGTTGTAGATGAGCGTTTCCAACCCGAGGGATGACCGTGCTGAGCGGAACCGAGGCTATGTCGAAGTTCCGCTCAGCACGGTCATCCCGAGGGTTGGAAACGCCCATCTACAACTGAACCCCATATTGGATTCTTTTTCTTGCACAACACCTCCGGTTAGTTTTGACAGCTCGCACTTGCATATTGTTTACAAAATAAAAGTAGTGCGGAAGTAGTTCCGACAGTTGAATAGAATTGACGCGCATTTATGTTAGTTGCCTGGGTTGGAACATCAGGGTCAGAACATGAATTTCTATCCCAGGGTAAAATCACGGATTTCCTTGTCTGGTGTGCAAGAACATAGGTTCTGGTGTATGAATGTCACCTTGGCGTATCACAAGGAACAATTCTGATTCAGATTTTATGCCATTCCATAGCTATCTTCATTGTGTAATTTGTAATTTGTGGGCATAATTAATTTCTATAAACAGTGCCTACTCACCATCACAATCAAAATGTCATTAAACAAACAGTAAAATTATGTTAAGACCACATTTGGGACTCTTCAAAAGGGGTCTTTAAGACCAACTTAGAACTGTCCCAAAGGCGGTCCATGACAAGTGGACACTGTTGGCAGAAAGCACAAAGAAAGAATAACTGCACACTTCTCAGTAAGTTTTTAAATATGTTCTTTAAAAGGGCTATCCTTTGGAAGCAAAGAATACAACACAGAAGTGTAACAATATGGAGTGTACATGTTTTCTGGGCCAGACTAGCTAGTTTCGGCCAATTAGGCCTCATCAGTGACCCTCAGATATCTTTCAAAATTCCACAATGGAATCAATGATCCCAAAGGACAAGAAAATATAATCTACACTATGATGTAGGGCAGGGAGACGTTTTACCGCCGCCACACATTCCCACTCACCAGCTGTAGTGAAGTTAAATATGTTCTTTAAAAGGGTTATCCTTTGGAAGCAAGGAATACACCACAGAAGTGAGAAATATGGAGTGTACATGTTTTCTGGGCCAGACTAGCTAGTTTCGGCCAATTAGGCCTCATCAGTGACCCTCAGATATTTTCAAAATTCCACAATGGAATCAATGATCCCAAAGGACAAGAAAATATAATCTACACTATGATGTAGGGCAGGGAGACGTTTTACCGCCGCCACACATTTCAAAATTATAAAGGCGTGTTTTCGTGATGAAACAAATAAAACACACAAGGCACGCCCACAATATTACATGAAACTTCTTGAAATTAGATTTGTAGGTGGAAGATAATACATAACCCCAGAAATTGGGGGTAACAAGTCAGATTTAGTCTTAATTTACGTGGTCTTAATAGCGGAATTTTACAGTAGGTTATGTCTGTCTTGTACGGAACCCGGGAAGGGACATCCAATTTTTTTTTATTATCTTGTGCGAACAAGATATTATCCTGTGCGCACAAGATAATATGTTGTGGGCACAAGATATTATCTTGTGCAGACAACATACATGTAATTTATCTTGTGCGGACAACATATTATCTTTGTCGCACAACATATTATCTTGTGTGCACAACATAGATCTTTGGAAGTTGTGCGAACAAGATATTATCTTATGCACACAAGATAATATCTTGTGCGAACAGGATATTATGTTGTATGCACACATACCGTTTGATCATTAATCGCTTGGCGCTAATGACCCACAAAGAGGGTTGACGCGTCGTTAAACACGAAATCATCATCATCATATGTTGTCCGCACAAGACATTAAGTTGTGCAAACAAGATAATATATTGTGCACACAAGGTAATATCTTGTGCGCACAAGTTATTATCTTGTCCGGACAAGATCTATGTTGAGCGACAAGATATTATCTTGTGCAGACAAGATAATGTCTTGTTCGCACAACTTAATATCTTGTGAGCATATATGTTGTGCGAAAAAGATATTATGTTGTCCGCAATATATTGTGCAAACAAGATAATATCACGTGCGCACAAGATATCATCTTGCGCGCACAACTTAAAAAGAAAAAAAATCATGTCCCTTCCTGGCCTTGTGATTTTCGTTTGTAATGTACGAGGGTCATCCAAAAATAACTGATCAGTGGGTTATAATTTTCTTATTTATTGACGTACGTATCTAATATTTGGCACGATTGCTGATCAATATCTCCGTCAAAGATTGCGCGCCAAAACACGACGTTACGTGACGTCATCTTTACGTGACGTCATTTATCGCAACGTACTGGCGGACTGCGCGTTCACGCTGACGCGGGAAGAACAGATTACATATATTAAGATTGAATCAAGACGAGGAAAAGGTGCACCTGAGATTCTAAACGCTCTTGAAGAAGTTGTACCAACGTCAGTACTTGCGTATAGTACAATCAGGAGGTGGGTACGTGAATTTAATAATGGGAGGAGCAATGTAAGCAACAAGCACCTGTGCGGAAGGCCTGTGTCTGCAACGGATGGTGAAAATGTTGAAAAAGTAGCGAAACTATTGAATGATGATAGAAGATATACATGCACCGAGATAGCTCATGAACTGGATATAAGCCATGGGTCAGCACATTCCATTCTGACTGAACGTTTGAAAATGAGAAAAGTTGCAGCCAGGTGGGTGCCTCACATGCTGTCAGATTCCGAAAAACACCATCGGGTAAAAATCGCTCGCTCACTCCTGCATAGGTATGGAGAAGAAGGAGATGAAATGCTTCAGAGAATTGTAGCAATCGACGAAACCTGGATACGGTCTTTTGAGCCTGAATTAAAGCGGCAAAGTAGTGAATGGCATACAAAAGATTCACCGAGGCCATTAAAATTTCGCCGAAGTCAGAATTGTCCCAAGATGTTGATGATATTTGCGTATGATTTCCGTGGCGTTCTTACCTCACACCGGATACCAACAGGTCGAACAGTCAATAAAGAATATTATGAAAAGTATCTACGGACAATACTTCGTCCAGCATTACGCCGCAAGCGCTCAGAACTTATTAACTGCACGCCGTTAATTCTGCACGACAACGCGTCACCACACAAAAGTAACGTTGTCAAGGAGCTGTTGGAAGGGTATGGCTGGGAAGTGCTCGATCACCCCCCGTATTCGCCAGATTTGTCTCCTCCCGACTTCGACCTGTTTCCAAAGTTGAAAGAACCTTTACGGGGAAACCGTTATGACAGTTTGGACGAGTTAGAGTGTGCCGTGAACGCAGAGGTCCGACGCATCAACTTCAGTTGCTTAGCAACCGGTATAGAAGCGTTACCAAGCAGATGGAATTCTGTCATCCGTTCGAGGGGAGATTACTTCGAAGGACTGTGAAGAAGTAAGCTGTATTTAAAACCTATTTTGATAGTTATAAGGCATTGATCAGTTATTTTTGGATGACCCTCGTATTATCAAAGTCAGACTTACTTGACCTTTAGAAAGTCACACAACTCTTTATCCCAGACGTATTTGACTTTCTTGGTGATGAAGTACCTAAAGGTGGTGCTTGAATGCTGTAAGAATGAAATAAGTGCTGATCAAATTATCGTAACCTTACGCTAACACATCCTAGTAGCATAGTGCATTCTTTCATATTAGCAATGTGGCTAATTCCCCGATGAAAATTTGTAATACTCCGATTATTTAGACCCCAAACATAGTTTGTGGGTGCTCGTTAGAACCGCCTCAATAAGGCGGTTCTAACGGGTACCCACAACCTATGTCTTGGAGCAGAAATAAGCAAAATAATGTATACCCCTGTAAAGCCCATTTTCTCTATATAAAGTGGGGTTAAGAGGGGTGTTCATTGTATGGACTTGTTAATATGATGAGTAAACCGACTTGTATGAGATAATGTCTAACGCGGTAGACTAATTGTCATCTGCTCATTTTGTGCGTGCCTGTTTGTCAAACGACAAATGTTACCAAGCGCAGCAGCTGGACGTGAAGATGTCCACGTGACAATCACTGATTTGTACGAAATCATTGTAACTCATATTCAAAGCCACTATGAGCTTACGGTTGTGAGATAAGGGAACTATACCTAGGATCGACCTGCACTAGACTCAGGTTTGGCAAACAGTGTAGACCATGATCAGTCGCAACAATGCTTAAAGTACAGGAATTCCAGGCTTAAGAAAACGGAGCAAGTCCCCGTTTAGAACAATCGACCCACCAGTTAGAACAATCGACCAACCAGTGTTGTCAGTGCTTTGATTTCTACCGTCGGAAGATCAGGTATGTTTAGATAAGAAAATTTCCCCAGCATGTAAAGGCGAATAGGTACACATGGTAGATATTTCCGCCATTTTTCAAAGGCAGACAACTTTCGGAACTTCATGTTCCCTTTTTTATAAGCCCTGTCCAACTGAAAAAGGGGTCTACTCTTTAGGGAAAGAATTTGCTCCTGAGGAGCAAATTCTTTCCTTTAAGAGTAGACCCCTTTTGGCATGGGAGACAAAATATCTTTTGCAGGAGTTGCCTCCCCTGAAGTTATTACCATTCCTCTTAATATCTGCAGTTATGCGACTACATGTAAAAATGAGTTCGATACAGCCTTGGTAAACGAGTCATCAGTGATCATCCCATCGACGTTTCACTGTATTTCAACCCGATATACATGTAGGTTTAGGTCCAACTTCATGTAGCATAGCAAAATTGAAGTCGCAGTAAATAGGGTAAAATCCTATGCCGGTATTTTAGTTTCATTGACTTGACTTAACCTGCAATCTCCGAGCATTGGCCTTTCCAACGCGCATGCTCATAGTCACTATAGAGGATCTTAGAAAAGTGTTTGTGTATTATTGAATTTTGTAAACGAGATAAAGAAAAGGAATAAATTGCGAGACTTTGTCGAGCATAATGTCCCTTTTCTTCAACGAGTTTAATAAATTTGATAATACGTGATTCTATTTATCAACATTTTATCCACGATTTTTACCAAAATAAAAATGTTAGCCGCCATAGTAAAAGCGGTGTTGTTAAAGGACGTCGTACGTATAACGTTACGGGGCGTATCTACCTGATTTGTATATTCAATCTACTATTCTTGCATAAATACAAATGAGCATGGCTGTTTGAGGCCATTGTCAAATTAAGCGAAAGCAGTGCTCAAGCAGCAAAAACCATGTTCAAATCATGAAACTCGCGTGCTGTTTGAACATGGATTTTGAGCTTTTGATATCACAAGACGGGCCTTGCCTTGTTTACTTTACGTTGAGCAACGTAACGTTATCGCCATAAACGTAGCGTTTTAGGTTTTTTTTATGACGTCACTGCATGACAACGCCATTGTAAACAACATTCTGAACTTGCCGCCATTTTGGTTTGCCTGTTTGAAGAGTTTATATGGAATTTAAATGGAGCTTTTGGGCGTTTTCGTCAAAATTTGCTGTCGGAATCGTAAGTTATGCAAGAACAACGATCATCCATGGTTATTTCATTGCATTAACATTTGCCGGGTCCCTCGGAAGATATTTGAACATTCGGCCTAGCGGCCTCATGTTCAAACAGCTTCCTCAGGATCCGGCAAATGTTAATACATGAAAAACCATGGTTGATCCCTATAGTGAATCGTCGGCTTTAATACATGGCGTTATTACATTCTTAGACCCGACGTCATATGATACAGCATAACAGACTGACTCCTCCGATAAAAAACAAATAAAAAAATACATCAACAAAGAGGCATGACATGGAAAAGATTACGTGAACAAGTCCATATAATTAAACTCCATATAAACGCAACCTCAGCTTACAAAGGCTTACACTTTCATAGAACATGTTTAGCGTCACTACAGCTGGTGTTAAAGTGAATGAACACCTTTAAAATATAAATACTGCATTTGCAAGAATAAGCTACTGTAATGATTAATATCTGACTTTTATTACCAAATGAAATCTGCTAAGGTAACTAAATCAACATTTAATTGTTTCAGTGAAGCCTTCTGGCAGCGGCCATATTTTCCCCAAGGTAATCCAAAAGTTTCCCAGAGTTCTACCTGTTTGCTAAAATATTGACCTCATGGAGCCCATTGAAGCTCTTTTTCTCTCTATGTAGCTATTGAAGGAGAAGTAATGAGGCTCTCTAATCAGGGAGCATTCTCAACAAGAGGGCCATGATGGCCCTGGATCGCTCACCTGATCCATAGAGTAACAAGTGGGCCCCGGGGAGGGCCATTATTGACCCCAAGGTCATAATGTGCATAATGTTGAGGGAGGTCTAAAAAGGTGAAGCTCCATACCAAATATCAACAAAGGCTATAATTGTCCACTAGATGAAGCTCCATACCAAATATCAAATACATGGGCCTTGCAGTTTAAGAGAAGAAGATTTTTAAAGATTTCCTATATAAGTCTATGTAAAACCAAAGGGTCTCGTTGCGGGGGCATTTCTGGCCCCAGGGCTATAATTTGAACAATCTTGATAGAGGTCCACTAGATGAAATTTCACACCAAATATCAAAGACCTAAGCCTTGTTGATAGAAGAAAATTTTTAAAGATTTTTCCTATATAAGTCTATGTAAAACCAAAGGGCCCCGAGGCGGGGGCATTTTTGGTCTCAGGGCTATAATTTGAACAATCTTGGTAGAGGTCCACTAGCTGAAGTTTCATACCAAATATCAAAGACCTAGGCCTTGTGGTTTCAGAGAAGAAAATTTTTAAAGATTTCCTTATATAAATCTATGTAAAACCAAAGGGCCCCGGAGCGGGGGCATTTTTTGCCCAAGGGCTTTAATTTGAACACTCTTGGTAGAGGTCCACAAGACGAAGCTTCATACCAAATATCAAAGACCTGGGCCTTGGAGTTTCAGAAAAGAAGATTTTTAAAGATTTTCCCTACATAAGCCAATGTAAAACCAAAGGGATACGGGGCGGGGGCATTTTTGGCCCCAGCCCTTTAATTTGAACAATCTTGGTAGGGGTCCACAAGATGAAGCTTCATACCAAATAGCAAAGACCTGGGCCTTGCAGTTTCAGAGAAGAAGATTTTTAAAGATTTTCCCTATATAAGCCCATGTAAAACCAAAGGGCCCCGGGGCGGGGAATTTTTGGCCCCAGCACTATAATTTGAACAATCTTGGTACGGGTTCACTATGTAAAACCAAATGGCCCCGAGGCGGGGGGCATATTTGGCCTCAGGGCTATAATTTGAACAATCTGGGTAGAGGTCCATTAGCTGAAGCTTCATACCAAATATCAAAGACCTAGGCCTTGTTGTTTCAGAGAAGAAGATTTTTAAAGATTTTCCCTATATAAGTCTATGTAAAACCAAAGGGCCCCGCAGCGGGGGCATTTTTGGCCCCAGGGCTTTAATTTGAGCAATCTTGGTATAGGTCCACAAGATGAAGCTTCATACCAAATATCAAAGACCTGGGCCTTGCAGTTTCAGAGTAGAAGATTTTTAAGATTTTCCCTATATAAGCCAATGTAAAACCGAAGGGCCCCGGGGCGGGGGCATTTTTTGCCCCAGCACTATTATTTGAACAATCTTGGTAGGGGTCCACAAGATGAAGCTTCATATCAAATATCAAAGACCTGGGCCTTGCGGTTTCAGAGAAGAAGATTTTTACAGATTTTCCCTGTGATAAGCCAATGTAAAACCAAAGGGCCCCGGGGCGGGGGCATTTTTGGCCCCAGCACTATAGTTTGAACAATCTTGGAAGGGGTCCAAGAGATAAAGCTTCATACCAAATAGCAAAGACCTGGGCCTTGCAGTTTCAGAGAAGAAGAATTTTAAAAAAATCTATTTTTGACCCCTATGACCTATATGTGCAACGGACCGGAACCATTTGAACAACTTTGAAAGGGGGCCATCTAAGGATCATTCCTGTGAAGTTTGGTCAAAATCCGATCAGAGGTTAAGGAGGAGATGTCGTTTGAAGAAATTGTTTACGCACAGATGACAGACAAAAAGTGATCCTAATATAAAACACAAGACGGCCCAGAGGGCCCTAAATCGCTAACCTGAGAATACGGTCTCCAGTACATTCTAGGCCCAATGGCTATAATTTGAACAAACTTGGTTATGGTCCACTAGATAAAGCTTCATACCAAATATCAAAGCTTGGGCCGTCTAGTTTTTAAAGGTTTTCCCTATATAAGCCTATGAAAAACCAAAGGGTCCCAGAGTGGGGGCATTTTGGCCCATGGGCTATAATTTGAACAATCTTAAAAGAGGTCTACTAGATGAAGCTTCACACCAAATAACAAAGATCTGGGCCTTGCGGATTCAGAGAAGAAGATTTTTAAAGATTTTGCCTATATATGTCTATGTAAACAAAAGGGCCCCGGAGCAGGGGCATTTTTGGCCCCAGCACTATAATTTTAACAATCTTGGTAGGGGTCCACTATGTTAAACCAAAGGGCCCCGAGGCGGTGGCATTTTTGGCCTCAGGGCTATAATTTGAACAATCTTGGTAGAGGTCCACTAGCTGAAGCTTCATACCAAATATCAAAGACATTGGCCTTGTGGTTTCAGAGGAGAAGAATTTTAAAGATTTTCCCTATATAAGCTCTGTAAAACCAAAGGCCCCGGAGCGGGGGCATTTTTGCCCCAAACTATAATTTGAACAATCTTGGCAGAGGTCCACAAGATGAAGCTTCATACCAAATATCAAAGATCTGGGCATTGCACTTTCAGAGTTGAAGATTTTTAAGATTTTCCCTATATAAGCCCATGTAAAACCAAAGGGCCCCGGGGCAGGGGCATTTTTGGCCCCAGCACTATAATTTGAACAATCTTGGAAGGGGTCCAAGAGATAAAGCTTCATACAAAATAGCAAAGACCTGGGCCTTGGAGTTTCAGAGAAGAAGATTTTTAAAAATTTTCCCTACAAAAGCCCATGTAAAATTAAAGGGCCCTGGGGCGGGGGCATTTTTGGCCCCAGCACTATAATTTGAACAATCTTGGTAGGGGTCCACTAGATGAAGCTTCATACCAAATAGCAAAGACCTGGGCCTTGCAGTTTCAGAGTAGAAGATTTTTAAAGATTTTCCCTATAAAAGTCCATGTAAAACCAAAGGGCCCCAGGGCGGGGGCATTTTTTGCCCCAGCACTATTATTTGAACAACCTTGGTAGGGTTCCACAAGATGAAGCTTCATATCAAATATCAAAGACCTGAGCCTTGCGGTTTCAGAGAAGAAGATTTTTACAGATTTTCCCTATATAAGCCAATGTAAAACCAAAGGGCCCTGGGGCGGGGGCATTTTTGGCCCCAGCATTATAATTTGAACAATATTGGTAGGGGTCCACTAGATGAAGCTTCATACCAAATAGCAAAGACCTGGGCCTTGCAGTTTCAGAGTAGAAGATTTTTAAAGATTTTCCCTATAAAAGTCCATGTAAAACCAAAGGGCCCCAGGGCGGGGGCATTTTTTGCCCCAGCACTATTATTTGAACAATCTTGGTAGGGTTCCACAAGATGAAGCTTCATATCAAATATCAAAGACCTGAGCCTTGCGGTTTCAGAGAAGAAGATTTTTACAGATTTTCCCTATATAAGCCAATGTAAAACCAAAGGGCCCCGGGGCGGGGCATTTTTGGCCCCAGCACTATAATTTGAACAATCTTGGTAGGGGTCCACTAGATGAAGCTTCATACCAAATATCAAAGTCCTAGACCTTGCGGTTTCAGAGAAGAAGATTTTTTTAAAGTTTTCATTAAAAAATCTATTTTTGGCTCCTGTGACCTATATGTGCAACGGACCGGAACCATTTGAACAACTTTGAAAGGCGACTATCTAAGTATCATTCCTGTGAAGTTTGGTCAAAATCCGATCAGCGGTTAAGGAGAAGATGTCGTTTGAAGAAATTGTTTACGCACAGATGACAGACAAAAAGTGATCCTAATATAAAACACAAGAGGTCCGAGAGGGCCCTGAATCGCTCACCTGACAATTAGTGTCTCCAGTACATTCTAGGCCCAATGACTATAATTTGAACAAACTTGGTTATGGTCCACTAGGTGAAGCTTCATACCAAATATCAAAGACTTGGGCCTTCTGGTTTTAGACAAGAAGTTTTTTTAAAGGTTTTCCCTATATAAGCCTATGAAAAACCAAAGGGTCCCGGTGTGGGGGCATTTTTGGCCCCAGGGCTATAATTTGAACAATCTTGAAAGAGGTCTACTAGATGAAGCTTCACACCAAATATCAAAGATCTGGGCCTTGCGGATTCAGAGAAGAAGATTTTGAAAGATTTTCCATGTATAAGCCAACGTAAAACCAAAGGCCCCAGGGGTGGGGCATTTTTGGCCCCAGGGCTATAATATAAAAATCTTGGTAGAGGTCTACTAGTTGAAGCTTGATATAAAATAGCATAGAGCAGGGCCTTGTGGTATCAGAGAAGAAGAGTTTTAAATATTTTCCCTAATTAAGCCTATGGAAAACCAAAGAGTCACAGGGTGGTGGCATTGTTGGTCCTAGGGCTATAATTTGAACAATCTTGATATTGGTCCAATAGATGGAGCTCCACACCAAATATCTAAGACCTTGGCCTTGCAGTTTCTGAGAAGAAGTTTCTTTAAAGATTTTCCCTATATAAGCCTATGCAAAACCGAAGGCCGCCGGGGGGGGGGGGGGGACATTTTTGGCCCCAGGGCTATAATTTGAACAATCTTGGTAGAGGTCCATTAGATTAAGCTTCACACCAAATATCAATGACCTGAGCCTTGCGGTTTCAGAGAAGAAAAGTTTTAAAGATTTCCCCTACATAAGCTTAGGTAAAAGCAAAAGGCTCCTGGGCGGGGGTATTTTTTGCCCCGGTGCTATAATTTGAACAATCTTGGTAGTGGTCCACTAGGTGAAGCTTCATACCAAATGTCAAAGACCTTCGCCTTGTGGTTTCAGAGAAGATTTTTAAGGCTTCTCTATATAAGCCTATGAAAACCCAAAGGGTCCAAGGGTGGGGCCATTTTCGGCCCCAGGGCTATAATTTGTACAATCTTGAAAGAGGTCCATTAGATGAAGCTTCACACCAAATATCAAAGATATGGGCCTTGCGGTTTCAGAGAAGAAGATTTTTAAACTTTTTCCCTGTATAAGCCTATGAAAAACCAAAGGCCCCCCAGGCGGGGTTTTTTTTTTGTCCCAAGGCTATAATTTGAACAATCCTAGTAGAGGTCCACCAGGTAAAGCACATTTTTAATGATTTTCCCTATATAAGCCTATGTAAAACCAAAGGCCCCCGGGGCGGGGGCATTTTTGGTCCCAAGGCTCTAATTTGAACAATCTTAGTAAAGGTCCACCAGGTAAAGCTTCACAACAAATATTAAAGACCTTGGCTTTATGGTTTCAGAGAAGAAGATTTCTTAATGAGTTTCCCTATATAAAGTAGAAGTAAAACAAAGATCAAGAATTGATACAATTAACTTACTCCACCCATAAAAGACACCAAAGGGAAAGAAATACCAACATTAAGCGACCAGACCATAATGGAAACCTAAACAAAGGAAGGCCATAAGGACAGTTACTTTCCCACAAAATGGCCATATGGCCATCCAAAATTAAAAGACACAAGTGATACACACAGTAAGTAACAAACAACAACATAAATAAATCGCCACAGAAGAGCCGCCTTGGAACGGTCAGTGGAAGATTTCCACTGGGGGGCTTAAATCGATTTTACGTGGCCACAATCCTCGCCCTTACTTCCGTCGCGATTTAGACAAATAATTTGTTCAGTCCGCATGAAGGCCTCCTAACTCATCAGTGCAACATCTCCGTGAACACAAAAATCAAAGAACCACAGAGGTGAGACAACGGTGAGGACTCGACAGCAAGACACCACTGAAATGCTGGAGCAAAAGAAACCAACAGTTAGACTCCGATGAGCCCAACAAAACCAAAGGCCCCAAGAGCGGGGGCATTTTAGCCCCCAGGGCTATAATTGGAACAATCTTGGTAGATATCCATTCGATGAAGCTTCATACCAAATATCAAAGACCTGGGCCTTGTGGTTTCAGACAAGAAGATTTTTAAAGTTTTCGTTTTAAAAAATTATTTTTAGCTCCTGTGACCCAGATATGCAATGGACCAGGACCATTTGAACAATTTTGAAAGGGGACCACCTAGGTATCATTGCTATCGGTCAAAATCTGATCAGTGGTTTAGGAGTGGTGATGGGAACGTTCAACATCAATTAATACAAACAAAACCTGTTCTACCTTAAATTTCCTACAAAGCAATTGTTTTCTGTAATCTTTGTCTGATCTACAATTAATCACTTTGTATTCCAGACCTTGTATTTACAACTCATACATATGTACACTGACGGTTTTTAGAAGCCTCCGTGGTGTAGTGGTTACTCTACTCGCCTTGTAAACCAGAGATCGCATGATCGATCCCGGGCTTCTCCAGACTTTCGGATGAGTCGTTAAACCGAGGTCCCGTCTCCGTATGACCTTAGCTGTTGGTGGGACGTAAAACTTAAACACTCACTCACTCACACTGACGGTTTGCATAAAATCCATGTTGGTTGGTTGATTTGAGGTTTAACGTCCCCGTCAACACTGTAAAGGTTATTTTGGAGACGTTGCTTCCAATTTTGTGGGACTTTTACCCTACATTGAGATGAAATGACATCTCAAGCCATGTCGCCCAATGAAACCAATAGGGTTTATTAGCATGCACCGCGGTTCCTGGACAGGCTTAGATCCTCTAAGCGGTTTACCAGTACTAGTGTGCGGGCCGGATTCAGCTCTGCGTGGAAGCATCATGCAGCCCATATATTTCTTCAAGCCCATAAAATCCAGGACTTTATCCGAAATTAAACATAAATTATGGGTACTTAAAGGAGTCGCCTCATTGAGTACCCACAATCTATGCTTCAATCTGAATTAACCCATTTAGTATCAGAAACCCCAAAAGAGGTACCTTGGCAAACAGTGCAGGCCCAGATCAGACGCCACAGAACACCGCGTCTGATCAGGGCTTACACTGTTCGCAAAATGTTCAGCCAGTTTCCTAATAAATTTTGAGGAAAACACAACCTGACAGCCCTAAATTTCGAAATGTACTCTTGGTATCTATAAGGAGGAAGATTCCATTTGGTACAAAAAGGGTTAAGAAAATATCACAAAATACCATGTGAAATGCCATAAAATATTGACTAAAATTGTCAAGGTTTGTTAAAGTAATGATTGGTTAAATGATACTGATAGGCATTAATTATTGAAGAAAAGCAAAGAAACAATCAACAGACTTTCAAGTCCACTTGAAAACAGCTAACTTCAAAATGTTTAGCACTTTGCATAAACAAATGCTTTGATGTTAAGATTCTGTGAATCCATTTTTCACATAACGCTCTATTTTTCTTAGGGTCAGGGATAGCAAAACAGCTAATTCCTTGTCCTCTTATCACAGTGAAGTATTTGGCCTTACAAGAAGGCATTTTAAATTTTAATTTCGCTTTCACCTCTAAAATACCAAGATTTGTTACCTATCAGAACATGAACTGCACAATTTCCGTGAGATCACTGCAGGAGATATAATCTGTAAAAATGTCTGTCACCCTATAAACAACTTTAATGAGCCATTACAGTTAATTAGAGAAACAGTTTAGGAGAAGAATATAATTTTATCATTCCTCAATGGTGTTATTGTAAAATGGATCTGAGAAAAGGAAAAGGTGGTCATTCACTTTTAAAGGTCTTTTATATCGGTACTGATATCTTTAAGAACTAACAGCACATTGCGTCAGGTAAGTGAAATCTGAAAACCGGATCAAATTGTCTCTGCTACTTTATGAGATATTGCAATTTGAATTCTGAAATATTTCAAACGGAGAGAACAACAAATTCAAACTGCTTCATAAAGTATTCTATGATGTCATAGTTGACTTTAAATTCTTGCTTTTTCACAATCAAATTATCGGGTGTTTTATAATCACCAGCAAATAATTGGCCACCTGATTATAGCAATAAAATTTGTCTCAGTCAAAACTCAAAAATAATTTCTTCTAGTTTTAAACTTAAGGTCTATAAATTAAAATTCAAACTGTTAAACCTAAGGTCTATAAATTGACAGTTGTTTAAATAATTTAAATTTCAGATTACATGTTTGTAAGTAGATCAAATAACTTACCGCGGTAGGTTATGTGTTTATAAAACATTCAAAAAGCATTTTTCTTAAGCCAAGTAAAGCATTTATAAATGAACTGCTTGTTTTAAACACATTTAAAAAAGGTTTAAATCTTATATATAGAGGATCTTACATGAGTGCTCATGTATAATTACGAGTTGCGGGAAAGGGATAAAATGCGAGGCACTTTATCCCTTTTCCTCGACGAGTTTAATACATTCAATAATACATGAGCACGAATGCAAGGCTCTATTTATCATATGGTATTTAAAACGCATTTTATTCACGATTGTTTTACAAAAATGTCAATCTTCCGCCATTATAAAATGCCACGTCATTAAGGACGTCGTACATGTAACGTTACTAGTGGATTATCGAATTTATAACATGGCGTTATTACATCCTCAGACGCGACGTCTTATGATAAAAACCTTTTAATTCAGAAATGGAATTTCAAATTGATATTTATATTTTTAAACTGAGATTCACAGCTATCAGTGAACATAAGAAATTTATAATAAAAACATAAAAATTGAATATATGTCAGTTTTAAAATTAATTCAAGAAGTCAAAAGTCAAAATCGACTATGATGTCACAAAATAATGCATTGTGGGTCTCAATCAACTCAAGGGAGGTTACCCTAAGGAGAATGTAGGTACGTATCAGATATAAATGATCATAACTTTGAAACGAAGGGGATTTTTTCACGCAGTTATCAATTAAATGATCCTCTTTATGTATTCTTTCAGTACCCTAAATGCTTAGAAATATGAACATTTTCATGGTAAATGACCTTTTAGGGAACGTGTGGTGGCCGTACAAGATCTCCCTGCCCTTTGTCATAATGTAGGTTATATTTTTAGCTCACCGTCACGAAGTGACAAGGTGAGCTTTTGGAATCACTTTTCGTCCGTCGTCCTTCGTGCGTCAGTGCGTCCGTGCGTCCCTCCGTCCGTAAACAATTTCTTTAAACGACATCTCCTAAACCACTGATCGGATTTTGATCAAACTTCATAGGAATGATCCTTAGGTGGTCCCTTTTCAAAGTTGTTCAAATGGGTCCGGTCCGTTGCACATCTAGGTCAAAGGAGCCAAAATATATTTTGTATCACCGAAAACTTGAAAAATCGTCTTCTCTGAAACCACAAGGCCCAGGTCTTTGATATTCGGAATGAAGCTTCATCTAGTGGACCCCTACCAAGATTGTTCAAATTGTAGTGCTGGTGCCAAAAATGCCCCCGCCCCGGGTTCCTTTGGTTTCACATAGTGTTACGAGCCAGGCGTAGCAGAAAGAAAAAGCAAACAAGCCTTTTGGAAAATTTTAACAAAATTTATTTACAAGTTAACTTTAACCTGTAGAAGTAAGAAAATTAAATGTACTTAGCTCTGTTATGAAATATCCTGAATGAATCTATTTTCCTTGATCCCACAGAATTCACAGTCCAAAATGAAAAGTAATATCCTTTAACAATCCAACACAGAATTTAGAAATAACTTTTCTTAAATGCCCAAACATCAAACTCCAAATATGTTCTATAAAAGGGTTATCCTTTGGAAGCAAGGAATACACCATAGAATCGAAAAATATGGAGTGTACATGTTTCCTGGGCCAGACTAGCTAGTTTCGGCCAATTAGGCCTCATCAGTGACCCTCAGATATTTTCAAAATTCCACAATGGAATCAATGATCCCAAAGGAAGTCTGACTCAATGAGAAAAATCAAGCTCTTTTATAGACCCTAAGATTTCTCTAGAATATTCCAGAGGGCTGTGGAATAAGATGAGGTAATTTTCTAAAAATAATGCAACCCAGAACTTTCTGGAAGGTTCTGAAGTACTTTTCCTTGTAAACATGTTGTTTACAAAAATGAAATTAATCTGTGACTCAGTTTTCTAGAATCTTCTATAAGAAGATTAACAAGATATTTATAGCACTATTAGGTCACAGTGGGGTGCAAGTGGGAATCAGAAAAATAAATTCTTATGCATAACACTCCCCCTCTTCGAGGAAAAGAAAGATTTATGTAATAAAGCTTTCTTTTGCTTTAAGAATAATAAAATATTGAGCATAGCATATAAAATTACATGTATCTACAATCCACTTTAGTAGGAAAGAAAAACACGACTCCTGACACTGCTCAAGCTCTTGAAAGGGCATCAGGGATAATGTTATCTCTCCCTCTGATATGTCTTATGTCTAAATTATACTCTTGTAGCATAAGACTCCACCTGAGCAACCGCTGATTTTTGTTTTTCATTTTATGTATGAAAGTCAGTGGATTGTGATCACTGAAAACAACAATCGGTGCAGTAGTAGGGGTAAGATAAACTTCGAAATGTTGCAGAGCAAGAATCAGAGACAAGCACTCTTTCTCTATGGTAGAGTAATTTCTCTGATGCTTATTAAACTTTTTGGAAAAGTAGCAAACTGGATGATCCACACCATTTTCATCACTAGCATCTACAGCTAGCTTAAACTCCTTTTCAAAGTTTGGTGCTAAGAGAACTGGTTCACTCTTGAGTATGGCTTTAAGTTTATCAAAAGCATTTTGGCATATTGCATTCCAATGGAATTTTGTTCTTTTGCTGAGCAAATTTGTCAAAGGCTCAGCAATGACAGAGAAATTATTACAGAACTTTCTGTAATAACCAGCCATACCAAGAAATCGCATCAGCTGTCTTTTGCACGTGGGTACGGGAAAATTTGAGATAGCCTCAACTTTAGCATCAATGGGTTTCACATGACCTTGACCTACAACATGACCTAGAAATGTCAAACTTGCATGGCAGAATTCACTTTTAGCAAGATTGATTGTCAATTTGGCATTACTCAGTCTATCAAAGAATGCTCGAATAGTCCCAAGATGTTGATTCCACTGGTCGTTGTATATGATAGCATCATCGATATAAGCACTGCAGCCTTCCAGCCCCGCAATTACCATGTTTATTAAGCGCTGAAATGTTGCCGGAGAGTTTTTCGTTCCAAATGGCATGACTTTATGGTTAAATAATCCGTCTGGTGTTGTGAATGCCAAAACCTCCTTTGCTCTATCTGTGAGTGGAATTTGCCAAAATCCTTTCAGAAGGTCGAATTTCGTTATGTATTTGGCATTCCCGATGTTATCAATGCAGTCATCCATTCTTGGAATAGGAAAGCTATCTGTTTTACTTAACTTTCCTAAAATCTGTACACATACGATATGTCCCATCAGGTTTTGGTACTAGAATACAAGGAGAACTCCATTCACTTTGGCTTGGTTCAACAAAGTCATTGTCTAATAGATACTGAACTTCTTCTTTAAGATATTTTTGTTTCACAGGATTCATCCTGTATGGGTGTTGTTTTACAGGTTTAGACCCATTTATGTCCACATCGTGAAATATTTTGTCTGTCCGTGTTGGAATGTCAGGAAATAATTGTTCATATTCAAAAATCAGCTGTTTCAGTTCATTTCGCTGATTTGGCTCTAGATGTGACAGTTTCTGGTCAAGATTGCGTAGAATGTCAGAATTCTGAAGTTTTGATGATGTGGGATCCGACTTCACTGAATTAATATCCTCACAGTCATTGTCACATGAATTAAGTGGAACAGAGCTAACTAGATTGACTGATGTTAAAGATGTATTGTCCCTATCTATGTATTCCTTAAGCATGTTAATATGACATAGCTGCTTTAGCTTGCACCCAGGAGTGTTTATTATGTAATTTACGTCACTGATCTTTTTGTCTACAGTGTATGGACCATAATACCTGGCCTGCAACGATTTTCCTGGAATAGGCAAAAGAGCTAGTACCTTATCACCTGGTTTAAAATTCCTTTCTTTTGTCCCTATGTCATATAGCTGTTTCATTTTCCTTTGGACTGACTGAAGATTGGTCCGAGCAGCCTCACAAGCTTTTGAAAGTCTAGTTTTGAAATCAGACACATACTGAAGTAAATTCAGGGAGGTGTCATCATTGGAGAGAAATTTCCCTTTGAGAAGTTTCAAAGGATCACGAACAGTATGGCCAAATACTAATTCAAATGGACTGAAGCCAAGAGATTCTTGCACAGATTCTCTAACAGCAAATAAAAGGAGATGGATGCCTTCATCCCAATCCTTCTCTGTGTCAAAGCAATATGATCTTATCATGTTTTTCAAGGTTTGATGGAATCTTTCAAGGGCGCCTTGACTTTCAGGATGATAGGCTGATGACTTATACTGTACAATGCCAAGTTCATGCATTACTTGTTGAAATATTCCAGACATAAAATTTGAGCCTTGGTCTGACTGAATAGATTTAGGAAGCCCAACAAATGTGAAAAACTTCACTAAGGCCTTGAAGATTGTTTTAGTTTTGATATTTCTTAAAGGAATGGCTTCAGGAAAACGTGTGGAAGCACACATAATGGTCAAAAGATATTCACAGCCGGACTTAGTTCTGGGCAAGGGACCCACACAGTCTATAATTATTCGACTGAAAGGTTCATCAAAAGCAGGTATAGGCTGCAAATGAGCCTTAGGTATAGTCTGATTGGGTTTCCTACCATTTGGCATGTATGGCAGGACCTACAATGCTGAAAAACATCTGATTTTAACCCAGGCCAGTAAAAATGATTAAGAATCTTGTGATAGGTTTTATTTACACCTAAATGTCCTGACATGGGAGTTTCATGTGCCAAGTTTAATATTTTGGAACGGTAAACCCGTGGAACCACTATCTGGTGGTTGACAGTCCACTCGTCTTCTGCTGAGACGTCTGGTGGACGCCATTTTCTCATAAGAATATCATTTTTGACATAATAACAGACTGGGACCCGAGATACTTCCTGCTCATCTAAGGCCCTTTCAAATAAAGGCGAAATTTCAGGATCCTTATGCTGTTCTATAGCTAGTTGAGACCCAGACATTATGTCATGGCCTAGATCTAAAGATGAGTTATTCTCATGAAAATCTGTCTGCTTATCAGGCAGGCTTGAAGACAGAGACCTTGTTATCTCGTCATTAAAAGACTGACCCAAAAAGGTATCAGTTAAATCAAAATCCTGTTTCCCATCAGTTTGCTTGGCCTTACGTGCCATCGCCCTTGTGACTGCACAAGATGGATAAAGATCAGGAATTTCCTGCTCAATGGGATCAGGCGGTTGGTCTATGCAAGGATTAGTAGTCAAAAGTGGGTTTACCACAACCTTATCTCCAGCTAAGTCATTGCCTAGCAACAAATGAACACCTTTAAAAGGTAAAGAAGGTCTAATACCAACAGCCACTGAACCGGATACCAAGTCTGATGACAAATAAACGTTATGGAGCGGAACATTAACAAATCCACATTCCACACCCTGAATAAGGACACTTTGGCCCAAAGAAGTCTTCTCAGAAAAAGGCAGAGTATCTGCTAGAATAAGAGATTGAGAAGCTCCGGTATCTCGTAAGATTTTAATAGGGGTAGGATGGGCATAACTGTCACCATTTAGTGACACAAAACCATCTGATAAGAATGGTTCATAACACTCCATAACTGTATCAGTCTCAGATAATTTGGTATCAGAAAGAGTTTCCTCCCTTACACAAGACTGTGGTTTTGGCCTTATAGAAGTCAAGCCTGTAGGCTTTAGTTCCTCTTGTCTTTCTCTTTCTTTCCTTCGCTTTAATTTTAAACACTCAGAGATCAAATGACCTGTATTTTTACAATAATAACAAACTACTTGAGATTGAGATAAGGGATTCTGGTCTTTGTTTTCACCAGAAGGTTTGGGAAAATTTGGGCTTCTGTTTTCACCAGAAGGTTTGGAAGGATTCTGGCTTTTATTTTCACCAGAAAGTTTGGGCATAGTACTAGATGTATGGCTATAACTACCAGAAGGATTACTGGGATAGAATCTTGGACCTGTCTGTGGATTATAAGGTTTTCGAGGATAAGGCCTGTTCACAAATGAGACTTTATCAGTCAAAGCATAATCATCTGCCAAACGAGAAGCTTCCTCCAAAGTTTCAACCTGTCTCTCATCGAGAAAAGATTTAATGTCTGAATTTATGCACCGTTTGAACTCTTCAACAAGGACAAGTTGTCTAAGTTTGTTATGATCAGAGCCTACTTTTTTAGAAGAACACCACCTATCAAATAGCTGTTCATTGGTTCGAGCAAATTCTACATGGGTCTGGGAAATTTCTTTTTTGCAATTCCTAAATTTCTGCCTGTAAGCCTCAGGGACCAACTCATATGCCTTAAGAATAAGCTCTTTGACCAGATCATAGTCTGAGCTTTGCTCGACAGTCAGCTGAGTGTAAATGTCTCGAGCCTTTCCGACAACAACGCTTTGCAAAAGTAAGGTCCAATGCTCTTTTGGCCATTTTAAATTTTCTGCAACTTTTTCAAAATGCAAAAAAATACTTATCTACCTCTTTTTCCTGAAATGGAGGAACTAATCTGATGTGCTTTGTAGCATCAAAGTAACTACCAGAGTCAAAAACAGGGGTATGTTTCACCCTATCTTGACCCTGGAGTTCCATTTCCTTCAATCTTAACTGAAACTGCCTTTCCCTTTCTTTTTCTTCAATACTATATCTCATTTTTTCCTTTTCCAACTCAAGCCGTTCTTCTTTTTCTAATTTTTCTTTCTGAAGGCGTTCCTCCATTTCTCTTTTTTCCCTTTCCATTTCTAATTTTTCCATCTGCATTTGTCTCTGCATTTCTCTTTCTTTTTCCTTTTCTCTTTCTTCCATTTCTAATCTTAACTTCTCTAATTCAATTTGCCTTCCTATTTCAATTTGTCTCATTTGCAATTCAGTATGTGAAACCATAATGAGAGACAAAGCAGATGGATCAAAAAGTTCTTCATCAACAAAAAACTGTACCAAAACATTCTTGATTTCATGTTTTTTCATGCTTGTTTTGACAGCAGTGACCCCATAATGGGAAGCAATATCTAGCAAATCTGTTCTTTTGGCCAGATTAAACAACTCCTGAGTAGGCTGAGCCAAAAAGCTTCTCAAATCAAACGACATGTTTGCTTTTTGTTTGTTTTAAAACGTATTTATGGAAATACAGATTGAGGTTAATTTTACAAAGTTTTTTTTTCGAAATGACAAGCCCAACGAGAATTTCACATCAAATGACAAGTACTATTTCACCTGAAATGACAGTTCACATGAAATGACAATCCCCTATATGCCTATAGGGAAATACCAATCCTGTGAAGCAACTGCAAAGTCTATTTGATAAGAAATGACAATTACCTGCGTCACATGAAATGTCGGTTTTAAAATGCTTAAAATGGTTTTATCCCGGACGAGCCCCCAATTTCTGTTACGAGCCAGGCGTAGCAGAAAGAAAAAGCAAACAAGCCTTTTGGAAAATTTTAACAACATTTATTTACAAGTTAACTTTAACCTGTAGAAGTAAGAAAATTAAATGTACTTAGCTCTGTTATGAAATATCCTGAATGAATCTATTTTCCTTGATCCCACAGAATTCACAGTCCAAAATGAAAAGTAATATCCTTTAACAATCCAACACAGAATTTAGAAATAACTTTTCTTAAATGCCCAAACATCAAACTCCAAAGTCTGACTCAATGAGAAAAATCAAGCTCTTTTATAGACCCTAAGATTTCCCTAGAACATTCCAGAGGGCTGTGGAATAAGATGAGGTAATTTTCTAAAAATAATGCAACCCAGAACTTTCTGGAAGGTTCTGAAGTACTTTTCCTTGTAAACATGTTGTTTACAAAAATGAAATTAATCTGTGACTCAGTTTTCTAGAATCTTCTATAATAAGATTAACAAGATATTTATAGCACTATTAGGTCACAGTGGGGTGCAAGTGGGAATCAGAAAAATAAATTCTTATGCATAACAATAGGATTATGGAAAATTTTAAAAATGTTCATCTCAGAAACCGCAAGGCCCAGGTTTGTGATATTTGGAATGAAGCTTCATCTATTGGACCCCTACCAAGATTGTTCAAATTATAGTGCTGGGGGCCACAAATGCCCCCGCCCCGGTTTTACATAGGCTTTAATTTCAAAATTCAATATTGGATTTAAATCTCTTCTGCAACAAGGCTTATCCGAACCCGAATTTTATGGTGACTTAGTATACAGATTCAGAAAAATATATAACCACACTGACTTCAGCACCCAATGTCGTAAAAGCATTCCTCAATATAAAAAGATTGGGTGCAACATTAATGTTATACGACAGACTGCATGCATGGTAGTTAACCCAATCACGGTTGACAACTTTGCTTCCCTCTTTAATTGCAGGCCGGTGGATCAGGTCTCAGTTTCTATAACGGTTCCAACGTAAAGGTTGATGTTGGTTGGTACCTGATGGTGTGTCTCTAGTCGGGCCCATCGGAGTCTAACTGTTTGTTTTCTTTTGCTCCTGCATTTCAGTGGTTTCTTGCTGTCGAGTCCTCACCATGGTTTCATCTCTGTGGTTGTTTGATTTTTGTGTTCACGGAGATGTTGCACTGATGAGTTAGAAGGCCTTCATGCGGATTGAACAAATTATTTGTCTTAATCGCGACGCAAGTAAGGGCGAGGATAGTGGCCACGTAAAATCGATTTAAAGCCCCCCCCCCCCCAGTGAAATTCGTTTCCGCTGACCGTTCCAAGGTAGTTCTTCTGTCGGGGTTTATTTTTGTTATGGTTTGTCTTTGGGTGTTTGTGTCGCTTATATTATTTTATTTTGGATAGCCTATTGGCCATTCTGTGGGAAAGTAACTGTCCGTTTGGCAATAGGTCATTTTGTGGGAAAGTAACTGCCCTTTTGGCTTTTCGCTATTGATGTTTCCATTAGGATCCGTTGTTTCATGTTTATGTTTCTTTCCCTTTGGTGTCTCTGATGGGAGCTGTGGGTTAATTGTATCGATTCCTGATTATTGCCTCCACTTCTACTTTATATAGGGAAAATCTTTAAAAATCTTCTTCTCTGAAACCGCAAGGCCCATGTCTTTGATATTTGGTATGAAGCTTCATCTTGTGGATCTCTCCCAAGAGTGTTCAAATTATAGCCCTGACACCAAAAATGCCCCCGCCTCGGTATAGGGAAAATATTTATAGCCGAAAAGGCCCCGCTCCGGGACCCTTTGGTTTTACATAGACTTTTATAGGGAAAATCTTGAAAAATCTCCTTCTCTGAAACCACAAGGCCTAGGTCTTTGATATTTGATGTGAAGCTTCATCAAGTGGACCTCTAAATAAATTGTTCAAATTATAGCCCTGAGACCAAAAATGCCCCCGCCTCGGGGCCCTTTGGTTTTACATAGACTTTTATAGGGAAAATATTTAAAAACCTTCTTCTCTGAAACCACAAGGCCCAGGTCTTTGATATTTGGTATGAAGCTTCATCTTGTGGACCTCTACTAAGATTGTTCAAATTATAGCAATGGGGCCAAACATGCCCCCGCTCCTGGGCCATTTGGTTTTACACAGACTTATATAGGGAAAATCTTGAAGAATCTTCTCTGAATTCACAAGGCCTAGGTCTTAAATATTTGGTATGAAGCTTCATCTAGTAGACCTCTACCCAGATTGTTCCAATTATAAGCCTTAAACCAAAAAATGCCCCCGCCTCGGGGCCCTTTGGTTTTACATTGACTTATATAGGGAAAATCTTTAAAAATCTTTTTCTGTGAAACCAAAAGGCCAAGGTCTTTGATATTTAGTGTGAACTTTCATCTAGTGGACCTATATCATGATTGTTCAAATTATAGCCCTGGGGCCTAAAATGTCCCCGTCCCGAGACCCTCTGGTATTACATAGACTTATATAGGAAAATCTTTAAAAATCTTCTTCTCTGAAACTGCAAGGCCCATGTATTTGATATTTGGTATGGGGCTTCATCTAGTGGACCTCTACAAAGATTGTTCAAATTATAGCCATCGGGCAACAAATGCCACCGCCCCGGGGCCCTTTGGTTTTACATAGACTTTCATAGAGATAATCTTTGAAAATCTTCTTCTCTGAAACAGCCAGGCCCAGGTCATTAATATTTGGTGTAAAGATTTATCTAGTGGACCTCTATCAAGATTGTTTAAATTATAGCGCTGAAGCCAAAAAATGCCCCCCGCCCAGGGTTCATTTTTACATAGGCTTATCTAGGGAATACCTTTAAAAAATCTTCTTCTCTGAAACCGCATAACCCAGGTCTTTGATATTTGGTGTGTAACTTCAT
The DNA here is from genome assembly GCA_963580285.1 of Lucinisca nassula. Lineage (NCBI taxonomy): Eukaryota > Metazoa > Mollusca > Bivalvia > Lucinida > Lucinidae > Lucinisca > Lucinisca nassula. The sequence continues at coordinate 112,910,739 of OY757023.1, read as the reverse complement.
CTGGTACTTTTGCCAGGATTGTTTAAATTATAGCCTTTCTTGATATTTGGTATGGAGATTCACCTTTTAGACCTCTCTCAACATTATGCACATTATAGCCCTGGGGTCAATAATGGCCTTCCCGGGGGCCCACTTGTGACTCTGTGGATCAGGGGAGCGATCCAGGGCCATCATGGCCCTCTTGTTATCGTTTGGGATCATTGATTCCATCATGGAATTTTGAAATCATATGAGGGTAATTGGCCGAAACTAGCTAGTCTTCGAGCCTATGAAAACTTAAAGGATAGCTTTTTTTTATTGAACATATTTAACGTCGCTACAGCTGGTGTAAAGGGAATGTGTGGTGGCCGTAAAATGACTCCATACCTTTCATCCAATATGTACATTATGTTGTTATCCTTTGGAATAACTGATAATATTCTGGAATTTTGAAATTATCTGAGGGCCACTGACCAGGCCTAATTGGCCGAAACTAGCTAGTCTGGTTCATAAAAACTTGTGCACATCATCCCTGAGTTTTATTCCTTGATTCCAAATGATAGTTTTTTCATAGAACATATTTAACGTCGCTACAGTTGGTGTAAACGGTTTGAGCTGAAAAAGTGAGCATTTGTGATTACTTTCTGTCCTACGTCGACCGTCGTTTAAGTGTCCGTTCATCCATGCGTGCAACAACAATTTCTTCAAATGAGATCTCATCCTAAACCACTGATGGAATTTTGACCAAACTTCAGAGGAATGATTCTTAGTTGGTCCTCTTCCAAAGTTGTTCAAAGTGTTCTTGCCCATTTTTAACTGAAAACTTAAAACAAAACACTTCTTCCCTAAAACGGCAAGGTTCAGGTCTTTGCTATTTAGTGTTAAACTCCATCCAGTATTTTTCTATCAAGATTGTTCAAATTAAAGCCTTTGTGCTAAAAATGGACCCCGCCCCGGGGCCCACAAATTTAACATAGACTTATAGAGGGAAATCCTTTAAAACTCTTCTTTTCTGAAGCCGTAAGGCCCAGTGCGTATGAACTCTAGTTTAGCAAACTTTGTCTTCTAACGAATGTCAATATCATCACGAAAACACGCCTATATAAATTTGACCCCCTTGAACCCCACTTTTATATAGTAAAACTGGGGTTTCCCAGGGGTATACCTTATTTTTCTTATTTCTGCTCTAAAATATAGATTGTGGGTACTCGTTAGAACCGCCTCATCGAGGCGGTTCTAACCAGTGCCCACACTCTATATTTTGAGCAGAAATATGAAAAAATCACATTTTTTCAACATAAAATTTTCATTTTTTTTCGGCGATAAAGGTGGCAATGTATTTGTATATGCGTCTTTTCGTAATGGGCTGTCTGTAAGGAATACATCACGATAACACGCCTATTCAAATATATTGAAAATTTTACCACCAAAAAATGAAAATTTTCAGATAAGAAATCCTGATATTTTTCATACTTCTGCTCAAAACATAGATTTTGTGAACTCGTTAGAACCGCCTCGGTGAGGCAGAAATAAGAAAAATAGTAGATAGAAGTGGGGTTAAAGGTGTTCAAACTTATATAGACGTGTTTTCATGATGCCTCCCTAAACACCACTTTTCTCCGTACATGTGTATAGTTTGGATTACAACGTGTACAAATGACGTAATAGGTAAAGTAGAAGTAAAACAAAGATCAGGAATCGATACAATTTACTTAGTCCACCAATCAAAGACACCAAAGGGAAAGAAACACAAACGTGAAGCGACCAGACCATAATGGAAACCTTAACAAAGGAAGGCCATAAGGACTGTTACCTTCCCACAAAATTGCCAAATGGCCACCCAAAATAAAAAAGACACAAGTGATACCCACAGTAAGTAACATACAACAACATAAATACACCGCCAGAGAAGAACCGTCTTGGAACGGTCAGTGGAAAGAATTCCACTGGGGGGGGGGTGGAGGCTTTAATCGATTTTACATGGCCATAATCCTCGCCTTTACCTCTGTCGCGGTAAACACTAATTTTGTTTAGTCCACATGAAGGCTTCCTAACTCATCAGTGTAACATATCCGATAACATACAAATAAAAAAACTACAGAGATGAAACAAGGTTGAGGACTCGACAGCATACAACAACAGAATTGCTGGAGCAAAAGAAAACCAACAGTTAGACTCCAAGGGGCACGACTAAAGACGGAGCATCAGGCGCCAACCAACATAAAGTTTACTAAAATAAAATTCCATTTATGTTTTTACGCTGGAACCGTCCTATAATCTTAGACCCGACCCACCGGTGTGCAATTAAAGAGGGAAGCAAAGTTGCCAACCGTGATTGGGTTAACTACCATGCATGCAATCTGTTTTATAACATTTATGTTGTACCCAATCTTTATATATCGACAACGATTTTACGAAATTGAGTACTAATGTCATTACAGGCATGTATTTTTCTAAATTTATATATTAAGTCACCATAGAATTCGGGTTCCGATAGGCCTTGTTGCAGAAGTGTTTTAAGTCCAACATTGAATTTTGAAACCAAATCAAAATGACGTCTATAAAACTTAGAAAAGGCTTTACGTAGTTTATGATACCGATACCCCTGATTAAGAAGTTGAGCGGTTGATAATTTATTACGAGTGTTGAAGTCGGATACATGACGAGACACTCTAGCAAATCGAATCAACTCCGAAATATAAACCCTGTACGATGTCACACGAGGAACAACACCGTCCAAAAAAGGAAAATTTACAATCTCGAAATCAAAATCATCACGTTTATCATAACTTTTACAAATAACAAATCCATCTACAATAAATAAATGTAAATCCAAAAAGGGGGCCTCGGTATCAGAGGAATTTGCCTTGTTTAACTGAAGTTCTAGGGGATAAATCTTACTGACCAAACCATCAAAGTAAGTATTGTCAAAATTTAATAAATCATCTAAATATCTAGAAGTAGAGCTAAAAGCTTCAATAATTTAATATTGGTTATCAATGGAAAGCGACAACATGAACAACATGAAGTCTCTTTCAAAACAATACAAGAACAGATCAGCCACAAGAGGTGCGCAATTCGTACCCATCGGAATATCCACAATTTGTCTAAATAACTTAGTACCGAATCTAATATAAGTATTGTCAAGTAGAAAGGTGGGGGCATCATACACTTTCTGACATGACCAAAGTGTATAATTCTTATGCTCTTTAGAAGTGAAAAATACATTTCTGACATTACATGCAAGATAGAGAGAATCTTCTCTGTGAAAAGCCCATTCAACTAAATTATAAAGCTTTTCTTTTATAAGATTATGGGGAAGTGTAGTGTAGACAGTTGAAAAATCGTAAGTAGACAGACTTGAAGCACAAATACGTCTGGATTTCAATTTATTTAAAACCTTATTCGAATTTTTATAGACCAAAACAGATTTCTTCCTGATCTTTCAAAGACTTTATCACAATATTTAATCACATGCGTTTTAATAGCAGTAAGACAGGATGTTAATAATTTAGAAAGTTCAGTGGTAGTGCAAGAGCTAGAATTTTTTCAATAAACCGTGCTTTGTAATGAAGTTTTGGTAACCAGTATAGCGTAGGAAGCTTGTCTTGGCCTTCTTTAACACACACAGCAAACTTGTTGGCTGAATGACAAATATGCTCATCTACTATAGCTCTCTCTTCTGCTAAAGGCTGAAGTTCATAGGCCTTAGTACCACCAAGCTCCTTCCTCAGCGTGTTAACATAGTGGAGCCGTCACACAACGACGACGTTCTTAGCGCCTTGTCTGCTGGGGCCAATGCAAACTTCTTATGAAATTCTTGAGTACCTAGTTTAAGATGACGTAAAGACGTCTTAGGCTTAGGAGGTAATAAGTTAGTATTTTGAGAAAAGAAAGAAATCTGAAATTTATTATGACTGTTAGATGTAGATTGTGTTTCCATGTTTCGTACAATCAGGCAATACAATACGGATGTTTTTTCAGCGAGCGATATTTTGGAATACTTTCTTTTCTAGAAAAAAATCAATGGATTTGACACCTAATGCAAATTGTCTCTCATCTCATGAACGTTGTAAGAGACAATTTGCTTCAGATGTCAAGTCCAGTTTTGTGGAGAAAAATAAGAAAATATATCAAATGCATTATATGTCAAGTCCGGTTTGGTGGGGAAAAATAGAAAATATATTAACAATTTGTCGTCTGCTGAGTGGTAAAGGTTAAATGACAGTACTGGTCAAATAAGAAAAATCTAATCATGGAATTCCCTTCTGCAGTTATACCTCAAATGACCCCAAATATACTTTAGCGTCTCCTTCTGTAGCGCCATTCAACATCGGTTTGGATTTGTGGTCCTCGCTGCAAATTAAAATCATAAGCACTGTTAAAAAGCAAATCTGAAACTGGGTAATTCTAAATTGGAGTGTGTCAAACTTTAAGCGCCTCACACTGCGGTCCGTATACGAGTAAAGTCAAGTGCTATGGAGACTTTGGAAAGGAAGGAAAAATATGCCGGACAACAATAGCTATTTTGGTAGGGAAAAATAGAAGTGAAGGCAATTATCAGGAATCGATACAATCAACTCACAGCTCCCATCAGAGAACCAAATGGAAAGAAACACAAACATGAAACAACAGACCCTAATGGAAACATCACTAGCGGATATTTTTCTATAGTCAGCCTCGATAGCGCAGTGGTTAACGCGTTCGACTTATGATCGAGAGGTTGTGCGTACGAACCGTCCACCGGTATCGAGGTGTGTCCTTGGGCAAGACACGCAATGACACTACTCCACTCCACCCTGGTGTAAATGAGTAGTAGTGATGTAAAAGCCACTGCCTCTCTCACGCGCGCGTGAAAACACCCGGAATGAGTGTTCGAGAGTGATTCAATAAGCTTGAAGCTTTCATCGCAATCGAACTAAAATAAATTAATATAAACTAGCGGAAATTTTCTAGGAGCCGCCTTGGAAAAATTCCTGTGAAACATGAATCAGACTGACCAAATGGTTTAGGAGTAGTTTGCATTAAAAGCCAATTGTTGACGTTTTTATCTGTTTTAGCTCTGGTGGCCACTTTGCTAATTGGAATGGAACGTTTTTTATTGTGTTGGTAGAATATCACCTAAGCAACATTTCTATGAAGTTTGAATGAAATTGACAAATGGGTTTGAGATAATTAGTCGTTTTAAGATTTTTTTCTGATTTCAGCACTAGTCACTATCTAGTTCATCAGAGCGGAACGATATCAATTTTTTGGTATATACTACCAAAGCACCATTCCAATAATGCTTGAACAAAACTGGCTCATGTGTATTGAAAGAGCTGTCATTTAATTATTTGTCTGCTTTAAGCAGCCATCTTGGCCATCAGAGAGGACAAGTTTTTCATAGGTTGGTAGAGACCATCCTAGGCAACATCCCTGTGGAGATTAAATGAAACTGACCCAAGGGCTTAGGAGGAGTTCATGTAGTCTTTGTTAGCACATTATTGACATTTTTCTATCGTAAGTTCTGGTGGTCATTTTGCTTTTTATAGCGAACCGTTTTAACCATCACGAAAACACGCCTATATAATTTTGACCCCTTTGAACCCCACTTTTATATAGTAAAACTGGGGTTTCCGGGGATATACTTTATTTTTCTTATTTCTGCTCTATAATATAGATTGTGAGTACTCGTTAGAACCGCCTTGATGAGGCGGTTCTAACGAGTGCCCACAATCTATATTTTGAGCAGATTCTTATTTCTGCTCTAAAATATAGATTGTGGGTACTCGTTTGAACCGCCTCGATGAGGCGGTTCTAACGAGTGCCCACAATCTATATTTTGAGCAGAAATAAGAAAAATATCACAATTTTTCATCAAAATATTTTTATATCTTTTCGGCAATAAAGGTGGCAATGTATTTGTATAGGCGTGTTTGCGTAATGTTTAACTATTCTGGTAGAGGCTCACCTGAATAACACTCCAATGAAGCTTTAATGAATTGGCACAGGTGTATAGAAAGAGTAGTCGTTTAAAGATTTTTTTTCTTTTTTTAGCTCTGGTAGTCGTTTTTTTACCGGAGCGAAACGATTTTAGACATTTCGGTAGTGAGTCACCTCAGTAAAGTAGAAGTAAAACAAAGATCAGGAATTGATACAATTAACTTACTCCACCCATAAAAGACACCAAAGGGAAAGAAATACAAACATTAAGCGACCAGACCATAATGGAAACCTAAACAAAGGAAGGCCATAAGGACAGTTACTTGTTTTGAAGTTTGAATAAAATTGTCTCAGGGGCCTGGGAGAAGTAGTCGTTTAAAGACTTTTATACGTTTAGCTCTGACGGCCATCTTGTTCACCGGAGTGAAAATATTTTAGCCATTTCTTTTTGAGTGAGTGTTTTAGTTTTTAAGTCCCACCAACAGCTAAGGTCATACGGAGACGGGACCTCGGTTTAAAGACTCATCCGAAAGTCTAGAGAAGCCCGGGATCAAACCTGCGACCCCTGGTTGACAAGGCGAGTAGCGTAACCACTCGACCACGGAGGCTTCTAGCCATTACTTTTTAAGTTATTTCTTTATTAAAGCTTCCAATCAGACATTTAGCCGCTACCTATAGCTGGGCGACACGCATGTGAAGTTTAAATATCAGTGGCCCAAGGATTAATGAAAGGTAGTGTTTCAATGCAATTTTTTACGTTTTTCTATTTTTAGCACTGGCGGCCAGATTGCTCATTTGAGCCGAAGGGTTTTAGCAATTTTAGTAGATCATCATCTAAGCAACATTTCTGTGACATTTGAATGAAAGTAGTCCTGGTATATGTAAGACGTTTAAAGACTGTTCTGTTTTTAGCTATGGCGACTATTTTGTCCATCAGAGCGAAACGATTTTCGCTATTTCGGTAGAGGGTCACCTAAGCAATAGTTTTATAAAGTTTGAATGAAATTAGCCCATCGGACGCTTTAAGACTTTTCTATTAGCTCTGGGGGCCATCTTGTTCATCGTAGCGGTATGATTTCAGCTATTGCAGCAGAACCACCTAGGCAATATTCCTGCGGAGTTTAAATGAAATAGGCCTAAGAGTTTAGGGGGTGGTGTTGATGCCGTACGACGCAACGGACATTCGCTGATCATAATCGCTCACCATGAGCACCTCGTGCTCATGTGAACTAAAGGCCTGAGCTGCAAAAGTGCTCAATATTTTTTTCAGCAAAAATATATCCAATTTGATTGCATTTTTATTGATTATGGAAAAATAATTCACGAGTGTTCTAACGCTTCCGAGTATAAAGAGAGTTAGCGATAACGAACGGCTTTCTTACACGAAAGTCTTAGAACACGCGTAAATTATTTCTCCGTAATCAATAAAAAACATAACAACAGCAACAAAAAAAAACAAAAAAAAAAAAAAAAAACAAGAGGCACAAGGGCCACTGTGCTCACCAGAGCTCAGGGGCCACTTTTAATTAACCATGAAAGCCCTGTCCCCAATGATTCTACAGATGAAATTTGGACCCAATCAGCCTAGTGGCTTCAGAGATCTGATGTCGCTTGCATGTGTTGTTGCAGGACAACATATGACAATTGACAAGTTCCCATCTGTGGCAACCGATAGGCCTAAAAGAACATTATTAAAGGAACATTTCTATGAAAGTTTGACAAAATATCTTAAAAGGCATAAATGTCATTTTTCATTTTTCCCCATTAAAAGTCAATAGAAACTCTTAACTTGCCATAGCAAATAAACCAAAGAGCCAAATTTCATAAACCAGAGCTCAGGTGGGCACTGCCCAATGGCAGCCATGTATTTTAACATGGTATGATTTTAATCTACTAATTATAAAGTCTCCCAAACAGGCCCAATACTCAAATGAGCACTCTGTGGAATCTGTATCTGAAATATTAGGTGTCTTATAAAGTACAGAGGGTGGGACATGAACCCAATGGGGCCCTGGTTGGGGTCACTAAATGTGTCTTATCAAAAGGAACAGAGACATATATGGTGTAGCGGTGGGGATATGGATGGCTCCTGAGACCATATATATTCTTGTTCATTAGCCTTTTAAGCAGTGGAGGGATTCAGGCATGGCGGACCCCAGAAAAGCCCAAGATTGTGTCACGGAATGCTGAACAGTTTCTGAGATATGATGCCCTTTTATGAAGTGGATGGAAGAGAAATGGCCCATGTGGACCCCGAAGATGTGGGTGACAGAATGTGTCTAAAAACAATGAACAAGGATATATGATTATGGGGTCAGTGGGGATTTGAATGGTTTTTCAGATTTATGGACTATTATGAAGTAGGGCCTTATCAAACGGAACAAGAATATATATGGTTAAGGGGCGGGGATCTGAACGGTTTATGAGATATATGGCTATTAATGAAGTAAAGGGGTGGGACATGGCCCTTGGCACCCCTTGGTGGGGGACCCCATACTGATGTCACTGATTGCGTCTTATCATAAGGAACAAGAATATGCCCGGAATGCAGGAGATCCGTGGTTCGAGTCCCGGTTGCGGTGCGACCGATTTTTGTGCGCTAATTCATTTGTCTATATATTTATATATATGGTTTAGGGGTAGGGAGCTGAACAGTTTCTAAGATAAATAGTCTTTTGTGATGTTGAGGGGTGGCGCATGGCCCGGGCATGCCTAGGGTGACCCCTAGGTTGGTGCCACTAAATGTGTCTGATCATAAGGAACAATAATATATATGGTTTAGGGGTGTGGTAAGGTTTCTGGAATATTTGTCCATACTTTATCTTCGTGTTGCAGGTCTTTCCTCAAAAACATCAAACGGGCGTTAAATCTAAAGTCTGATTTCCATGATTTTATCAGATTTTCCGCCAAAAGTCAACTATTGTTATTGTTGTTACAAACGACGTCAGCAACGTCGCCTATCAATTATTACGCCAAAACTTTCGAAATGAAATAATTCACTCAATGAGTTTTAGATTATAACTCAGTTCAACCTTACTGAAAATGTAAACATAATATACATTGGCCATATATTAACACTGATACAAGATTTAACGATAAAGTCGCTGACTACAGCACATTTCCTATATTTAGACTACCTTTAAGGTTGTTCGAAAGTGGTTCGTAAGATCACTTTTGAACAGTCCGAAATTCGGTCTCCCATTGGAACAAACGGGATGTAGAAAATACAAATCAAATGCATCTGAAACTTCTAAATAGGGTTTTAAAGGTATATTTTTTCTAAAAGACAGACTTTCACTGTTCAAGATTTAAACAATCAGCCCTGGGTGTATGTCAAAACATGTGAGGATAACTAAACTACATGAGCTGGAGCATTGTAAAACCTGCATGAAAGCATGTACGATCAGCACAGTTTCAGATCAACTGGTAGTTGCACCCAGTGTAGCCAAAACTGGGGGGTGCACAAGACTCATGCGATCAGTGAAGGCTCCGGTCGGTTGGATTGTACAGATGCGTAGGCTGGTCTCAATCTTCGCTGACCGCATAGGTCAAGTGCAGTTTTTTCGTGTGATTGCTAAAATAAGTAAACATCCTATACTAAGACCACCTTTGGGACTGTTCAAAATAGGTCCTTAAGACCACGAACAGTCCCAAAGGTGGTCCTTTACTAGAGGACACTGGGTGAAGATAAGCTGAAGAAAGAAAGATCAGCTAAAACATTATAACAATGATTAGAATAAGTCCTAATTCTAGCTAGTCATAATAGCGGAATTTTACTAGGTGCAGCACGAAGCTCTTTTCATCAGATCCAATGGTACAAAGGGTACTCCTGGGATTTCTGGTCAGTATAATTAGGGTACAACTTCTTCAACATTGTCCTTTTAGTGGGTAATTGGTCCGCTAAAAGTCCTCTTACGCCAACACGAAATCAGTTGTAAAACGCATTTTAGTGAACGTACATGTATAACGTATGATGTGCCTCTCCAAATGGCACGTTTCAATATTAGTAATCTGTAATTAGTAATCTGTAATTTGTAATCTTAATTTGTTTTGTAAAAAAATAATGTTATACGTTCACTGAATGACAAATGCCAAAAAAACAGCCAATGTACAGACACTATATTGGATGACGTCGGCCTTCCGGCAGTACACCGTAGACTGCCACAAAGATTTGCTGTTGTTCAGTTTGACAACCGCACATGCATTAGAATTAGAGTCTGGTTCTTGTAAAGGCAGGTGTGTACGGGATTTCTGAATATATATGACATGGCCTCCTCCATACTACCTGGGAAAAATGATGATTCAATGGTGTTTTAACACTGCTAGTTTTGCAAGCTGTATGATTAGCCGTGGATGTTATGTATGTTGGTGAACTGCAAACATAACAGTAAAGAATATTCATATATAGGGAATCTCACAGTCTTAGTCCTGTCATATCATTACGAAAACATGCCTATTCAAATATATTGATATTTTATTTTCAACCTAAAAAATGAAAAATTTCAGCTAAAAATGTCTGATATTTTTCATATTCCTGCTCATAACATAGATTGTGGGAACATGCTAGAACCCCAACGGCAAGTACCCACAATCTATGTTTTTGAGCCGATTGAGAAAACGAATGCTTACCCCCTGTAAACCCCAGTTTTACTATTTTACTATATAAAAGTAGGGTTTGATGGCGTCAAAATTATATAGGCGTGTTTTGGAAATGTGATTTTCCCCGCCTGTATTGCGTGTCAGTCTATATATCCACCAGGGTTATCAGGAACAATTTGCAATATATTCTCAGTTACATCATCCTGTTGCTCTGTGCACAAAACAACCTATGATGTTTGAGAGAGGCTTTCGGATCTGCATCACGCAAACACGCCTATATAATTTTGATCCCCTTGAACCGCACATTTATGTTGTAAAACTGGGGTTTACAGGGGTAAACCTTATTTTTCTTATTTCTGGTCTAAAATATAGATTGTGGTTACTCGTTAGAACCGCCTCGATTAGGCGGTTCTAACGAGTACCCACAATCTATATTTTGAGCAGAAATAAAAAAAACTTATCACACTTTTTCATTTTAAGATTTTCATTTTTTCGGCGATAAAGATTTGTAAAGGCGTGTTTTGGTAACGGATTCGTTCAGATGCTGAAGTATCTTTACTCATTTAATTTTAATGTAAGATCCTACATGATTATTACAAGATTTCAAAGTAAAATCAAATCACTGACAGAACTAGCAGCTCGATTTTCTCTGGACGTAGGGGAACATAGCCCTAAAAACACGCCTATACAATTACAGTGTAAATTTTATCGTCTACAAAAAGAACATTTTAGATGAAAAGTGTGGTATTTTTCTTATTCTACTCAAAATATAAATTGTGGGTACACGTAAGAACCGCATTCTATATTCTGGAGCAGAAATAAGAGAAACAAGTATACCCCTGCAAACCCAAGTTTTGCTATATACAAGTGGGTTAAAGGGGGTCAGAAATATATAGGCGCGTTTTCGTGAAGTATATGCGGCAACATTGACGTTAAAAAGATTAAATAACTTAAAGATTAAATAACTTTTAATCTGGCTTAAGACTTCAGAAACCGCAGCCAAGCAAACGTTTCATATTCCCGATGATACAGGTACAAACGATGCGCAACCTTTCTACGTTTACTTCCTGTCTTATGAAATACATGTCGCACAGTATAAACTTGGAGGTGGTTTGTGAAATATCATGATACCATTAAAAACCTTCATTTCACCTTTGAAGCCTGGTGGTTGCAACGTTGCATTATTATTGGTATATTTGGTCCATCTCTATTTTGTCTACCTGTGCGTTTGCACACATTTCGCCTGAACGCTTTTTTGTTTTAACTAATGTAACCTCTGTCCACATTACGATAACACACCCGTGCGACATAGTGCATTTCTCACAGCTTCAAAATGGCTACTTTTCTGATGAAAATCTGTCATGTTTTTCTTATAAATGCTCATAACATAGGTTGTGCGTGCTCGTTAGAACCGGCGGTTCTAACGAGTACCCACAACCTATGTATTGGAGCAGAAATAAGAAAAATAGTGCAGACCCCCGTAAACCCCAGGTTTCTCTATATAAAGTGGGGTTTAGGGGGGGTCTTCATTTCACGGACTTGTTCACGTGACGAAAACAAACATGTTCAATCTGTATCATCACGAAAACACGGCTATATAATTATGAACCCCTAGAACTCCACTTTAATAATAATAAAATTGAGGTTTCCAGTGGTACACCTTATTTTTCCTATTTCTGCTCTAAGATATAGATTGTGAGTACTCATAACAACCGCCTCGATGAGGCGGTTCTAATGAGTACGCACGATCTATATTGTCTATATTGTGAGAAGAAACAAGAAAAATAGCACGTTTCAATTTAAAATTTTCTTTTTTTTTTTTTTTTTTTTTTTGGTGGTAAAGTTTACAATGTATTTGTATAGGCGTGTTTTCGTATTGACATGCATGATCATTTACATTTCAACTTCAATAACTCGAATACATTTGGGACCACGCACAAAAATAAGAATGGCAAGTTCCAACTACTGGGTCTTAGTAATAGCGCCAGGTACTCGTTTGTTTGTTTGCTTTGAGGATTAACGTCCCCGTCAACACTATTTAGGTCATTTTGAAGACGTTGCTTCCTATTATGTGGGACTCTTATCCGACATTGAAATGAAATAGCATCTCAAGCCCAGTCGCCCAATGCAACCAATAGGGTTTATATGCATGAAAGGTTCGACTCGCACCACTTTGCCTGGGCACGCTTAGACCTTCTAAGCGGATTACCAGCACTCATGTGCGGTCTGTTTCAGCTCTGCGAGGAAGCATAATGTAGCCCAGTCTATTTCTCCAAGTCCCGATGGGCGGGGCCCAGCCAAGTACTCGTATATTGTATTGAAGCATAATGGGGTGACTTAAGAAAGATTTTCAGGCTTCTATAGAATAACAGAATGTTGTATGTACTCATTAGAATCGCCTCATTGAGGCGATTCTAATTAGTACATACTACATGTCTTTCGGAGAGAATCTCAGCAAAACCTCCCTATATTGTTCTTAATTTACGTATATTTGCATGTCTAGGACCCCAGGAGCGAGTTCGATTTAGCCATAGTAAACCAGTCATCCGCCGGGGTCGGCAACATTCTTTCTTGGAGATTGATCATGAAATCTTTTCTACGGTCATTCTCTCCCTTCCGCTGATTCAAGAAGGGCAGTTGTCAGTTTCTGACGAAAGAATGTGCACTGTACTGGTTAACCGCTTACGTAAAAGCCTGCCCAGGAAAAGTGTGGATAGGTAAACTGACCGGCCCAAAAATGACCTAAAATAGTGTTGACTGGGCCGTTAAACTCCAAAACAAACAAACAAAAACCAGTCATCCATGTTCGAGTAACTGAAGTGTCACTTTATGTAGGTTTACGTACCTTGATCCATCACCTGTACCTGTCTGAACCCTGGATACGAACCACTGTTCATACTGGTCCTGTAATAAAATGGTGGGTGACTTCGTACGATAATACTGAGGCGACTCTAACCATTACCCACAGTCTATGTTTTAGCAAATTAAAAGGACTGGATTTTTTACCCCTATAGATCGCACTTTTCTGTATAAAGTGCTGCATTATGAAAACACGCCAGTACAAATAAAATTTCGAGATGAAAAATTATATGTTACTTATTTCTGCTCAAAATATAGATTGTTGATCCACGTTAGAACCGCCTCCTCGAGGCGGTTCTAACGAGTACCCACGATCTATATTTTAGAGCAGAGGTGGTTCTAACGAGTACCCACAATCTGTATTTTAGAGCAAAAAGGAGGCGGTTCTAACGAGTACCCGCAATCTATATTTTAGAGCAGAAATAAGAAAAATAAGGTTTACAATGTACCCCTGTAAAACCCAGTTTTACTGTATAAAAGTGAGGTTTAAGTGGGTCAAAATTATAAAGGCGTGTTTCCGTGATGGTTTACAGGGGTTTTATGAGACTGATCTATTGATGACTGAACTAATAATGACAATATTTAACAGAGAAAACCCAATCTTCTCTTATTATGTGAAACGTGCACAAACATACAAATGTAAATTTATAAATATTTGTTTGTTTGATTTCGGGTTTAACGTCCCCGTCAACACTGTGAAGGTCATTTTGGAGACGTTGCTTCCAATTTTGTGGGACTTTTACCCGAAATTGAGATGAAATGACTTCTCAAGCGCTGTCGTCCAATGAAACCAAAAGGGTTATAAGCATGGGTGGTCCGACTCGCACCGCTTTGCCTGGGCAGGCTTATATCCTCTAAGCGGTATACTAGTACTCGATTGCGGGTCGGTTTCAGCTCTGCGTGGAAGCATCATGCAGCCCATATATTTCTTGAAGCCCCTATGGACCGGGGTCGTAAATTGATAAAGATAATGTTATAAAAAGTAATACACAGCAAGAACAGTAAAACATGCATTCCTAATCGTGGAACCAGAGTACATGTATATTGCATCACAGCGAGTTATAAAAGAGATAAATATATAAGTGTTTTCGTCTGACATTGATTGATTGATTGATTGATTGATTGATTGATTGATTGATTAATTTGAGGTTTAACATCCCCGTCAACACTGTATAGGTCATTTTGGAAGCGTTGCTTCCAATTTTGGGGGTTTTTACCCTACATTGAGATGAAATAACATCTCAAGCCCTGTCGCCCGATGAAACCAATAGGGTTTATAAGCATGGACGGCCCGACTCGCACCGCTTTGCCTGGGCAGGCTTAGATCCCCCAAGCGGTTTAACAGTACTCGTGTGCGGTCGGATTTCATCTCTGCGTGGAATCATCATGCAGCCCATCTAATTCTTCTAGCCCCTTTTCGTCTGAAATGTTTGTAGCCTTCTGTAGTTGACCTTAGTGACCTTTGGTATCATTTGTAAGTGAATAGTAGCCTTTTATTAAACAGAAACATATTTGCTTTGTTTGTGTTGAGGTTTGACGCCCCTGTCAACACTATTTAGGCCATTTTGAGACATTGCTTCCGATTTTATGGGGCGTTTACACGACACTGAGATGAAATGACACATTTAGCCCTACCACCCTAAGGAACCGCTAGGTTTTAAGGAGCGATCCGACTCGCACCAATTTACCTGGACACGCTAAAAAATTCTAAGCAGTTTGCAAGTACTCAAGTATAGTCGGTTTCAGATCTGCGCAGAAGCATAATGCTGCCCAATCTCTTTCTCGAAGCCGCGATGGGCGGGTCGCGAAGGAACATTTATTGACTACCTTATATCCAGACCTAATAAAGAGTTTATCCGAACTCAACTGGTACCAGGGCGAGTGAATAAAAACAGCCTAATTTATTTCTCGGTAAGATCAATATCTTCTTTTTCGATGTAATTGCCTCTAGAATGATACACTTGGACCAACGCTGTTCCATTGCCATCGGCCGAGAATTGAACAAGGCATGGTCCTTGTCTCCGACCAACCCCTCCTCAACTGCCGCCACGGCTTCTTCTTGGACCGTCATCGTGTTTGGGGAATAGGAAACGGTCACTAGGAGTCCGGAGAATAGAAGCACGTACCCATTTGGCTCAACAGCATCCATTGCAATTATGCAAGTGTGGACTCCCGCATTGTCCTATTGGAGCAGAATCCCTTTGGAGTGTTTACCTTTGCATTTTTCACGGATCGCAGTTCTCAGTTGGTCGAGCGAATTTGCATAATACGCACCTGTTATTGTAATTTTCTTTGATAGACAGCCCGATATAATAACACCTCGTGTGTCCCAAAATACAGTGGTCATCACCTTAACAGCATACTGATACTCTGGTTGCTCGTCGATTAGGCATTTTGTGACCCAACGGGCTGTTATAACAGATCCGTGCGACATAGTGTATTTTTTACATCTCATAAATGGCTACTTTTCTGATGACAATTCGTTTTTTCTTCTTATTTTTACTGCAAACACGGGTTGCTGGTGCTCGTTAGAACCGCCTCATTAAGGCGGTTCTAACGAGTACCCACAACATATGTCTTGTAGTAAAAATAAGAAATATTTACCCCGTAAACCCCAGTTATCTATGTATACAGTGGGATTTAGGCGCGAAGTGGGGTTAGTTTCTCGGACTGGTTCACGTGATGCTCATCCCCAGGCGACCATGAAAAATTGCTGAGCGCTACCATGTAAAATGTCTAATGCATTCGCTATTTATTCCACCTTATTTTGCCTATCAGAGTACACCAGATCCCGTACTTTGTTACACATTTCTTCATCGGTGGTATCTGATGGGCGTCTGGGCCTGGTTTCGTCTTCTAAAGACTTTCTGTCGCGACCCAGAATTAAACTTGTGTATACGATGGTGCAGAAGACCAATAAACATTGGTTCACTCCCAATGTACCTGACCTGTTTTCCTTCCCAAATACCATCACGAAAACACGCCTATAAAAATACATTGCCACCTTTATCGCCGAAAAAATGAAAATTCTAAGATGAAAAATAATGTATACCCCGGAAACCCCAGTTTCACTATATAAAAGTGGGGTTCAAGGGGGTCAAAATTATATAGGCGTGTTTTCTGGATGCATCACGAAAACACGCCTTTATAATTTTGACCCCTTGATCCCCACTTTAATATAATAAAACTGGGGTTTACAGGGGTAAACCCTATTATTCTTATTTCTGCTCTAAAATATAGATTGTAGGGACTCGTTAGAACCGCCTCGATTTCATTTTTCGGTGATAAAGTTTACACAGTATTTGTATAGGCATGTTTTCGTAATGAAGTACCGAATTACAGCACGATACTCTCCTGAGGAGCAAATTCTTTTCTTTAAGAGAAGACCCATTTTTCGGTGGGGCAGGACTTATAGAAAAAGCAAACAGGAAGTCACGAAAGTTGTTTCCCTTTGAAAAAAAAACATGACGGAAAACTGAAACAAGACTAGTGATCCCCACCCTTAAGAGTAGACAAATATTGATGTGGATTTGGTTTGGTCCTATTCAACATTGTTAATGTCTGGTCGAACAAGACAGTTTACTTAACCACAGTTTTCCTGGACAAGTTTATACATATGACCTAAACCGTTACAGTGCCCATTCCCTCCGACAACTGCCCTTCTTGAATCAACGGAAGGACCAACATAACCGTAGAAGGGATTTCATGACCAAACTTCCCGAAAGAATATTGCCGAGACGGCGAGGATCGAAGCCGCGACCCACTAATCACCTGTCCGTCGAGAATCCGACTGAGCCACAGAGTCAGGCTCAGCTAATGTTGACGACCTTACATTACGAAAACACGCCTATACAAATACATTGTAAACTTTACCGCCGAAAAAAAACGAAAAATTTAAGATGAAAAATTGTGATAGTTTTCTTATTTCTGCTCAAAATATAGACTGTGGGTACTTGTTAGAACCGCCACATCTAACGAGGACCCACAATCTATATTTTAGAGCAGAAATAAGAAAAATGAAGTCGTTAGAACCGCCTCATTGAGGCGGTTCTAACGAGTACCCACAATCTTTATTTCAGAGCAGAAATAAGAAAAATGAGATATACCCCTTTAAACCCCAGTTTTACTACACAAAAGTAGGGTTCAAGGGGGTCAAAATTATATAGGCGTGTTTTCGTGATGCATAATGTGGGCGATGCAAACCTTACCTTGGGATGTATGCGTTATTCAAAACGCATGTTATCTGATATGTTTGCTTAAAAGCTAAAATATATATATATATTTTTTTTTATTAAAACGTTTTGTTTGCTTTAAGATCACCTTTCAGCAATCAGCGAAATCACGCAATATCAACAAAGGGTGGTTAGATGACATGGATGACTAAAATAGCTCTCCTTGTACGCCGTACAGCTCTCAGCATTGTTTTCCAATACTTTCGGACAGGGAAGGGGTCTCAGATACCTAATCTAAGTTATTGCCGGAAAGGGATTTTGACCTCAAAGAGTCACCATGATAGAGATATTAGACAACAAGTTTTCACGTTACGATAACCTATAGTTCGAACAAATTAACACGAGACTGACCTTTATGCAAGGAATAAATTAGTCAATGTTATCGCCTAATAAGTCGGCTTTCGTAAACTTCTCGTGAATTTTCGGCATCCCGTGAATTGCGACCCATTTAAAGACCTTTATGTATTGAATAACAATATCGCCATTTTCGGGAGACGGCGAAGATACAGATAAGCTTCGCGCGAGATTCGCGTGTTTCACTTGCGAATGACATTTTAGCCAATCAATTGCTTTTATGAATAACGCGATATTGCGTGTAAATCGCGATTGTTGACCAGCCAATCAAACATGAGTGTCGAAAACGCAGATAGGGCACATTCACAGACTGCTTCGCGTTTCAAAAGCAACCAATCATCAGAAAAGGGAAAAAATCAACTTCTCGCACTAATAAATAAATCTTGGGACGAGGGGACCCTCCCTACACAATGGAAGGAGAGCACCATCGTCCCAATATTAAAACCAGACAAGGACCCCCACGAGCCGAAATTGTATAGGCCGATTTCACTCACATCAACCATATGTAAAATCATGGGAACCATGGTAGCATCTAGATTAACAGCACACATTGAGAAAAACAACCTCTTAGCAAACGAACAATCAGGTTTTATGCTCTGTCTCTGGTCGGGCTCATCGGAGTCTAACTGTTGGTTTTCTTTTGCTCCAGCATTTCAGTGGTGTCTTGCTGTCGAGTCCTCACCGTTGTCTCACCTCTGTGGTTCTTTGATTTTTGTGTTCGCGGAGATGTTGCACTGATGAGTTAGGAGGCCTTCATGCGGACTGAACAAATTATTTGTCTAAATCGCGACGGAAGTAAGGGCGAGGATTGTGGCCACGTAAAATCGATTTAAGCCCCCCAGTGGAAATCTTCCACTGACCGTTCCAAGGCGGCTCTTCTGTGGCGATTTATTTATGTTGTTGTTTGTTACTTACTGTGTGTATCACTTGTGTCTTTTGGTTTTGGATGGCCATATGGCCATTTTGTGGGAAAGTAACTGTCCTTATGGCCTTCCTTTGTTTAGGTTTCCATTATGGTCTGGTAGCTTAATGTTTGTATTTCTTTCCCTTTGGTGTCTTTTATGGGTGGAGTAAGTTAATTGTATCAATTCCTGATCTTTGTTTTACTTCTACTATTTAGAAAACATAGATCTACCATTGATCAAATCACCCGACTGGAATCCGCCACCCGAAAGGCAAAACTAATGAAACACTAACTGGTAGCTATATTTTTGGATTTAGAAAAAGCTTTCGACCTACTATGGACTAGGGGACTCCTCCTAAAACTAAACAAATTCGGAATTCAAGGAAAAATGTTAACCTGGATCAGAGACTTTTTGACTAATAGAAAAATGAACGTAAAATAAGTAGCGAGGTGTCCGGTTTTTATGAATGCGAGAATGGTTCCCCCCAGGGGTCGGTGCTATCTCCTATCCTTTTCAACCTATTAATGAACACACTGCAGGAAACACTTAATGCATTACCGCTTGAAATATCCATGTTCGCAGATGACGGCTTAGTATGGAAAACCGCAAAAAAAAACGAAAAGTGCCATTCCTGCATTACAAAAAGCGTTAAATGCCATACATGATTGGGCTACAAATTGGGGCTTCAAATTGTCTGCTGAAAAAAACAACAGTGGTAGTTTACAATAGAAATTTCGCAGATACAAAGGGCATGCCCAGGCTGACGTATGACGGGCAGGAAATAAAGTACGCCGGTCATGCCAAATTCCTGGGCATGTACTTTGACAGCAATCTAACATGGAGACTGCACATTGAAAATCTGGTGTCCAGGTCCCAGTGGGACCTAAATGTGCTAAGGGCGGTCTCGGGGGCAAACTTTGGAGCAGACAAGAAAACCCTGATCAAAATGTACACAGCACTCATAAGAAGCAAAATTGATTATGGCTGCCAAGCATACGCGTCTGCGGCGCCCTCACACCTGAAAAAACTAGATAGCATGCAGGCCACAGCCCTCCGAATCGCTACTGGGGGATACAGGGGAACGCGGAACCTGGACCTGGAGATTGAATGCAGCGTCATGCCCCTGCACCTGCGGAGGGATGAACTGCAACTCAAGTACTGGGCCCGCTCAAGCAGTCTTAGGGAAAGTCTCCCCATAAACGAAATGATCGCCGACACGCCCAATCATGTTAAAAGAGATAGGTTAAGAGGAAAGATCCCCTATATTATCAAAGGGGACCTAATTAAAAACCATGACCTCGAGCAGGTCAAAACAGCGGAACAAACATATCCGGAAGTTTTTAACTTAAGAAGTCTATGCGCAAAAACAACACTAACGGGTGTCATAAAGAAAAATGAAACATCACAGAAAAAATGCAATGAGATCGCAGAATCACACAACAGTGAAAACTATAAGCAAGCGCTTAAAATTTTCACTGATGGAAGCAAAGATGCTGACAAAAAAGAAACGGGGTGTGCTTTCACAATACCAGAATTAAACTTCGACCAAAAATTCAAACTTAACCAGCACCTCACAGTCTACACTGCAGAACTTATAGCCATACAAAAAAGCTTTGGAATGGATACAGGAACAAAAACCCGATAGTGTTGTTATACTAACAGACTCATTAAGCTCAATACAAAGCATAAACTCTGGGAATAGCACTACAAGACCAGATATACTGCAGGACATTCATATCCTAATACACAAAATTCTAAAACAAGGTATCACCCTGAACATAGATTGGATCCCCTCCCACTGCAACGTGCAGGGGAATGAGCGCGCAGACACACTGGCCAAAGAAGCTCTGACCCGGGGAAAGGCACTTGACTACCTCCCCACCCCACAAGAAGTATACGCAATCATTAAGGCCAGCATCAAAAAGGAATGGGCGCGCATATGGCAGGGACAACACGGCTTTAGACACTAGATCTGTCAGTCCTTGACCCCGAAATTGGTACAATATAGCGACAGCCGAACTCTCGATCGCATATATACACGACTAAGACTCGGGGTCAACGGACTAAATGCACACAACATCTTCTATAGCGAGGCCGATCCATTATGCGGGCACTGTGGCGGGGTGGAGTGTGTTCAACACTACCTCGCAGAGTGCCCCGCACACGGCCCCGCCAGAAGGGAACTAAAGGGAGAACTTACAAGATTAGGATACCAAGGGGAGATAAACGCGGTTTCTCTGCTCAATCTAAATTCACAGGAAATGAGGGACGCGGTCTTCAAATTCTTTGAGAAAACAAACTACCTGGACAAAATATAGGGGAAAACTAAGGGCGCAGACTAAATTTAATCGCATTGTACCGTAAAACACACCCCGTACGAGAATACATACTTTAAACCAAAATCTCTAGAGACCCGAGTTCAGAACAGTAAAAATAAATATTCGAACCGCACCACAGACGCTACCAACCAAAAATAGCCGTAGTGATCAGAGGGCGGCCGTCTCACAGCGAAAAGGGGAACAAAGTCAACGATAGGCGCTGTGGTTGCGGCCTCGGCTTTGCACTTAGGAGTGCCTATCGGCGACAGCGATCCTTGGGATCACTGTGAGAAGACCATAGCAGAACGGGGCGTGGACTCACCACAAGGAAAATCCATGGCCCCGACCCACCCCCCAGAGGGGGTGTGGCAAGCGAGAAGTTAAGACAAGGTGTAGCGTTGTGGTTGCGGTCCACTGGCTTTGCACTCATGAACGCTGCACCAAAGCCCTAGCTGATCGGGAGCCACACAGCCCGAAAGAGGACCACACGAAAGCACGCCGGGGCTGGACATGGACCCACCACAAGGAAAATCCGTCGCCCAGCCCCTCCTGAGGGGTGGGGCAAACGGGAAGTCAGAACGAGACGTAGCGCTGTGGTTGCGGTCCTTGGACTTTGCACTTAGGAGCGTTGCGTCAAAAGCCTGGCTGATCGAGAGCCACACAACCCAAAGGAGAACGGCACAACAGCACACTAGCAAACAAAGCCTCTCCTTCAGGAACGCATATAGAAAAGTGGGACAGAAATAAGAAACAAGACGCCTTATCACATCTTTTTCTTTCTTTTTTCGCAACTTTCGCTTTCGAATAAAGGATGTACATTATAAGGTTACCCGAATGGAATGACCCGGGGGCCCTCAAAAGGGCCTTTTGCATTCCACCACAACTGAAAAAACGCATCTCGCCCGGTATATCATACAGCCCTCCGTACTGCCCTTGTCGCATAACATAAAAATCACAAAAAACAGCAAATTGCGCCATGACCGTAATAAAGACAGACGGTCAAGATGGCCACATATCAATACAGACAAGGGCAATTAACTAACTAACTAGGGCATGATTTAGCGCGACCTGAAGGAAGGCTTTTAACACACACAACCACCCACGCGAAACTAAAACAACATACAACCACACTAGATAGGTAGATATAGCGATAGTTGTAGGATAGGAACACAGTAGAGAGGATAGTATAGTAAAGAGAGATAAAAAAACCTGGAGTTAGAAGAAGAAGAAGAAGAGTTTTCTCAAAAAGCGATTTCAAACATTTTTATTTGTGTAAATATGAAACATTAAAAACAAGATCGCATAGGAGCGCTCCACTGCGCACGTGCGCAGGCGGACGCTTGTATGCGACCTACATGATTATATAACAATTTGCACTAACCACTTTGACTAAAAAGATTGGCAAACGTTGTCTCGGGTCCCCAAACGGCTAGGCAAGAATACTTTTTTTTCTACTATGATGCCTTCCTACACGTAGGATGCGATAGTGATATGCAAACATGGCGACACAAAATGACTCTCCTACGGTCCCACAGAATACGACATCCTGCGTCGAGGAGGGCATCACCTTTTCTTAACTTCAAACGAAAAAGCATAAAAGGGGATTGACCTACTTTCCACATCCTCCTCGATAGAGGTCACCCACTAACTAAAATAAATACGAATTTGGGCCCGAGACGGCGGAATAAACAGAGTAGAGAATAAACAAAAACAAAACACAAATATTATCTTCAAGCACAACCTTTCAGGTACAAAAATTGTCCTTCCCAGTAACTGTGGGCGGATGGGCTTGTCCCAAATAGGACAACAACACAAACGAGATCGGCAAACGTTGTCTCGGGCCTCAAAATGGCTAGGCAGGAATACACTTTCCTCCTATGGTGCCTTCCTTCACGTAGGATGTGTAAATGATATGCAAACATGGCGACTGACCCACTTATGGTCCCGCAGAGTGCGGCATCCTACCTCAAGGAAGGCATCACTATTTCTTAACTTAAAACGGCAAATGCATAAAAAGGGATTGACCTACTTTGCACATCCTCCGCGATAGAAGTCACTCACTAACAAAATAAATACAAATCCAAGCCCGAGACCGCGTAGGCCGGCACTCCATGTTATTATGTTACATATTGTATGTACAGATAAACAAAAAAAAAAACACAAAATATAAACCACTAGCACAATCTTGCAGGTACAAAAATTGTCACCCCAGCAACTGTGAGCGGGTGGGCTTGCCCTAAAACGGACAACACCACCTTTAAGGCACAAGAAAAACAAACAAAACAGGTCCGTGGCGGGGTAAGCACATCCGCCCGCATATATACTTAGAAAATATCCCACTCAACAAGCTGGGGAAACAGACCAAACAATGTAAAAATGTACATACGTTACATAAATATACAAAAATCAAATAAAAAAAAAAAATACCAATATCAAAATTGACCCTTTCCTGCTCTGACACGGTTCGGCATATTGACAAGCAAAAAGTTATACCGTCGAGTAGAAGACAAAATGGACCGACTGCAGGGGACTTACGATAGACACGGACGGACGGGGCTGGAGCCGAGCGCTGGTCTCCCCATTCACCGGCAACGTGGAATGGGGATACCACCGAATGGCTACGGTGTAGTGCCAGAATGGATTCGTTCCCTGGGACCCCACCAGCTGACGACCCGTGACACGGGGAAACTGGAAACAACAACAACAACATCTCATTATCGTCATTTATTCTAGATGTTCAAAATAGTCAATGTTCTTTCACTCACAGAAGCGGCCCAATTTTTGATTAATTATTTTTGTAATTTTCATTTATTTTGTTTAATTAACTCGGAGAATCAAGTTGCGTATTCTTCGATAGTTATTTGGAAATGCCTGAACCCTTTGCATAAAATGTAGGCCCTGATCACCGAGGCCTACGTCTGCTGCGTCTGATCTGGGTCTGCATGGTTTTTGCCATTTGGCAACAAATGGAATCTTTCACCTTGTTAATCGAACAAGTCCATTTCAAAATTAAAGAGTATGAAATTTCTTCAATATGTTTATTTTGGCAAATCGAGTAGGTCCTGATCAGACGCCTACTTCTGCTAGGTTTGATCTGGATCTTTACTTCATTTTGCCGTTTGGCGTCAACTGGGATCTTACAGCATGTAAAAAGCACAAGATCGTTTCAAAATTTAAGAGTGTGAGGGTGTGTTTTCTTCATAGTTTATTTTGAAAATATCTTAAGCTTTTTGACACAATGTAGGCCCCGATCAGGTGCCTATTTCTGTTGCGTATGATCTTGGTCTGCACATTTTGCTAATTGGCGCCAAATGGCATCTTCCACTTTGTATATAGCACAAAACTTTTTCGAAATATAAGAGTGTGAGGTTGTCTTTTCTTCAAAATTTCCGAAATAATTGATGTTCCGCCACTCACAGAAGCAGCGAATTTATTTAATTATTTATTGTTGTTATAATGTTCATTTATTTTGTTTTCATTAACACATTTGTTTTACCAAATGGAATTTTCCACCTAACATACAAAACATTAGTCCATTTCAAAATGTAGGAGAATCAGTTTTTTTTTTCCGAAATTTATTTTGGAAATAACTGAACATTTTGTAATCTTTTATAATCTAGGCCCTGATCAGACGCCTAATTCTGCTGCGCCTGACCTGGGTCATTTTTACCATTACCATTTTTTCCCATTTTCTTCAAAATTTATAATTTGGAAAAAAAAAAATGCCTGAACTTTTGCCAACAGTGTATGTCCCGATCAGACGCCTAATTCTGTTGCGTTTGATCTCGGTTTGCACGTTTTACCAATTGGCGCCAAATGGAATCTTCCCATCACGGGAACAAGTCCGCGAAATGAAGACCCCCCTGAACCCCACTTTATATAGAGAAAACTGGGGTTTACGGGGGTAAACATTATTTTTCTTATTTCTGCTCCAAGACATAGGTTATGGGTACTCGTTAGAACCGCCTCAATGAGGCGGTTCTAACGAGTACCCACAACCTATGTTGGAGTAAAAATAAGAAAAATATCACAATTTTTCATGAGAAAATTCACCATTTTGGAGATATAAAAGAAAGCACTATTTCGCACGGATGTGTTATCGTAATGCATTAAATAGCACAAGCCCATTTCAAAATTTAAGAGTGTGAGGTAGTGTTGTCTTTAAAAAATATTTTGAAAATATCTGAAGCTTTTGGAAGCGATGTAGGCCCTGACCAGACGCCTAGTTTTTCTGCGTCTGAACTGGGCCTGCACTGTTTGCCATTTGGCTCTAAACTTATGAACTTTAACAAATGTGCGTATTTCAGCCTTTACCGTTTCCTTATTTTTAGTTGTTTACTTATTTATACATTTTTTTTTTTTTTGTCTTTGATCCAGACGGAGATTGTTGGTACGTCATTGCGAAAATACGCCTATACAAATCTACTGATTTTTTTACCACCAAAACTGAACATTTTCCGTTATTTTAATATTTCTGCACAAGACACAGGTTGTTGTACTCGTTAGAACCGATCCGGCGAGTACCCACAATCTATATTTTGTGCAGAAATAAGAAGAAGAATAAATACCCCCTTAAATTCCAATTTTACTATTAGCGGGGTCAAATATGTATAGGTGTGTTTCAAGATGTGTTAGAAACACCATAAACACCCATTAAATGGCGGTTCTGATGAGCGCCCACAAACAAGTATATAGTCGTGACTTGTCAAACAAATATCCCAGGATAAAAGATGACCCTCTTGGTCCCCTACACCATATGCCTCAGAATACCCCGAGTGTTTATTATCTCTAAACTGCCAGACATTAGGGTGTTATGCAATCCAAAATGTCTTTAAATGTAAATAATATTGTGTGTGTTTATCCGAAGATATCACTAGAGATAAGAGAGGCCAATACCGCCATTAATTTATGAATGAATAAAAAAAATAAAATAAAGAATATTGGTCAAACATACGAGCTAAAAGGATTTTGATTGGACCGTTCTCTTTCGCATTCACGCGGTTTATCTTCACGTACCTGTCTTATTCTTATTGGTTGGAATTCTCTCGCAAAGAAACGCGTATTGAGTTAATCTAACGCGTTACGAATAATCACTTTCATTGGCTGATATTAAATGTATTGCAATCGCGTGTGAACGCGATGAACCGCGTATTGAAACCCGAAAATTTTGCACGCACGCAATGCGCGTGTGTCACACGGACAAAACGCGAAAATGGTTGAGTTCTTCTCGAGCTTATCTGTAAATACATGCATTCAGTCGAGTGTGAAATTATGTTAATAGAGTTCACCAGTCTCAGGTCAATTGGTTCGCCCTTTTTTTATTCCCGTACGACATATTTCACATCTCCGAAATGGCAATTTTTTTCTGATGAAAATCCTTGATATTTTTCCTATAAATCTCAAAACATAGGTTGTGTGTGCTGGTTAGAACCGCCTCAATGGGGCGGTTCTAACGAGTACCCACAACCTATGTCTTGGAGCAGAAATAAAATAAATAACGAATACAAGGTAAACCTCAGTTTTCTCTATATAAAGTGGGGTTGAGGGGGTCTTCATTTCACGGACTTGTTCAAGTGATGACATGTAACCCCAGCGAGGCTCGAACCAACAGGGACGGAAAGTCTAACGGTCAGCACCCTTTACCACTTGACCCAGATGGCCACTGGCAGAGCAGTTTACATCACGAAAACACGCCTTTATAATTTTGAGCCCCTTGAACCCCACTTTTATATAGTAAAACTGGTGTTTCAGGGGGTAAACCTTATTTTTCTTATTTCTGCTCTAAAATATAGATTGTGGGTACTTGTGGACCCGAGTGCCCACAATCTATATTTTGAGCAGAAATAAGAAAAATATCACAATTTTTCATCTAAAAATCTTCATTTTTTTCGGCGATAAAA
Source organism: Lucinisca nassula (assembly GCA_963580285.1). Classification (NCBI taxonomy): domain Eukaryota; kingdom Metazoa; phylum Mollusca; class Bivalvia; order Lucinida; family Lucinidae; genus Lucinisca; species Lucinisca nassula. The sequence continues at coordinate 112,883,668 of OY757023.1, read as the reverse complement.
GTGGCAATGTATTTGTATAGGCGTGTTTGCGTATAGAATCTCATTGAGTTTCAAGTACTCGGTCAAGCATAAAACTGACCATGTATAAGGATTGGGACACTGGCATCAGAGTGGACGGTAGAGGTGGTTATTTGTATGACATGAATTTAGACACTGTCTTCAGAATGCAGCGTAATGGTGGTAATCTGTATAATATTGAGTTTGACACTGCCATCAGAATGGAGCTTAAAGGTGGTTGTCTGTATTACATGAATCGGGACACTGCCATTAAACGTAAAGTTTGTTATCTTTTTAACATTGATTGGAACATTGGAATCAGAGTGGAGCTTTGTTTGGTTTGAGGTTTAACGTCCCCGTCAACACTGTAAAGGTAATTTTGGGACCAATCCATGTTCCAATTTTGTGGGACTTTTACCCGACATTGAGATGAAATGACATCTCAAGCCCTGTCGCCCAATGAAACCAATAGGGTTTATTAATAAGTACGGTCCGCCTCACACCGCGGTTCCTGGACAGGCTTAGGCGGTTTACCAGTACTAGTGTGCGGGCCAGAATCAGCTCTGCGTGGAAGCAGCATGCAGCCCATATATTTCTTCAAGCCCCTATGGGCGGGGGCCAATCAGAGTGGTGCATTAAGGTGGCTATCTGTATAACATGGAATGGAACACTGGCATCAAAGTGGGGCGTATAGGAATTATCTGTATAACGTGGATTGGGACATAGGCATCATAATTGAACGTAAAGGTGGTTATCTGTATAACATGGATCGGGACACTGGCAATAGGTTGGAGCGTAAATGTGGTTTTCTACATAATATGGATTGGGACACTGCCATCAGAATGGAGAGTAAACGTGGTCATCTGTATAACATAGGTTGGGATTCTGGCATCGGAGCTGAACGTAAAGGGGGGCTATTTATATAACATGGATTGGGACGCTGGCATCAGAGGGGGGCGTAAAGGTGGTTATTAGTAAAACATGTATTAGGGCACTGGCATCAGAACGGAACCTTAAGGTGGTTATCTGTATAACATGGCTTGGGACAATGACGTCAGAGTGGCGCATAAACGTGTTTTTCTGTATATTTGATTGGGACACCTGCATAATAATGGAGTTTAAAGGTTGTTATCTGTGTAACATGGATTGGGACACTGGCATCAAAGTTGAGTGTAAGGGTCGTTATATGTATAACATGGATTGGAACACCGATTTATGTGGCGTGTTAAGGTGATTATCTGTATAACATGGATTGGGACACTGTCATCAGAGTGGAGCGTAAAGGTGGTTATTTGTTTAACACTGATTGTGACATTGGCATCAGAGGGAGCGTGGAGGTGATTATTTGTATTATATTGATTGGGACACTGGCATCAGAGTGAAGTGTAAAGGTGGTTATCTGTATAGCAAGGATGGGACACTGGCATCAGAGTGGAACGTAAAGGTGGTTATCTGTATAACATGGATCGAGACACTGGCATCGATTTGGAGCGAAGAGGTGATTATTTGTATAACATGGAATGGGACACTGGCTTCAAAGTAGAAAGTAAATGTGGCTATCTGTATAACATGCTTTGGGACACTGGCAACAGAATCGATGTAAAGGTGATTACCTGTATAACATGGATTGCGCACTGGCATCATAATGAAGCGTAAAGGTGACTATCTGTATATAATGAATTGGGACACTGGCATTAGAGTGGACAGTAAATCAAGCTGTCTACAAAACACGGATTTGGACACTGGCATCTGAGTGGAACGTTAATGTGATTATCTGTATAATATTGACTGGGGCACTGGCATCAGAGTATAGCGTAAAGGTGATTATCTGTAAAACATGGATTGAGAGACTGGCTTCAAAGTGGAGCGTAAACATGGTTATGTGTATAACACGGATTGGGGCACGGGCATCAAAGTGGGGCGTAAAGGTGATTATCTGTACAACATGGATTCGGACACTGGCATCAAAGTGGAGCGCAAAGGTGCTTATCTGTAAAACATGGACTGGGCCACTGGCATCAGGTGGTTATTTGTATAACACGGACTGAGACACTGGCATCAGAGTGAAGTGTAAAGTTGTTTATTTGTTTTGTTTGCTTTAAAATCACCTTACAGCTATCAGCGAAATAACACAATATCAACAAATGGAACGCAGACGACAACGGTGGGACGACATGGATGACTAAAATAGCTCTCCTTGTACTCCGTGCAGCTCTGCGAATTGTTTCCCAATACTTCCGGACAGGGACGGGGTCTTAGATACCTACACTGGAAATTAAAAAAACATGGTATTGCCGGAAAGGGATTTTGACGTCAAAGTATAACCCATGACAAAGGTATTGGACAACCAGTTTTCACATGTGACCCCAGTGAGACTCGAACAAACAGAGGTGGAAAACCTAAAGGTCAGCGCTCCTGACCACTTGACAAAGATGGCCCCCGACAGAGTGGTTCAAATCTCATTTAGTTTCAAGTGTTCGGTCAATTGTCCTTTATCAAGCATAAAACAGACTATGTCCGAAACAAAACATATCATTAATGCATCTCCACCGCCACTGTGGTGTTGGTTTGTTTGTTTTAAACCACATGTCTTTGTCCTTGGTGGTATTTTATTTCATCAACCAGGGACATTAAGATATCGTATACAAGTGAATGAGCGGACATAATAATAAAGCTATAAATGGATTGAACGCAGGGAAAGAGAAACTATTTATGAGCTACGACAAGAGAAAACTTATGAAATGGTCTTATAAAGCAGCGGATGTGCAGTAAATCGACCCAATGGTATTGTATTCCAGAAGCTTCACACCTACTATTGTCCGCATGATTATATAGCCGGCTATGTACTACATGGGAGTTATTACGAAAACGTGCCTATACAAAAACATCGTAAATTTTACCGCCGAAAATGAGAAAATTTTGAGATAAAAAATTGTATATTTTTCTTATTTCTGATAAAATTATGGATTGTGGGTACACGTTAGAACCGCCTCAGTGGTTCTAACGAGTACCCACAATCTATATTTTTAGAGCAGAAATAAGAAAAATAAGAATAACCCCTGTAAACCCCAGTTTTACTATATAAAAGTGGGGTTCAAGGGGGTCAGAATTATATAAGCGTGTTTTCGTGATGATCAAGAATCGATCCAATTAACACACAGCTCCCATCAGAGACACCAAGGGAAGGAAACGCAAACAGGAAACAACTAGACCCTAATGAAAACATCACTAGCGGAAAGCCAAAAGGACAGTTAGGTTGCCTAGAAATGGTTATTTATAGTCGAGCCATTCTTGTTGCTGAGCCATCAGAGTAGAACGATTGGGACACTGGCATCAGAGTGAAGCGTAAAGGTGGTTATCTGTATAACATGGATTGGGACACTGGCATCAGAGTGAACCGTAAAGGTGATTATTTATACAACATGGATTGGAACACCGGCATCAGAGTGGAAGGTAAAGCAGGTTGTCTGTATTATTACAGATTGGGACACAGGCATCAAAATGGAAAGTAAAGCAGGTTGTCTCTTTAACACGGATTGAGGCATTGGCATCAGAGGGGAACGTAAAGCAAAAGGCTGTCTCACTTGTCTGTATTATAGAGATTGGGAGTGGAGCGTAAAGGAGGTTGCCTGTATAACATGGATTGGGACACTGGCATCATGGTGGATAGTAAAGCAGGTTGTCTGTATAACAGGGATTGGGACACTGGCGCCAGAGTCGAACGTAAAGGAGGTTATCTGTATAACTAGGATTGAGACATTGGTATCAGAATGGAAAGTAAAGCAGGTCGTCTGTATAACACGGGTTGGAACACTGACATCAGGATGGAACGTAATGCCGGTTACGTGTATAACAGGATTTGGGACTCTGGCATCATCTGTATAATATGGATCTGGCATGGAACGTAAATGTGATTATCTGTATATCATGGATTGCGCACTGGCATCAGAATGGAGCGTAAATGTGACTATCTGTATAACATGGATTGTGACAATGGCATCAGAGTGGAAAGTAAAACAAGTTGTCTGTATAACACGGATTGTGACACTGGCATCAGAGTGGAGCCAAAAGGTAGTTATCCTTATAACACCAAATTGGACAGTGGCATCAGAGTTGAGCATAAAGCAGGTTGTCTGTATAACAAGGTTTGGGACACTTGCATCAAAGTGGAAAGTAAAGTAGGTCGTCTGTATAACACGGATCGGGGTTCACTTGCATAAGAGTGGAACGCGAAGCTAGCCGATTGTCTGTATAACATGGTGTGGGACACTAGCATCAGAGTGGAGCGTATATATGGTTATCTGTATAGCACGGATTGGGATACAAGAATAAGGGTGTAGCGTAGAGGTGATTATCCTGATAACACGAATAGGGACAGTGGCATCAGTATGGATCGTAAAGCAGGTTGTCTGTTTAACACGAATTGGGACATTGACATCAGAATGGAGCGTAAAGGTGGTTTTCTGTATAACACAGATCGGGATACAGGCATAAGTGTGGAGCGTAAAGATGGTTATCCTTATAACACGAATAGGGACAGTGGCATCAGAGCGGAGCGTAAAGCAGGTTGTCTGTATAACACGAATTGGGACACTGACATCAGAATGGAACTTAAAGCTGCTTGTCTGTATAACACGGATTGCGACACTGCCATCAGAGTGGAGCGTATAGGTGGTTATCTGTGTAACGCGGATTTGGAAACTGACATCAATGTGGAGCGTTAAGGTGGTTTTCTGTATAACATGGATTGGGAAACTGGCATCAGAGTGGAGCGTCAAGGTGGTTAGTTGAATAACATGGATTGGGACAATGACATCAGAGTGGAACGTAAAGCAGGTTGTCTCTATAACACAGATAGGGACACCGGCTTCAGAATGCAACGTAATGCAGGTTGTCTGTATAACACGGATAGGGACACTGGCATCAGAGTGGACCGTAAAGTTGATTATCTATAACACGGACTAGCATCAAAATGGAATGTAAAGCAGGCTGCCTGTATAATACGGATTGGGACACTGGCATTCGAGTGGAGCGTAAAGGTGGTTATCTGTATAACACAGATTGTCACATTGGCTTCAGAGTGGAACGTAAAGCAGGTTGTCTGTAAAACACGGATAGGGAAACAGGCATCAGAGTGGAACGTAATGCAAGTTGTCTGTATAACACGGATTGGGACTTTTGCATCAATATGGAACGTATAGTAGGTTATCTGTATAACATGGATTATGACACTGCCAACAGAAATGAATGTAAATGTTTGATGATTAACTGTATAAAATGGATTGTGCACTGGCATAAGAATGGAGCGTAAATATGACTATCTGTATAACATGGATTGAGACACTGGCCTCAGAGTGGAAAGTGAAGCAGGCTGCCTGTATAACACGGACTTGGACACTGGCATTAAAGTGGAGCCTAAAGGCGGTTATCCTTCTGACACGAATTTGGACAGTGGCATCAGAGTGGAACGTAAAGGTTTTGTTTGATTTGAGGTTTAACGTCCCAGTCAACACTGTAAAGGTCATTTTGGAGACGCTGCTTCCAATTTTGTGTGACTTTTACTCGGCATTGAGATGAAATGACATCCCAAGCCCTGCCACCCAATGAAATCAATAGGGTTTATAAGCATGGATTGTTCCCACTCGCACCGCTCAGCCTGGGCAGGCTTATATCGTCTAAGCGGTTTACCAGTACTCGTGTGCGGGTCGGTTTCAGCTCTGCGTGGAAGCACCATGCAGCCCATCTATTTCTTCAAGCCCCGATTGGTGGAGGCCGCGGAGCGGAAAGGGTTTATCTGTATAACATGGACTGGGTCACTTGCCTCAGTGTGGAGCGTTAATGTGGTTATGTGTAAAACATGGATTAGGACATAGGCATCTTAGTGGAACGTAAATGTGGTTTTCTGTATAACATGGATTGGGTGGGACACAAGCATCGGTGTGGAGCGTAAAGGTGATTATCTGTATAGCAGGAATCGGAACACTCGGATCAGAGTAGGAAGTAAAGCAGACTGTTTGTATAACACCCATAGGGACACATGCATCAGAATGGAATGTAAATGTTTTATCTGTATAACATGGACTCGGGCACTGTCACCGGTGTGCAGCGTAAAGGTGATTATCTATATAACATCGAACAGGACACTGGTATCTTATCGGAGCTTAACCGCGATTATCGGTATAAAATGGATTAGGTCACTGGCATGTGAGTGGATCTTAACCGCGATTATCTGTATAACATGGCTTAGGACACTGCCGTCAGACTGAAGCTTACTTGTGGTTATCTGTATTGGCTATCTGTATTACATGGATTGTGACACTTGCATCGGTGTGGAGCGTAAAGGTGAATATCTGTATCTCATGGATTAGAACACTGGCATCTGAATGGACCTTAACCGCGATTATCTGTATAACATGGATTGGGACACTGCCATCAGAGTGGAGCATAAAGGTGGCTATCTGTACAATACGGATTTTGACACTGGTATCAGAATAAAGCGTAAGGGAAATTATTTGTATAACATGCATTGGGACACTGGCATCAACGTGGAGCGTCGGGGTTATTATCTGTATAACATGCACTATGACACTTGCATCAGAGTGGGGCGTAAAGGTGGTCACCTGTATAACATGGATTGGGACACTTGCATCAGAGTGGAACGTAAAGGTGTTTTTCTGCATAACATGGATTAGGACAATGGCATCAAAGTAGAGCATAAACGTGGTTATATGTATAACAATTATTGGGACACTGGTATCAGAGTGAACGGTAGAGGTGGTTATTTGTACAAAATGGATTTAGACAATGTCGTCAGAATGGAGCGTAAAGGTGGTTATCTGTAAAACATGGCTTTGGACACTGGCAGAGGAGCAGAACGTAAAGGTGGCTCTCTGTATAACATGGACTTTCACACCGGCATCAGAATAGAGCTTAAGGGTAGTTATTTGTATAACATGTATTGGGACATTGGCATCAAAGTGGAGCGTAAAGGTGGTTATCTGTATAACATGGACTGGGGCACTGGCATCAGAGTGGGGCGTAAAGGTGATCATCTGCATTTCATGGACTGGGACACTTGCATCAGAGTGGAACGTAAAGGTGGTTATCTGCATAACATTGATTGGGACACTGGCATCTAAGGGGAGCGTAAACGTGGTTTTCTGTTTAACAATTATTCAAATACTGGTTGGTTGGTTGATTTGAGGTTCAACGTCCCCGTCAACACTGTAAAGGTCATTTTTGAAACGTTGCTTCCAATTTTGTGGGACATTTACCCGGCATTGAGATGAAACGACATCTCAAGCCCTGTCGCCCAATGAAACCAATAGGGTTTATTAGCATGGACGGTCCACCTCGCACCGCGGTTCCTGGACTGGATCTACCCAGTACTAGTGTGCGGGCCGGATTCAGCTCTGCGTGGAAGCATCATGCAGCCCATATATTTCTTCAAGCCCCTATGGGCGGGGGCATCAACATCATGGCGATTATTTGTACAACATGGATTAAGACAATGTCGTCAGAACGCAAATATGGTTATCTGTATAACATGGCTTGGGACACTGGCAAATGAGTGGAACGTCAATGTGGCTATCTGCATAACATTGATTGTGGCACTGGCATCGACATGGTGCATAAAGTTGGCTATCTGTATAACATGGAATGGAACACTGGTATCAAAATGGAGCGTAAATGTGATTATCTGTATAACATGGATTGGGACATTGGCTTCAGATTGGTACGTAAATGTGGTTATCTGTATAACATGGATTGCGTCAATGGCATCAAGATGGAGCCTAAAGGTTGTTTTCTGCATACTATGGATTGGGGCACTGTCGTCAGGACGGAGGGTAAACGTGGTTATCTGTATACCATAGCTTGCGATTCTGGCATCGGAGCTGAACGTAACTGGGGCTTTCTATATATCATGGGTTGGGACACTGGCATCAGAGGGGAGCATAAAGGTGGTTATTTGTATAACATGGGTTAAGACACTGGCATCTGAGCCGAAAGTAAAGGTAGTTAACTGTATATCATGGAATTGGACACTGACATCAGAGTGGAGCATAACCGTGGTTTTCAGTATATCGTGGATTGGGACACCTGCATCAAAATAGAATGTTAAGGTGATACGTTGTTAACATCGATCCCGACACTAGCATCAACGTTGAGCGTAAAGATCGTCGTCTGTATAACATGGATTGGGACACTGGCATCGGTGTGGAGCGTTATGGTGATTATCTGTACAACATGGATTGGGACGCTGGCATCAAGGTTGAACGTAAATGTGGATATCTGTATAACATGGATCGGGATACTGGCATCAGAATGGAGCGTAAAGGTGATTCTCTGTATGACATGGATTGGTACACTGGTATCAGAGTTGAACTCTGTATAATATGGATCGGGACACTGGCATAAGAGTGGATCGTAAATGTGATTACCTATATAACACTGAGTTGAACTTAACAATGGTCATGTATAACATTGATCGGGACACTGGCATCAGAATGGAGCGTTTAGGTGACTATCTGTATAAATGAATTGTGACACTGGCATCAGAGCAGATGGTACAACAGGCTTTCTGTATAACACGGATTGGGACACTGGCATCAGAGTGGAGCGTAAATGTGATTTTTTTGTATAATATGGACAGGGTCACTGGCCTCAGCGTGAGGCATAAAGTTGTTTATCTGTATAGCATGGATTCCGACAATGACATCAAAGAAAAGCGTAAAAGTGGTTATCTGCATAACATGGATTCAGAGACTGGCATCAAAGTGGAGTGTAAAGACGGTTATTTGTATTACATGGATTGGGACACTGGCATAGGAGTGGGACGTAAAGTTGAGGAACTGTCTAGCATGGATTGGGACACTGGCACCAGAGTGGAGCGTAAAGGTGATTATCTCTATAACATGATTCGTACACTGACATCAGGATGGGGCGTAAAGTTTGTTATCTGTACAATATAGATTGGGACACTGGCATCAGAGAGGAGCGTAAATATTGTTATCCGTATAACATGGATTGGGGCGCTGGCAAACAAAGTAGACTCAGTTCAAACACCACAGAAGGCGGTGTCTGATCAGGCTCCGAACTACTTGCTATAATTACAGGAACTAAACGGGAACAAGTATCAAAAGCCCCATTCAGGACCATATTTTTCTGCCTACACTGTGAGACAATCGACCAACCAATGCTCTCAGTACTTTAAATTGAACGGGAAATGAACATACCTTTAGCACAACCACTTCTGCCTCTACAAGGCTGCATAAGGTGTGTGTAGCTCTAACCATTAAATGTGGCAACCAGTAGAAAAATAGACGGAGAAGCCCGACTGTAAGAATAATACCCAACCACACCATAATTGTCTTGATTTGATCTCGCTTGTAACCCTGTATTTCCTGAAATATAAAATTTTGAAACATGATGATGATGATGATGATTATGATGATGATGATGATGATGATGATGATGATGATGGTGATGATGACTGTGATGATTTAAATATTGATTTGTTGATGTTTTGATGTTATTTTGTTTGTTTCTTTCGAGGTTTAACGCCCCCTTTCACACTATAAATGTCAATTTGGAGACGATTCCACTAATTTTGTACGACTTTTACTCTACATCGAGATGAGCTGACATCTCAAAAACTGCCGCCTAATGAAATAAATAGGGTTTATATATATGGACGGTCCGACCCGTACCACTTTGTTGATAAAAATCATCATCATCATCATCATCATCATCATCATCGTCATCATTATCGCTTTCATTTTTTTCTGTGTCAAGAAGAGTTTGCATATGAGATGGGTTTTTTTCGGATTTACGGTCCTTTCAATATTATTCCACTTAAACAGAGGTGGGCGAAAACCAGAGTACCCAGAGAAACCTCTTCCATTGCATAACTTGGCGTCTCACATGCGGCCCGAGCGAGGCGCGAAGACCTAATGATTAAGACGGTCACGGTCAGGCTTTTTACCCATTATGCCACAGAAGCCCTTGCGTTGCACAGTTGAACTCATAACATACCCACAACATGTTACTTGGTCCACAACATGTTACCTGTTTAAGTATTTTTGTCTTCAAAATGATAATTCTGTGATGGAAATTGTGATAATTTCCTTATTTCTACTAGATACAGTGTCAGTGCGGTGCTTATATGTATTTTGTTGCTGTTCGTTAACCCATATATGACAATGAAATCTTCCACCTTATAAGTTTAGAGTTGTTCATTTTCAATTATAGGGGTGTCAGGCTTGTTTTGGGTGTTATAAGTGTCATACAAATGTACGCATTTTAAGCAAACAGTGTAGCCTTAGATCAGACTCCGCGTTCGCCAATGTCCTAAAAAACGGTCGCTAGGCATATATGGGTTCATTACGAAAACACGCCTATACAAATACATTATAAATTTTACCGTCGAAAAAACGAAAAGTGTAAGATAACAAATTGTGATAGTTTTCTTATTACTATATAGATTTAGGTACTCGTTAGAACCGCCTCACTGAGGCAGTTCTAACGAGCACCCACAATCTATATTTTAGAGCAGAAATAAGAAAAGAAAAAAAAGATTTATCCATGTAAAACCCAGTTTTACTATATAAAAGTGGGGCTCAAGGGGGTTAAAATTCTATAGGTGTGGTTTCGTGATGTAAGGCGGCTCTGATGAGTACAGACAATTTAATGAAGCCTTCATGGTATAATGAATCAGGTACTTTCCCCATAAACCAGCGGTCGATGTCTCGATTTCCGGGGCCTCTCCAGACATACAGATGAGTTTTTAAACCGAGGTCCCGTCTCCGTATGAAATTAGCTGTTGGCTAGACGTAACACTCAATACACACGCATCAACGATCTATTTTTTCGAGCAAACAAAAATTATGTTGACCATAGTAAATCACACATTATAGTACCGACTGACTATCCCTAACTGTAACTTTGCACACAGTGTAGATCCTGATCAAGAAATCATTTGTTCAGGATCTACATTGTCTATCATCCAGTTTGTGAATTTTACAAATACATTATATCAAGTAATTTTATTGGTCGACAGTCAGAAATGGGTTTGGCTTAATCTATTCAGCAGGATAAGGGTTAAATGGTACTTTCTTTAAACGTGACAATACGTACCATTTGATCGTCGCATCCTGGATTAAGTAGTTGCTGCTTAGGTACTTTTTCCGGGGACCTTACCCTCACTTTGTCAGCTGAAAATATATGTACAATATAGAGAATACCAGGTTCGTGTCTTTTGCGATCAAGTTTATCAGGCACGGCTTCGAAAAAGCTTGTAGAATCGCGAGGCTTACCGAGCTATCCTACATGCATTCCCGAAGCCGAGCCTGATAAACATGATTGCAAAAGACACGAATCTGGTATTCTTTTTATCAGTTTATCCCCTTGCAAACTCTTTAAATAACATTCCGGCGCGGAATATAATTGGTCAGTATATTTACTATCAGCTTGCCGTTATTTTTCTTTTGATATTTTTTAATGTATTTTTTCCAATTGTCCAGTAATAAAAGGACTTAAGCCTTTTTTTGAAAGTTGATACTTGTTGAAAGTTTATATGTCATTGCATTTCTACTTCCGGTACTGGACCGCGTTACTACACTTCCGCTGTTCGTTCGCTGCATAAAATAGTCAAAATTAAGCACTTGCTTCATTTCCTTTTCCAGCGCATTGATTCCTTAACATTTGCGCTGAAGGCGGACTTGAGTCCACAGGTGTTCCTTCCCTTTCAACCCTCAGTTGTCATATATTGGTTAAGCAAATTCAGAAGCCACTGATCAGACACCTCATTCTGTGACCTCGATTCAGACCCTTCAGTTTTATAAAAGGATTCTTTGAATTTTTAGGTGCATATGCACTCGTTTTATAGACACTTGGGAAGACGAATCGTAGTCGAAGCGTCTCCACTGTTTAAAATGTAGAATTTAAAGGGCTCTGCTGTAACATCTCCGAAAACAATGTACACTTCATTTTTGGAGACCCATGACTCGCCGAAAGAAAGCAATAGGTTTTAAAGTTCACTCCCGTCCAGTGCTCCAGATAAACAGCGTATTTGCGTAAATACTCAATTAATCAAAGTGCTGAGAGAACTGGTGGATCGATCGTCTCTGAATGTAAGTTTGGAGAATAGTCATGAACTGAGAATCGGACTGTTCGTTTAAGCAGGTACATTAGATCTGATCGGACACCGCCTTATGTGGCGTCTGATTATGAAGGTTTTGTTTGCCAATGGCCAAATGCACAAGCACAGTCCTACCGCCCCCGCCCATCAGGGCTTGGAGAAATAGACGGACTGCAAGATACTTCCACGCCGAGCTGAAATCGACCGCACATGAGAACTGGTAAACCGCTTAGAGGATCTAAGCCTGCCCAGGCAAAGTGGTGCGAATCGGACCGTCCATGCCACAAGCCTATTTGGTTTCATTGCGCGACAGGCTTGATAATTATGTCATTTCATTTTAGTGTTGGGTAAAAGTCTCACAAAATTGGAAGCAACGTCTCTAAATGACCTAGTCAGTGTTGACGGGGATGTTAAACCTCAAAACAAGCAAACAAACATACAAACAAACAAACAAGCACAGTCCAGAAATTTCTTCTGACGTTCCGCTCTGACATCTTAAGGGTGCTGTCAATAACCAATACCTGGATTTTGTTCAGGGTCGGCGCCAGTCAGATAGTAAGTGATTGTCACGAGGACAATAACAAGCAACAGGAATTTTTTTCTTAGTCGTCCCTGGTTAAACTCCTTTTTCAACCTTGTCAAAAAGATACTTAGAGAACTGTTTAATCTACCACTACCATTTTATCATGGTGAATATACCTCATAAATCAACTTTCCTCAGTACTTTCAGTACTTTGATTTGTTTTGCCGGTTGTCCGCTTCATTCATAAAAGTGCAATGTCAAGTTGACGTGATAAAGGTGACTTTTCCTGACAAAACTGACTCAGGGCCTGACAACTCCAAAAAATTTTCACTTGCCCACCAGGCAAGTAAAATATTTTTGCACTTGCCCAGCTCAAAGTGCTACTTGCCCAGGATTTTGGAACTCAAAGTGGGGTTCGATGTGTGTGTGTGGGGGGGATAATGGTGACGATGATGACGACCAACATTTATAAATATAATTATAGGTTTCTGTCAAGTTTCAAGCACAACCACTTTCCATTAGGGTCTAGTTATTTCATGTCAGTGTTTATTTCCCTTTGGTGTTTCTGATGGGAGCTCAGGGTTAATTGTATCGATTCCTGATCATTGCATTCACTTCTATTTATTTCCCTCTGTGCGGTAATACGGTAGAAAATACTGTTGTTGTCACAGTCAATAACGGTACCTTTCAAGTTAATTGCTGACATAATACCTTAACCTATTAGCAATTTAAGATAGTTATATAAACTCATTCAGCTTGACACGCACGATAAACACGAGCTGGGGCCGATATAGATCTACTCAAAAGATCAGAAGTGTCAGGGCAGCGAGATAAAAGATTAAAAGAATGCAGTTTATTTAGCTTGCAATTTAATGATCCAACCAGAAGACGAGAACCCACTCTATCACAAACGAACCCAAACGTTCACACCCACCCTACAAGCAAGTTCAATGCGATCATCATTTCCGCCATCCAAATCGTCGTCCACAAACAACCACTCCCATTTTTTCTGCACGCGATCGGTAAATGACGTCATCCGACCCCAGCAACACCACACGTGTTTAACGTCATTGTTTTATTGGGCGTATCTCTTTCATAAAAAAAAAATGTTTGGAACCGGTAAAAAATATTTTCTAGATAGCTAAACGGTTGTGGATAGAGGCGCGACTAATCCGCGGTTACCAACATTAAAACATTCTACCTTTTCCGCCAGCGTCTGCTATTTGGCGCCAAAACATAACCATTCACGAGATAGTAGAATAGTCCGTTTTTACTACCGTGAGATGTAGCAAATCGTCTTAGGAGCTATTAAATCATGTTCACATTGATTGTTGATTGAATTTTATGGCAGGGATAAACACAGATTAGAGACAATCTTATTTTCACACCTTGTCACGCTTATCGATAGCGCTGGCAGTACACACTACACCAGAAATGAAAGACACGCACCGCTGGGCAATCATGTTCAATTGGTAATTATATGTCAGGGATTAACAATAGTGTCATAAATGAACCGTTATAAAAACATGGATGGTTTCGTCTCTTAGTTGCCGACAAAGCCGGAATTATTGTGATTTACTTACTGGTTAAGTTTTACTGTATTTAAGAGCTCAAAAGACTGACGATTGTAGACGATTTTTTGCACTTGCCCGACCGGGCGTCGAAAGGTCAAAGTGCACATGCCCGGCGCAATTTCGGACTTGTCCCGGGCGGCCGGGCAATGGATTTGTCAGCCCCTGAAACTGGGCATCTGTTTAATTGGGCAAGCTCTTTACAACCTACATGTGTAGAATGCTACATTTGCAATAAGCAAAGTCACATAATAGCCTTCGCACATCCATGCCGTCCGACCAAAGTCTTCACTGTTCACATCAGCCGTTTCTAGCATCTTGACTACTGAACGGTCAGCAGTCGAAGACTGGACACATTATGTATCAGGAAACAGTCCCGTGGAACAAGAGCAACAGAACAAAACTGAAAACTGAGAGTACGTGTAGTTTCTAGTTTCGGTCAATTAGGCCTCACCAGTGACCCTACGATATTTGCAGAAATCCGCATTGGAATCAATGATCCCAAACAACTAGCAACTACATGTATAACCCACACTATGATGAAGGGCAGAGGGACTTTTACAGCCGCACCGCATTACCTTAACAACAGCTGTGGTGAGGCTAAATAGAAAGGTTATCCTTTTGAAGCAAGGATTACAGAACAAAACTGAAAACTCTAGAGTGTACATGTTGTTTCTGGGTCAGACCAGCTGGTTTCGGCCAATTAGGTCTTGACACTGGCCTTCAGTTATTTTCGAAATTCTGCAGTGGAATCAATGGTCCCAAACATCAGGTTAACAAGTCCGTGAAATGAACACCCTTCTAAACTCTACTTTATATGCAGAAAACTGGGGTTTACAGGGGTATAAATTATATTTCTTATTTCTGCTCCAAAACATAGGTTGTGGGTACTCATTAGAACCGCCTCAATGAGGCGGTTCTAGCGGGTACCCAAACCTATGTTTGCAGTATAAATAAGAATAAGAGCTGTCACTATAGGTGACCACTGCCCCCGTGGGAGCCAATTGCAAAATTTCAAGGGGAGATAATTCAGCCAAAAATGAAAACAGAGTTTTGGCCCTCGGTCAGAATGTAGCCCTTGTGATGGTGAATAACTGTGTGAAGTTTCATGGTGCTAGGTCAAATACTTTTGAAGTTATGATCAAGGTTTTAAGTTTTTTGTGACGGACAGACAGACAGACAAACAAACAAACAGACAGAGGACAGACAGCCAAATAAACAAACAGACAGACAGGGCAAATACTATATGCCCCCTGAAACAAAGATTATCGTGGGGCATAAATATATCACGGATTTTTATCAGAAACGTAGCCATTTTGAAGATGTGAAAATGTTCTCTGCCACACAGGTGTGTTATCATAATGTGACTAGAAAATATAGCCCACACTATGATCGAAGATATTTCCAAACGCTTTCCCCAATTTGCCTCAAGGTCTGATGTTGTGTTTCATCCTTAATTGTTCGAACTACACCTATTTCGAAAATGGTTCATGGTCCTAAAGGTATTTGAGTTATTGGAGTTTGCCTGTGTAGTTGTTCAAAGCATCGATAGCGCAGTGTTTAACGCGTTCGACTCATGTGAGGTTGTGTGTTCGAATCCGGCACCCGGTATCGAGGTGTGTCCTTGGGCAAGACACGTAATGACACTGCCTCACTCCACCCAGGTGTAAATGGATAGCAGTGGTGTAATAGTCACTGCCTCTTTCTCGCGCGCGTGAAAACATCCGGAAAGAGTGTTCGAGAGCGATCAAATAAGCTTGAAGCTTCCATCGTAATCGAACTGAAATAATTTAGTATAAACTAGAGCATCGTGAGCTTAACGAGCTCGTTAGTGGTCAAATTCTTAACTGTTCTACCAAGCACAATATCTAAAATTGAGTTATTTTGGCTGAAACAATGTAAAGCTTCTTACATTTGTTTTCAGCAAATATTAATATGTTTGCCATATTAAATGTTCAAAGTTTTAAGCATTGGTTATCTAACGACGTTGTTAGCTTTGAACAACTGACATCTGGACGATAATCGAAATAAAAATTCACAAAACGTCGATGTCACGTGAACAAGTCCGTGAAATAAACACCACCCACCAAGATACATCCCACTTTATATAGAGAAAACTGGGGTTTACGGTTGTATATATTATTTGTCTTATTTTTTTGCTCCTGGACATAGGTTGTGGGTACTCGTTAGGACCGCCTCATTGATGCGGTTCCAACGAGCAGCCACAAACTATTTTTGCAGTATAAATAAGACAAATAACATCAATTTTCACATCACGTGAACAAGTCCGTGAAATAAAGACCCACCTAAACCCCACTTTATATAGAGAAAACTGGGGTTTGCGGGGGTAAACATTACTTTCCTTATTTCTGCTCCAAGACATAGGTTGTGGGTACTCGTTAGAACCGCCTCAATGAGGCGGTTCTAACGAGCACCCAAAACCTATGTTTGGAGTATAAATAAGAAAAATATCACAAATTTTCTTCAGAAAAATTGCCTTTTTTGAGGTTTGAAAAATGTACTATATCACACGGATGTGTTATCGTAATGATCAGAAAAGAAGCCATTTTGAAGGTTTAAAAGAATGCTCTATGTTGCATGGATGTGTTATTGTAATCGAGTGTAACGCTTGCAGTGTTTGACAAGTGATTTTGTTTACACTCTATTGTACATGCGCGGATAATTAGGATTATTTCGCTTCTTGGCTGGCAAAAGGAGTTTTCTCTCGTGTTTGCTTTTTAATACTTCTGTCAAAGGGTCAAAACATTGAAACCAAAAGAACAGTCTCGTCACAAGCGCCAGCCACAAATAAAAACTGTGAGATAACTAGTAAAAAGCTGTTACCATGTGTTGAAAAAGTAGATCCAAGGTCATAGGGTAAAAAGACTACCAAGCAGAACGATTTGGCACAAGCACCACGCGAATCAAATATGAAATTCGTAGGTCAACCGGTTCAGAACTTAGGGTATTGGTTTAATTAAATAGATCAAAGTCAAATAGAACTGTCAGAGAAACATTATCTTATGTTTACAGGAACGCCTAATCTTCTGGCAACCAGTTTTATTTGTTTGTATTGGAGTTTAACGGCCCATTCAAAACTATTTAGGCCATTTTTGAGCCGGTCAGATAACCTATCCACAATTTTATCTGGTTATCTGGGCAGGCTTATACGTTAAAGTGCACATTCTTTCGCCAAAACTGACAACTGTCCTTCTTGAATCAGCGGAAGGGAGAGAATGGCCGTAGAAAAGATTACATGATCTATCTCCACGAAAGAATGTTGCCGACCCCGGCAGGTATCGCGCCGCGCCGCGCCCCCTAATCACCAGTCAGACGAGCATCCGATTGGGCTGCCGAGGCCGGCTCTGGCCACCAGTCAGAAAGCCCACTGTCTTTAACATGATGTAGTAAACTTAGTGTGAAGCTTCTACCTTTTATGGTTCCCAGAATATTTTGACTGGACAATATGGAAGCCGTTACTAAAATATGCCCATACAAATACATAGTAAATTTTACCAAGGAAAAAACAAAAACACGACATTTTAAGATGAAAAAATGTGATACTTACCTTATTTCTGCTCTGAATATGGATTGTGGGTACACGTTAGAACCGCCTCAGCGAGGCGGTTCTTACGTGTACCCACAATCTAAATTTTAGAGCATAAATAAGAAAAATAGTGTGTATCCCTGTAAACCCCAGTGCTACTATATAAAAGTGGGGCCCAAGCGTTCAGAATTATATAGGCATGTTTTGGTGATGAGTTTTGTTTGAATTGGGGTTAATGTCCCCATCAACACTATTAAGGTCATTTTGGAGACGTGCGGCCCGGGTTCGAATCCCACCATAGGCTGGGATTTTTTAAGGCTATGCTTCTTTCCTTTGTTACGACTTTCACGTCGTAAGAGTGAGGGTTTTTGAGTTTTACGTCCCACCAACAGCTAAGGTCATACGGAAATGGGACCTCGGTTTAAAGACTCAACCGAAAGTCTGCCTAAGCCCGGGATCCTCCCATAAGAGGCACACAGGCAAAAAGAAAGACGCCAAAGGGACAGCTACTTTCTTACAAAATGGCCAATTGGCTATCCAAAAGAAATATATAAGTGATACACACATTCAATGACGCACTATAAAAAAAATAAAAATAAAGTTACGTCGCAGACAGAGGGACTAGTGGACAGACAGACAGACAGACAAAACCTTTAGGCCCACAAATCTTCGATGTTAGTGGCTTTAAATGACGACGAATGAAACATATATTATAATTCACTTGCACACCGCAAGACTTATTGTATTTAAAAGTAGACAGTAAAATTTAAGATATTTATGACAAGTGTAACAAACTGTTATCAATCACAAGCTTGTTTTGCTATTTGTTTAGATGTACATATGAATACTGATAAACTAATTTACATTCTAACTCCATAGGTATCATTGAAAGAAACAGGTCGAGTATGCTAATCAGTTTAACGACTAACAACACAGTCCGCGTAACAGCCGTGAACAGGGTCCAATTATAATATTAATTGGTCATGAGGATCTTACATTGGTGTTCGTGTATTATTGAATTTATTAAAATAGTTGAGGAAAAGGGATAAAATGCGAGGCTTTACCGAGCATTTTATCCGTTTTCCTCGACGCGTTAAATATATTTAATAATACATGAGCGCAAATGCAAGATTCTATTTGTCAAATGACATTCAAAACGCATTTTCTTCATGTTTGCTTAATATTCCGCCATTAGTAAACACGACGTCATCAATGACGTCATACATATAACGCTACGGGGCATATCTAACTAATTTGAATATTTAACTCACTAGTGGGTTACGGAATTTATTACATGGCGTTATAACAGTCATATGTCAATATACTTAACTCGTACGTTTCACTTGAACAAACAATGAAGAGTTTGGTTCTGCGGCGTCTGATCAACCTCTTCACTGTTAGCCAATGTTAGTCATTGTTAGTCAAAATTAGTCATTGTTAGTCATTGTTAGTCAATGTTAGTCATCGTTAGTCATTGTTTGTCAATGGCAAATTTTGGGAGGCTATGAAAAGATATCAGATGTAATGATCCGTAACACCACGAGACAGCTGCCAAATTACATAACCAAACACAGTTGCCTCAGTGGTGTAGTGGTTACACTACTCGCCTTGTAAACAAGGGGCCGCTAGGTCGATTCCGGGCTTCTCGAGACTTTCGGATGAGTCTTTAAACCGAGGTCCCGTCTCCGTATGAACTTGCTGTTGGTGGGCCGTAAAACTCACTCACTCACTCACTCACTCACTCACATGACCAAACAATATCTGATCAAACGGGGGCATGGTTTGTTCGTTTGTTTGGGATTTAACGAACAAGCCAACGTTATTTAGGTTACATCGGGTCGGTCAGTTTACCTAAACGCACGTTTCCTGTACAGGCTTATACATAAGCGGTTTACCAGCAAAGTGGAGACATTTTTTTCGCCAGAAATTGACAAACGCCCTTCTTGAATCAAGGGAAGGGAGAGAATGGCCATACAAAAGATTTCATTATTAAATTATTAAAACTTCTTTTTATTTTCTTTTTTTTTTTATTTATTATTATTAATTAATTATTTATTTTTTTTTTTTTTTTTGAAAATTGGGAATTACACGGGTATGGCAAACTTTGATTTCTCTGTTCTTGCTCAGAAGCATAAATTGTGCGTATTCGTTAGAACCGCCATTGACCGTGTTCAAAGTAGAAATGAGAAAAATAATTGCATTGTAACATCTTGGCCTGATAAAGATGTGCTATCTCATGACAAGTAAGCTTTATCAGGTCAACGACACATAGCACTTCTATGAACTGGACTACTTGGAAAACTGGCAAAACTGTAAGAGTATATAAGGGAATTAACTAAAAATAGAATACCAGATTCGTGTCATTTGATATCAAGTTTATCAGACTTGACTTCGAAAACGCATGTAGAATCGCTCGTCAAGCCTCGCGATTCTACAAGCGTCCTCGAAGCCTTGCCTTATAAACTTGTTATCAAAAGACATGAACCTGGTATTCTCTATTTACACCACATGGTTGTGCTCTCCTGTTGTAAATGCTAGTTCTACAGATTTAAACTACGCGAGAACGATATCTTACAATAGCAGTAACCCTGCTAGCATTCTACATAAATCTACAGCGGGCCGTTAGCGGCCCGTCAGCTACCCTGACGGGCCGCTAACGGCCCGCTGTAGATTTATGTAGAATGCTTACTGGGAACTCGCGTTCCGACACATTACGAAAACACGCCTGTACAAATACATTATAAACTTTACCTCCGAAAAAAGGGCATTTTAAGATGAAAAATTGTGATATTTTTCTTATGTCTGCTCAAAATATAGATTGTGGGTACCAGCTACAACCGCCTAATTAAGGCGATTCTAACGAGTACATGTACCCACAATCTATACCCGGCAAAAAAGTTTGCACAACTGGGGCTTTTTCGACCTGTTTGCCTAAAACATAAATATACAGAAAAATAATTACACCACAAGAAAATTTAATTCAATCCTGATAATAAACAGAAATCAAAACACGAATATCATCACTGAGTCATGAATAATACTTCTCCGAAGGCACATGGGGTAGGTTGTCAAAAATGACAAAATCACAGTTTCTGAACTGTAACTCAATAACCAATAATGGGCATAGCCATCAAGATTCACACGACACTCGACAAGTCTCCTCCCTATGGAATTCACCAGTCTCTGTATATGATGCTGAAGAATCGCAGCCCATTCTTGGAGTAGAAGTCTCTGCAAGTGTGGAAGTCTTGTGTGTTGATTGATCCGTTTGTTTACAGCCCGACCAAGGATATCCCACAAATATTCAATGCACGTCAAGTCAGGGGACATCGGTGGCCACTCAAGCCTCTGCACACCATTCTGCTGCAGGAAAGCATCGACAATCCTGGCACGATGTTGTCTCGCATTGTCGTCCTGGAAGATGGAGTTTTGGCCCATCTGTCTGAGATACGGTACAACATGAGGTCTTAGAATTTCGTCAATGTACCGACGACCATTCAAGTGTCCGGGCAATACGACAAGGGCAGTTCTGCCATTAGAACTGATACCTGCCAAACCATTACACTGCCGCCATTGTAAGCGGTTGTTGGTAGGACAGTAGGCTCAAGGTGCCTCTCCAGAGTGCGACGCCACACTCTGATCCGACCATCAATCTTCCGAAGACAAAATCTCGACTCGTCGGAAAAAGAACTTCCGACCACTGCCGTCGGTTCCATCTGCCATGTCGTGCACAAAACTGGCGCCGTAGAGCCCTGTTCCGTTGAGAAAACTGGGTTTCCTAGCCGGTTTTCTGGATTCGAACCCCGAGGCTCGAACTCTGTTCCTGACTGTCTGTACCGAGATTCGACGTGCGCCAGGCCCCGTTGTTGTCTCAACATTCTATCCGGACTTGGACCATCAACTAAACGCCGCCTTGCTACAGTTACCGCAATGTATCGGTCTTCACGATGGGTGGTAACTCTCGGTCGTCCGGATCTGGGTCGGTCGGAAACAGCCCTCGTTGCTTGATGACGCTGACGAATGCGGACAATAGGACTGCAATGCACGTTGAACGGATTAGCAACATCTTGCGGATGAGCCCCCGCCTCTAAACGCCCAAGCGTCCGGGCTCTTTCTTCATCAGTAGCTTTCTCAAAGCTTGGAAAGGTCTAGCATTCGCCATTGTTGTAACCAAACGCTTAATAATGGGCAATTAAAATTTGGCTTCAAGGGGGTCAAAATTATATTGGCGTGTTTTTGTGATGCACAAGCTTTCAAAATCCTGCAAAGAAGTTATATTTTAGTGTGTGTGTGTGTGTGTGTGTGTGTGTGTGTGTGTGTGTGTGTGCAGGCGAGGGTGGTACATGTAAATGTGGTTGTGTTGGGGTTGGGGGTTGCGGCTCTTTCAAGATTGTTTCACGTATCTACAGCCGATCATTAATCAGAGGTCAGCGAAAAGCAGCAATACGATAAGTAACACATCTGAGTACTGCAACGGTGTTTTCATATTAAAATGACTTTTTTTCCAGAAGAAAATGTTTGACGTTGTGAAAACGCCTCTTTACAAATACATTTTAAACTTTACCACAGAAAAAAAAATAGATGACAATTTTTTATATTTTTTCTAATATCTGCTCAAAATTGCGGTTCTAACGAGTACCCACAATCTATATTTTAGAGCAGAAATAATAAAAAAAGGTAAACCCCTGTAAACCGGTTTTACTATATAAAGGTGGGTTTCAATAGGGTCAAAATTATATACGCGCAATTTGGTGATGTAATTTCCTTATTTCTGCAGCAAACACGTTTTGTCATTACTCGATACAACCGACGTCATTCAGGAAACCGCAGTGGTAACATTGAGGGGCGTATGTAACCAACTTGCATATTTGTGGATTACCGAATGCTATACATGTTGTTATTACATTCATACGATACATATAATAACATGTACACGCAGATATTGTTCGCGAAAATTAGATACTGAGAGAGAGAGAGAGAGAGAGAGAGAGAGAGAGAGAGAGAGAGAGAGAGAGAGAGAGAGAGAGAGAGAGAGAGAGAGAGAGAGAGAGAGAGAGAGAGAGAGAGAGAGAGAGAGAGAGAAATACTTCATGTACTAATTTGCAAGTCTTACCCTCCATTTCCAACTCTGGTGTCCAGCCCACAAAACAGTATTTTATGTAAAACGTGTCCTTTCCTCATAAGATCAAGAATAAAGTTGTAAATGATATAGTTTGCAGATCATGTTCGAATGCTCACGACTTAGATTCTAGTCAACTTTGAGTGTCACCTCAGTTTTACCTTTAGCAAATAAAGATGTCATATTCATTTCGCCCTTTCGTCCCTGTTTACTGAAATACACACACAGGTACACAATATAGATACCAGTTGGTGTGACGGCTCGTGTGAATCGTCACATCAGTATCGACGCTGTTTGTCTCTTATTTTGTGGAGATTACATTAAAAACTCTATTCCGATTAACAGATCTGTCCGGATCTAAAGAAATGAAATTGTTGTTAAAACGTGGGTATGAACGGGTTTTGCTAAATACGAGATATAGGTACAATTTCATCGGTATTAAGCTGCAACTGCCTTTTACTACTGTTGCAAACAAGACCCAACAGTTGCCCCCGCAAATCGGGGCTTGGAGAAATAGATTGGGCTGTATGGTGCTTCCACACAGATCTGAATCCGACCACACACGAGTACTGGTAAAACCGCTTGGAAGGACTAATCCTGCCCAGGCAAAGCGGTGTGGGTCAGATCGTCCAATGCATATAAGCCTTCTGGTTTCATTGGGCGACAGGGCTTGAGATGTCATTTCATCTCAATGTCGGGTAAAAGTCCCTTAAAATTGGAAGCAACCACTCAAAAATGTCCCAAATAGTATTGACGGGGACGTTAAACCCTTATTCAAACAAACAAGACGCAACAGATGGCCACGGTGTCTGAGCCGTTTACGAAAACACGCCTTTACAAATACATTGTTAACTTTACCGCCGAAAAAAACCCGAAACTTTTAAGATGAAACAAATGGATATTTTTCTTATTCCTGCCAAAAATATAAATTGTGGGTACTCGTAAGTACCGCCTCGATAAGGCGGTTCTAACGAGTACCCACAATCTATATTTTAGAACAGAAATAAGAAAAATAAGGTTTATCCCTCTAAACCCCAGTTTTACTATATAAAAGCGGGGTTCAAGGGGTCAAAATTATATAGGCGTTTGTTCGTGATGAAAACGCCAATACATCTTGTGAGCTGGCCCCCGCCGATCGGGCTTGCAGAAATAGATTGGGCAACATGGTGCTTGCACGCAGAGCTGAAACTGATCACACATGAGTACTGGTAAGCCGCTTAGAAGGTTAAGCTTGCTCAGGCAGAGTTGGGATTCGGACCGTTCTTGAATATCAAACCCTACGGTTTCATTGAAATATGATTTTATCTCAATGTCGGGTAAAACAAAAACAAGAGGGCCACAATGGCCCTGGATCGCTCACCTAATCCTATTGTAGAAATACAATACTTGGTTACATAAGGTGGAGTGAATGGTTTGATCAGTTTTGGTTGACAGTGACCCAAGAAATAATTCTGTGAAATTATTTCAAATACTTAGGAGTAGAAGTCATTTTAACGGTTGTAGATTTTTAGTTCTGGTGACTACCATGTACAATGGAGCGAATGGATTTGGAGCAACTTTGTCAGAGTGTCAGCCATGCATGGAAGATTCCTTCGAAATTATTTTCTTTTAAGTCTTTCAAAAAAGTCCATTGTATATACAGAGCTGACTTCTATGTCACTATCTGTGCACCTTGTGTGGACAGTGAGGGTCAGGTCCTAGTGCACCATACGGAGATGAACCGGCTCTGTCTAATATATAGAGAATACCAGGTGAGTGTCTTTTGATGTCAAGTTTATCAGGCAAGGCTTCGAGAACGCTTGTAGAATCGCGAGGCTTGCCGAGCGATTCTACATGCGTTTTTATAGCCGAGCCTGATAAACTTGATATCAAATGACACGAATCTGGTATTCTATTTATCAGTGTACCCCGTTGCACACTCTTAAATTAGCAATTTACGATCAGTTATCGATGGCCCTCAGTGCGTCCGAACATTCCGCAGATCAATATATTGTTTCATATCATAGTTTCGCAAGTAGTTTTTTTCCATTTTGTCCAGTAATTATAACATTTTTGCCATTTTTTCTAGTAGCCCGGTTCATTCATAAAAGTGCAATGTCACGTTGACGTGATAAAGCTCACTTGTCCTGAGATAGCATATCTTTAGGTCAGTGCGTTACAATGCAATATATATAGGGGGTAACTGATAAACAATGCTTCGTGGTGGCACGGGAGGGTGGGTATCTGTTTGAAGCTAGTTTTATATAGACTTATGAGTTAGTAGTTCCTTTTGACAATACAGAACATGCCAAATATGAAGGCTCTATCTCAAATAGTTAAAAGTTTATGATAAAGTAGGTCACATGTCAAAGTCAAGGTTAGAGGTCAAATTCTTTTTGTATCAGGGAGAAGTCCTTGTCACAAGGAACCTACATGTCAAATATGGAAGCTCAATGCCAAATCGTTCAAAAGTGATGATAAAGTAGGTCACTGGTCAAGATCACAGGTCAAAATATTATTGTATGAGTGGGAAGCCCATGTCTCAAGTAAACTTCATGTTAAATATGAAGGTTATATCTAAAATGGTGCAAAAGTTATGAAAAATAGGTAAAGGGTCAAGGTCACAAGTCCAAATTTGGATGGGAAGACCTTGTCATAAGGAACCTTAATTCCAAATATGAAGGCCCTTTCTAAAATGATTCAATCGTAATAACAAAGTAGGTAAAATGTCAAGGTCACAGGTCCAAATTTTGCAGTGGTAGGAAGCCCTTGCCGTAAGGAACCTAAAGAATTTGCCCCTGCAGGGGCAATTTGTTTCCTTTAAGAGCTGATCCCTATTGGCATGGGAAAGACGGAAATACTTTCGCAGGAGTTGCCTCCCCTGAAGGTGTTCCCATTCCCCTTTACTGAATCAGGGTCATGCCGATTAAGGACATGATATTTTCTTGCACGTGTACGATTCTTTTTCTATCCCCCACCGCCCATCGGGCTTGGAGAAATAGATTGGGCTGAATGGTGCTCCCACGAAGAGCTGAAACTGACCACACATGTGCCTGACCAGGCAAAGTGGTGTGGGTCAGACTATCTAATGCATATAAGCCTTTTGATTTCATTGAGCGGCAGAGCATGACATGTGATTTCATCTGAATGTCGGGTAAACGTCCCACAAAATTGGAGGCAACGTCTCCAAAATGACCTAACTTGTGTTGACGGGGATGTTAAACCTCAATACAAACATGTTTTCTTGCCGTTGTGACGTCAGAGTATTTCGTAAAGTGTTTTATCTTTGGAACTAGAAAAGGATTCTTGCAGACCCAGCTGAGAAGCCACAAAAGGTGGCCTTTGATCAGGGTCTACACAGCCCTACTAAAAACAGGAACTGAAGGTCTAAACACAACAATCTAAGTCTCGTTTCGAGACAATTTCCTCACCGACCCCGATAGCTCAGTGGTAGATCATCCGCTTCGAGAATTGGAGGTTGCGGGTTCGATCCCCGGCCGCGCCATACCGAAGGCGTGAAAAATGGTACTCGGCGCTTCCTTGTCTGACGCTCGCAATATCAGGGGTAGTCCTAGGAAAGATAAACGAAGGCAGGTATGTATTTGTTGAAGGATACATTCTTTGTCGCAGAGCTTACTTAATATGTTATTTGTTTCGGATATGCGACGTTAAAAGCAGAAATAAGAAACATAATGTATTCCACTGTAAATGCCAGTTTTCTCTCTACAATATGAGGTTTAGAGAGTTGTTCATTACACGGGCTTGTTAACAGTATATAAGTACTGGCCTGGGATTCAAGAACAGACATTATGAAATGTGTGACCAGCTGAGACTGACATCTCATTTTTTAACTATTCAACTAACCGTTATTGTATATCAATTATTACTTCATTTAGTAAGGTCGCCATAATCTCCATGCATGACCTTTGTGACCTTTGTTTATAACGGTTAATTGTTTTATAAGTGCATGTGTCCATATAAAATATTTACTGATGTCTTACGCTTTTTCATAGTTGACGATTGAATGAGATATTGGTTCTGTTTGTGCCATTAAGTTGGAGTAGATTTACCCAAGGAGCTTATGACACAGAGCTTTCAGGTTTCTCTATAGTTTCTGTAAAGCTGCAAATGTGGCAGATCATGATTGAAAGCCAAGATATACAAGTATTAGCTTTTACAAAAAAGCTTGAGTCTACGCTTAGCACACATCAATTTGTGTTATCATAGGATTGGAAAGTCAAATGACAAAGTTGTTCATGTGTATCCTGTATAAGTGTGTCAGTAAATACAGAATCTTGTATACATGTACCAGCCCAAACCCCATTTTCATATATAAACAAAAATACCAATCTTTTACTATAACAACCACTCGTACTAAGGCAACGAAAATTCAGTAGAACAGATGCATCTGCCTTCTTTTAGTGAAAACAAACAAAAATAGATGTTCTGTTTAATCGGAGGGAAGTCAACATCGAGTGTACCCAGAGAACATTATTATTTTGTATGCGAAGAGGGTGTGATACACTTACGGAAATGTTCCGGTCAATCCCGGTTTTTAATCATTATAAAAATAACATTGATGACCAGTCAACAGAATATAGCATTCAGTCAGAAATGACCTTTTCTTTACATGTTATGCTTCTGGAGCAAAAGTAGACCTTTGGTAGTCTACACCCACAGGCGTAGACATTAACACGGATGGCATGGGAATAGAAAATAACATTCAACTGGTCATGACCTGTTCTTAAATGCTTCCGGAGCAAACGACATTCTTAAGAATGGGCGTAGACAATAAGATTAACTCTTGGCCAAAGAATCACTGGGTATTTCAACCACATGCAGACTCCATGGAGTGATTTTTTTCAGTTACCCCCTATATATATTGCATTGCAACGCATTGAACTGATAAAGATATGCTATCTCAGGTCATGTGAGCTTTATCACGTCAACATGACATTGCACTTTTATGAATGAACGGGACCATTGAAAAATGACAAAAATGTTATTGCTACTGAGAAAAATTGATAAAATTACATGAAAAAAAAAATATCATAGGAAAAATATGGTCAGCTGATACTAAATATACCGACGCACTGAGGACCATCAATAACTTGATCGTAAATTGCTAATTTAAGAGTGTACAAGGGGATAAACTGATAAATAGAATACCAGATTCGTATCATTTGATATCAAGTTTATCAGGCTCGGCTTCGAGAACGCATGTAGAATCGCTCGGCAAGCCTCGCGATTCTACAGGCGTTCTCAAAGCCTTGCCTGATAAACTTGATATCAAAAGACACTCACCTGGTATTCTCTACATTACCTGGCAAGTACTCACTATGCCTCCAACAAAAACAACTAGAGCGAGCACTGGGCAAGCCATCGCAAATCCCCACGCGTTTGTAACATAGCATACGTGACCTTTTGACCCCTTGAGATGGCCCCTTCGGGCGGAGCCAACTATAACGTCCCTTTCGCACGCCCTCACCGTTAAGGAAGTCATATAGCAAATATGGTTGCATTCCGGCCAGTGGTTAAGGAGGAGATAGCGTGACGGACAGACGGATGGACAGACGGACAAACGGACGGAGGCGTTCACAATATCCCCAACGCCTTCTTTAAAAGCGTGGGGATAATAAAAATCCATCAATAAATGTAGTCACTAGAGCGATAACAAAGTTTTTTTGTTTTT
The DNA here is from genome assembly GCA_963580285.1 of Lucinisca nassula. Classification (NCBI taxonomy): domain Eukaryota; kingdom Metazoa; phylum Mollusca; class Bivalvia; order Lucinida; family Lucinidae; genus Lucinisca; species Lucinisca nassula. Next base: position 112,855,101 of record OY757023.1, on the reverse strand, counting down.
GTTTTTAAAAAATAGCCACAGTGACCTTGACCACATGTAAGGTTATGACCTTGAAAGTCAACTCGCTCGATATATTGTCATACGGAACATTTGTATGAAGTTATATTGAAATCAATCAAGAAATGTAGGGGCTAGAGCGATGACAAAGTTTTTCTAAAAATAGGCACATTGACATTGACCTTGAAAGTCGAACTCGCTCAAGATATTGTCATAAGGAACATTTGTGTGAAGTATTGTTGAAATCGGACAAGAAATGTAAGCGCTAGAGCGATTGCAAAGTTTTTCTAAAAATAGCCACAGTGACCTTGACATTGAATGTCAAACACACTCGAGATATTATCAAAAGGAATATTTGTTGCTTGATATTATATTAAGGAACATTTGTGTGAAGTATTTTTGAAATCGGACAAGAAATGTAGGGGCAAGAGCGATTACAAAGTTTTTTCTAAAAATAGCCACAGTGACCTTGCCTTGAGGCCGCGACCTTGAAAGTCAAACTCGTTCGAGATATTTTCATAAGGAACATTTGTGTGAAGTTATATTGAACGCTAGAGCAATAACAAAGTTTTTTCTAAGTCACAGTGACCTTGACCTTGAGGACATGATCTTGAAAGTCGTACTCGCTCGAGATAATGTCATAAGGTACATTTGTGTGAAGTTATATTGAATCGGAAAAGACATGTAGGCGCTAGAACGATGGCAATGCTTTTCTGAACATAGTCACAGTGACCTTGACCTTGAAAGTCAAACTCACTCGAGTTTGTGTGGAATTTTATTGAAATTGGTCAAGAAATGTAGGCGCTAGAGCGATTACAAATTTTTTTCTAAAAATAGCCACAGTGTCCTTGACCTTGAGGACACGACATTGAAAGTCAAACTTGCTCGAGATATTTTCATAAGGAACATTTGTGTGAAGTTATATTGAAATCGGTGGAGAAATGTAGTCGCTAGGGCGATAGCGTGTCTTTTACAGTGTAGTTACAATAGCTGGTTTGACCTTTTGACCCCTTAAGATGGCCCCTTTGGGCGGAGCCAACTATAACGTCCTTCTCGCACGTCCTCACCATGTAAGGAAGTCATGTAGCAAATATGGTTTCTTTCCGGCCAGTGGTTAAGGAGAAGATACCGTGACGGACGGACGGTCGGACACGGACAGACGGACAGGCGGACGGTGGTGTTCACAATATCCCCGAACGCTTTTTTTAAAAGCGTGCGGATAATTATAATAACAAGACTTATTGGATAGAGTGTGTTAAGGTTGGGAGAGTTATTTCTAACAATTCCATAAAATGTATACAGGAAACACATTTAATCCAGTGCAAAAAAGTGAAAAGATGGTCTGGTCGGTTTAGTTTACTGATTTAATATTTATACATTGTTGCCTCGTTTTTTTTTTCCTTTATAATAAATTGTTTTTTTTAATGCGCATCGCATTAACAACCCCGTGAAATGCATCACGTGAACAAGTCCGTGAAATAAAGACCCCCCTAAACCCCACTTTATATAGTGAAAACTGGGGTTTACGGGGGTAAACATTATTTTCCTTATTTCTGATCCAAGACATAGGTTGTGGGTACTCGTTAGAACCGCCTAGATGAGGTGGTTCTACGAGCACCCAAAACCTATGTTTGGAGTATTAATAAGAAAAATATCACAAATTTTCATCAGAAAAAATTGCCTTTTTTTAGGTTTGAAAAATGTACTTTATCACACGGATGTGTTATCGTAATGTGAATACCCCGCTCAACCACACTTTATGTAGAGAAAACTGGGGGTTTATAGGGGTATACGTATTTTGCTTATTTCTTCGCCTAGACATAGACTGTTTGTACTCGTTAGAACCACCTAAATTAGGCGGTTCTAACGAGCACCCAAAACCTATATTTGGAGTATAAATAAGAAAAATATCACAACTTTCCATTGGAAAAGCCGCCTTTTGGATAAATGAAAGAAATGTTTTATGTCACACGGATGTGCCATCTGGAATGTTGCATATTTATCAGGTTTGCTTATACATTGTGAAAATGCTTCTGTTTAAATATAGATTAACAAAAATGTTGTCAATGCAATGAAACAATCCATTCTAATGGCAATATCAAATGGTAGACACTGTAATAGCCCTTGAAATTCACCCTAAATTCTACGGAATAATTTTCTCTTTCTCTTTAACTTTGGTCGTTTCCTTTATCAATAACTTTGTTTAAGCCATTTTTCAAACAAGCCTGCAGCTACATTTAACTGATAGGTATCTTTGATGACAATCAACCAATTAATGGTGCTATTAAACAGCTGTGGATTTGTCTGATTTTAATGAGGTGCAACATTCCTGACTGACCAACACTGTGATTAAAATGCTTTAAACTTTATTTTAATTGCTTCAATGACATGTATATGTAACTGAAAAATATATATTATCCAGGATTTGACATTAAGCCAAAGGCTTGTGCAGTGGTCATCTCCTGGCTGTGATTAAATTAGACCAGAGGACCAATTGTGCTGCTACGTTCACCTGAGTGCTGAATGTATGGAGTCATTTGTTTTCTTAGAAGAGGTTTCTGAAGGGGTTTTACCTAGGCCGAAAATACGGTTTTCACTTAAAATTCCCCGTACAAAAGCCTATGTGGCCAAATTTGACATTGGTCTAAAAAGGTCAAGGTCATCCTGGGGTCATCATCCCAATAAACTATTATTTTCCAATACCCCCATGCTACATACCATGTTTCAGTAAAATCAACCAGCTGGTTCCGAAGTAAAATATTTTTGAAAGGTTTTTAACCTTATTTGGGCCTGACCCCGAGGTTATAAAACTTTTTTCATGCTCAACTCACTTAAGCATGAAATTTGTCGTGCTCACACATTTTAAATTGTTGGCATTTTAAAATTTGTGAGCAGGATGAATATCATTATCTGCTATCTGAGAAAGAAAAAAAAAAGCTCAACTTCTCAGTATTTTAATTTTTATGAGCACCACAAGTTTCATGCACAGCAGAGTTGAGCATGAAAACGGTTTTATAACCTCGAGGCCAGGCGACCATATCGGTCATGAGACCAAACTAACATTTATTTTATTTCCATTTCCTTATTTCTGAAAACGTTCGGTTCAAATTTGGTTACAAAATACTTAAGTGGTTCCTATGGGAAAAAGTTATATTTTTCATATCTGCATGACCTTATAGCTTAGGAGCAAAAAAAAATTTTTGTTCGTTCTGTTCCACCCCCAGGAAGTAAAATGCCTTTGTTACCATGAGTCAGATATTTATCTCTAGTGCTTAGAACAGCCTGTTGTACTAAGTTACCTGTGGTCAGTTTTTCACAAAATGCCTGTAAAGTACGTTACCGTCAGAAATTTAGACGTTTAAAGAATAATTTTGAACACAAACTCGTGTCATGAATATATTGAAAATAAATGGAGTCAACACAGGTGTTGACAAACTGAATAATAACAAGTGATTTTCAATACCTGTTAGGGCATATTTGACCTATTTCAATGTTATTTACGTTACTTTAATTGACGTTTTGCATATTATCACCTGTATTACCCGGTACTGACTTGATGTAAAGTTCGCAATACTTTGGGAGAACGTTATCAAGAACTTAACCTCTGCAGTATATATCATCATCAGATTTACAGAGCAAATAACAAATTCATCCTTTAATTACAAGGTTGGCAAAATGCCGGCAAATATGAGTATTTTCCATGCCGGTGACATTTACCGGTAAATACCAGCAAATACTGGAAAATACCGGCCAATACTGGAAAATTGAATTTACCACCCTATACTCAACAGTAATATATGGATAATCTCAATAATAACGTTTAGTTGAATTAATATTTAATAACACTGATATATTTTAACTTTTACTATCTAATATAATGTTAGTATCAAAAGGCCTATATAGTATCTGCCACGGTACTCATCTGTTTACTTTTACCTAGACTAAATGTTTAAAGTCACATAAAACATGGAGCAATAATGACATCCTTTTGTCCATCTTTGCCTCTGGCTATCTTGTGCTCTCTTAAATAAACCATGTCTCCAGAGTTGTAACATGTTTTAGTAATCTTGCAGTTCACTGATGGACAATAGTAAAATGCTATAGTCTTAGATATCCTATAATTTGAACACATGGTTTTACCATATAAAGTATGTTCAAAAGATGCGGATGGATTGGCTAACAGTGCTGAGTCTTATCTTGATCAATACAAATTTAAAACTTAGAACCATTATGGTAAGTGACAATAACCAGGTGCACAGGGAATTTCTACCTGCATCTCCCTACTATTGATTTAAAAAGATACTTTCTTTTGTTAAAATAATATCACACTTTTTAGTCTTAGATTCACCTTTTGGCTAATTCAGCCTAATAATTTTAAATTGAGAAATTATGTAGATTGATAATCTTATATAGATATTAAATGTTATTATTTTTAACTCATTTAGTTCGATTATTCTACTTCAAAGTCAAATTCGTTAGGATTTCTGCAGTAGTGTTTTATGGCAAAAAAATCAGTGTGCCAGTATTTGCCACTTGATGAGTATTTTCCAGTCCGGTAAATACCGGTAAATGCCACTGGTAAATACCGGGGATGGAATTTACTGCCCAGCCTTGTTTAATTACTATGCAAACAGTATATGAGCCGCGTCAAAACAAAGCAGGTGTCATTGAATATGCAAAGGTTCAGACAAATAAAAATCTAAAATGAGTTCCTTTAAGAGCAATGAAAACATTCATAAGAAAGAAGATGGATCATACTACGTAGTTTCGGCTAATAAAGCCTCATCAGTGACCCTGTAATGATCCGGCAACGAAAGCCAGAGGAAATGTTCTACAAGCCTGTGATTCATGTAGCCTAGCAAGAACCGTATATGTTTGCCCACATAACCTGTAGGTCATGGGACTACCAAAGCAAAAGAACCAAAGTTCTAGACCTAATAAAAAAGTTGAGGATGCACACTGATACATTCATGTTGCGGACTGCCAGAATGGTCCTCTTCCTGTGTGGCAGCATATATATCTGAACATATGGTTTATTTTTGGTTCAGTTTACAATAAACCACTACTTGTGTGATAAAAGCAAAGTAAATTGTAACCACAACTTTCACAATCTCTTTAGAGCATATGCATGCTTGTGAATATGAATTAAGCAATATGAATATTTTGGAGGGAAATGACTTAGAAATTGCAGTTTCTAAGTTGTAACGTACGTAACGATTTCAGAGCATTAATTAGGTACTCGGAAACCGGAGATTCACAAACAGAGCATGTACAATTATTCTGATAAAATATTTTGCAGCTTTTTGCTTTATCAAGGTTGATGCTGCTGCGGCTGATGATGATGATGACTGAAGACTGTATGATATACAACTAAGTATCATATATGACTGGAAGGTATATGAGCTGTGTCATGAAATTGACAACAAATTGATTGGTCTCCGTGCAAAAACTTAGATCTGCCCGTGGATCTGCTCAGTCAAATCATAGTCAAATTGGAGTCTAAGGGTTGGTTTTGTTTTGCTCAAGCCTTTCAATGGTTTCTTGCGGTCGAGTCATCGCAGTTGCTTCATCTCTGTGGTTGTTTGATTTTTGTGTTCACGGAGATGTTGCACTGCTGAGTTAGGAGGCTTTCATGAGGACTGAACAAATTATTTGTCTAAATCGCGATGGGAGTAAGGGCGAGGATTGTGGCCACGTAAACTCGATTTAAGCCCCCCCCCCCCCCTCCACATGGAATTTGTTTCACTGACCGTTCCAAGACGGTTCTTCTGTCACGTTTTTTATGGTTTGTCTTTGAGTGTGTGTATCGCTTATATTATTTTGTTTTGGATAGCCATTGGCCATTTTGTAGAAAAGTAACTGTCCTTTTGGCTTTCTGCTGTTGATGTTTCCATTAGGGTCTGTTGGTTCATGTTTGTGTTTGTTTCCCTTTGGTAGTTCTGATGGGAGCTGTGGGTTAATTGTATTGATTCCTGATCATTGCCTTCACTTCTATTTTTCTATTTAACTGGGAGCTCAGTGGGTACCTAAACACCCAAGACCTCTTCATCTGGACACTCAAAACTCTGTACCTAGTCTGATCGGATTCTACACAGCACTCACTAACATTTTGTTGGTTTTGGCCCATAATAACTAGATATCGAAAATATGCCCACAACTACTTCTATTTAAGTCCCTTCAATCACTGTCTGAAACATCCTCGAAGCTGTCATATTAATCCTGTCGGCCACTGTTTTCGCAGATTTCATCATCCCCTTCACACAAACAGACTGTCGTGCAATACAGCGAAACCTTCCTGCATACACACAAATAGCAGGGACACATCTAGATACCTAAAATTCACACGTCAGTTCTGTCATATCTCTAGGCGGAGACTGTTTGGTCATTAGAACTGGTTCTATGACCCCATCAAGAGCCATCCAACCCCTGCCATAATTAGGAGCTGGAATGTCAGGTTTAGCACCTAGAGTTTGTTTGTATATGAAACACTGGTAATTAACAGTGCTGTGACTGGTATAGTTTAATCTACAGTGCTGCACAAAGCTGTCTTTACATGACGGAAGTCTACTATTCTGCTTCGGCCTTTTACAGAACATCTTATACCTTAGTCTGTTGATATAGTTCTTTTTCCCATTTGGTTGATACAATCGGCAAACGAAAGACACAGACACATGCAGTGAATGATCCACCAAAATATACAAAATTGAATTTCATTGAAAATGCGTAGGTTTTAGATCACTCTATCACATCTTTACATGTTGGTAGGTACTGTGTTGCGTACGTTACTAGTCAACAACCTGACACTTATCAGCACATGTTATGCGAAGGCCTTCTTTAAAGCATTTCAAACTTAAATGGGAATCGAAACCATAGACAAAATATAGGCATTCACTGCAATACGTCTTGCTATTTAGCAACTGCTTTGTAACGTACATAACCAATGAGTTAAAACTTACAAACAGTAATGCTTAAATGTGTATTCCAGCTTTTTTAAAAACCATTTTATTAAAAAGGAAACTAACAAACACTAAAAAGGTCATTAAATCATTTAAACTGTACTGTATTCATTTCTATTGACACACTTTTAACTATACTTTCTACCATTCAATACATGGTTATTTGGCTTAGCAATTTGTTACTTATGGTTTGTTTTGAACCTCGCTTGTTGTTAATTCAGTCAAATAAATGTTTTTTTAGGAAATAAAAACAAGAGTTTGACCAGATTTCTCATTATAAGGTCTTTCAGCCTGGAATAATTATTACTGTATCCTTGATTTCGATACAATCGTAAAAAAGGTAACGTAAATTACATTTTTGTAAAGTGTAAATGGTCAAAAATATTATGAGCATCATGTAGTTAGTGCCAAGGCTTGTACAGGTTAACTGATATAACTTCCTATACAAATTTGGCCATGAGCTTCCAGGTATCTATGTATGTGTTGATTTTTCAAATTTTCAAGGGTAACGTAGTTTATAGTCGAATTACAGAAACCTGACCATCCGTATCTTAGTACAACAAGTGGTTCCTAGACCCCAAGACATACCCCTTTCACATGACGGCAAGGAAATTTTACTTCCTGGGGGTGGAACAAAATCACTGTTTTAGCCACATATCTCAGTTCTGCTCCTAAACTATTAGGCCCAGGTCAAGGAATGTCCTTGACAATGAATACCCATGTAGTTTAATTCACTCATTTAGCTAACTGCATCTATCAGTTTTCAGATCACATGCTGCATTACACTCTAAAAAAACATGATATTGACCTTTTCCGATACAAAAACCTATGCTACCAAATTTGATACTGGTGTAAAATTGGTGAAGGTAATCCAGCGGTAAACATTTGAACAGACTATGGCTGACTTGGGTCAACGCAGCTACACATGTACATAGCAAGTTTCATGACTATCGACTATTTGATTCAAAGAAGATTTACGAAAGTTTTTGCCTTACATTGAAGCGGTTCAAACGAGTACCCACAACCTATGCCTTGAGGCAGAAATAAGGAAAATAAAGTATACCCCCTTAAACCCAACTTTTTCTCTATCTAAAGTGGGGTTTAGGTGGTGTTTATTTCACGGACTTGTTCACGTGATGGGATCACAGGCTGCAAAAGTTTTCGAAAAATACATGATTTCCTCTTTTGGCCATATATAGAGGATCTTGCATGAGTGCTCATGCATTATTGAATTTGTTAAACGAGTTGAGGTAAAGGTATAAAATGCGAGGCTTTGCCGAGCATTTTATCCCTTTTCCTCTAAGAATTTAATAATTTCAATAATACATGAGCACGAATGCAAGATTCTATTTATCTTATGACATTTAACACGCATTTTGATTCACGTTTATTTTACAAAAATGTCAATATTCCGCCATAAGTAAACGCGACGTCGTTAAGGACTAACTAATTTGCATATTTAATCCACTAGTGGATTATCGAATTTATTACATGGCGTTATTACACTCTCAGACGCGACGTCATATGACAAAACAAGTATATGTGGCCGAATTAGACCTTGGTGTAAAATAAGACAAGGTCATCAGAAGCCTCCATGGTGTAGTGTATTAGCTACTCGCCTCATAAACCACGGGTCGTGGGTTCGATCCCGGGCTACGCCTGACTTTCGGGTGAGTCTTTAAACCGAGATCCCGTCTCCGTATGACCTTAGCTATTAGTGGGACGTAATACTCAAACAACAAGGGTTCGAGAAATTCGAAAATACCATTTGGGCGGCAGTATATTCCGGAGTGTTTGTAATTTCCGTAAAAATGGCAATTTATTTGCATCGAAGAAATTTAATTGTGTTTCCTCAACTCAGATGTATTTGCTTAATTTAACAAAAGTAATTCCTAACAAAATTTTAATGGACAATCAATTTGAACGTAAACAGGTGATAAACAACGTTTGAATCAGGGAATCCCGCATTTCTATTGTTACTTTGTTTATTACCTTCCATTGTAGCTTTAAAATATAAATTTGTATTGCCATCCTTGGCAAGTAATTTTATTTCACTTTGCTTTTTATATAGCCAATATTTGGTATAGTGCGAACAATTTGACCTGAGACTGACCTTTATGCAAGGAATAAATAAGTCAATGCTATCGCCTAATACGTCGACTTTCGTAAACGTCTCATGCATTTTCGGCATCACGTGAAAAGCGGCCCATTTACCGACCTTTATGTATTGTATAACAGTATCGCCACCTTCTGAAAACGGCAAAGATAAATAAATGCATTCAGTCGGGTATGAAATTATGTTAATAGAGTTCACCAGTATCAGGTCAATTTGTTCGAACTATATATTTAAACGTTGCAGGTCGCACATTCTACAATTGTAAACAAACAAATTAACTTCAATGTATTTCGGTTTCAATCAACCCAGCGGTTTAAGTATAAAAGAAGATAAAACTACTGAATCTATGCCATCCAGGGCAAAGGTCAGTGATTTGACCATTCAGCTGATTGCAAATATCATTTCTGATGACACAGGTTACGATGCAAGTGAATCAGAAAAATCACTGTTTTTTTTTTCTTCTTCTTTTCTTTTTCATACAAAAGGACGTGAAACAGGTTAATGTCAACCAAAGGTCATCATATGAACAAAGTCGGTGGGATCTGAGTCTCTAATGTTGCATACCACGTTTCAAGGTCATCGGCGATTTGGTTGCTGAGAAGAAGATTTTTAAATGTTTTACCATATGAATAATGTGCATGGCAGCCATAAGTGCCATGTGACTCAATTCTTACAAGCAAACTTTCGTTTCCCCTTTCCACAAAGGCTCCACGTGTAATTTGGTTTCAATCAACCAGCTGTTTAAGTGGAGACGAAGATAAAAAAAATACTGAATCTGAGCCATCCAAGACAAAGTTCAGAAAATGAGTTTCACCTTTGGAATGGATGAACGTCGGTTCAGCTGATGGCAAATATAAATCCAGATGCCACAGGCTACAATAGAATCAGAAAAATATACCGTTTTGCCCTTTTTCAGGTAAGCCAAATGTCATTATTTGAACAATCCCGGTAGGACCCGAGTCCCCGATGCAGCATACCAAGTTTCAAGGTCATTGGTCGCTTGGTTCCTGAGAAGAATATTTTTAAACGCTTTTACCATATATGGTCATGGTAGCCATAATTGTCATGGGGCTCAGTTCTTAAAAACAAATTTTCGTTTCTTTTCTCCTAAGCGGCTGAACATGACATTTGTTTTCAATCAACCCAGCAGTTAAACTCGAGAAGAAGATACAAATACTGAATCTGAGCCGTCCAGGACAAAGGTCAGTAAATGACCTTGACCTTTGGAATCGATAAACTTCCGTTCAGCTAATTGCCAATATCATTTTTGATGCCACAGGTTACCATGCAATCAGAAACATCCACTGTTTCGCCTTTTTGCCATGAAATTGTTTAAGTGACGTAATTTGACCTAGACGTAAATTAAATCAAGGTCAACAAAAGGTCATTATTTCAACCATTTGGTAGGGCCCGAGTCTCCGATGCTGCATACCAAGTATCAAGGCAATCGATCGATCCTTTTTTTTTTTTTTGAGAATATATTTAAAGGTTTTTACCATATATGCGTATGGCGGCCATCTTGATCATTTGACCAAGATCCCACGAACAAACTTTTTTATCTCCCATAATATAGAAGTCGCATGTGTAATTTTGGTTTCAACTGGCTCAGTGGTTTCAGGGAAGATGTTTAAAAATGTTGAGGACGACAAAGCAGACGAAACAGACGACGGACCACAGCCTATATATACTATAGGCTCGCCCGGAGACTTCGGCGCTGGTCAACTAATAGTTATTTTGAGGTGGTTGGGTGAGGCAAAGGTGAAGTGTATCTTGCGTCACTGGCTGACAGTTTGGCATGGCCTGATATCCTTCCAGCAGCTAAGGGCTAGATGGGAGTGTTATTATTTTTCTGTCTCTACACGTCCATTCATTTTCCTATTTCTTCACTGTCCATCACTTTCATCACCTCTATTATCTCTTCAATCACTTATCTCCCTTTCTCTGGAAGACGACACAAAATGACCAACAAAGGTTGACAAATCGTTAAACACTAAACAATCAATCAAACAGCAATTATTTGACTCCAGCTATCCTATCTGGAACATGTTTTCGTGGCGTCAAAGGCTGTTGCTGATCTGGCGAAAACTCCATGCGAGGTAATTTTGAAATACGAATCAGGGACTTTATATTGCATTACACAGTCTATCGTCTGCTGAGTGCAATAACGTTGTAACTGACATTTTGGCCAAAATAGTTTTTTTTTCATAAATGGGTGCCTTAGGACTTGACACACTTGGTAAATAAGTACTACAGCTGGATTCTACGCAACCCGGAAGGGACATGATTTTTTTTTATTTAATAAGTTGTGCGCATAAGATAATACCTTGTGCGAACAAGATATTATGTTGTCCGCACAAGATAATATGTTGTGCGAACAAGATAATATCTTGTCCGCTCAAGATATTATCTTGTGCGCACAACTTATAAAAATTAAAAATCATGTCCCTTTCCGGTTTCGTACGATTCTGCCTAAATCATGATTTATTTCAGCATTTTGGAAATTTTTTTGTCAGTTACACCGTTTTTGCTCTGACTTTTAGAAAAAAAGTTGGCGCAAAAACAGTGTAAGTGCACTAACCCCATTTTTGCACAAAGATTTTTAATACCTCAAAAATATTGAATCCTGATATTTCAGAATAAGCATGTAAGTACCATGCAAAATGTATAAAATATGACCTATTACCTACCCAGTGCCTTTAATTTACTGCTTTACCATGTAAAAGGCAAAGAAATAAGATTTGTACATATACACCGTTTTAGCGCTGAATGCACTTACACCGTTTTTGCACCAATAACACTCGGCGCAGAAATGGTGTATCAATACTTACATGCTAAATATTTCTTTTCAAATGCCATTTATTCAACAATAAACATCACACACAAATGAAAGAAATCGCCATGAAGTTAAGAAACTAGCTTATAGTTTGGTTTTCTATGCCATTCTTTAATTAAACAGTTTTTTGTCTCTCCTGAAAAGTTGCTATTTTGCACTTACATCGTTAATGCACTAAGCAGACTATATATCATTTCGAGACGTAGCTTCCAAGTTTGTGGGACTTTTACCCGACGTTGAAATGAAATGACATCTCAAGCCCTGTCGCACAATGAAACTAATAGGCTTTATAAGCATGGACGGTCAGACTCGTACTGCTTTGCGATTGGCAAGCTTGGATTCTCTAAGCGGTTTACCAGTACTCGTGTGCGGTCGGTTTCAGCTCTGCGTGGAAACATCATGCAGCCCATCTATTTCTTCAAACCCAAATGGGCGGGGGCCGAATCACAGCTAGAACCTGCCTCAAACCAACCTGTACACAACACATTCAGACCCTGATTGCACAAAGAAACATACGGTACTTGCTAACTTTATAGCACACAGCGAAGAGTCTGCTCAGACTACGCGGAAGCGCATTGTGATCTGAGTCTACGCGGAGTGCGCATGGTCAAATATCAATTGTAACTTGGCGTGGCCAATATTTAAATTGCAAGGGGTTGCATTTCTTCATATACGAGTTTGACATGATCGTGCATAACAAAACGTACGTGTGCGCCGTTGCATTTACGGCCACTTAAGATTCAATATCAGCACAGTAATGACGTTGTCGGCGTTTGGCTAGGAGGACGTGTCATGATCGAAGATGAGTCTTAACTCTTCAATGCACAGGTTTCTCTGAGTATTCGCTTGTCGGTCGAATATGCACATTTAAAGTAAGTTTGTCAGGTACATGCATACAATATTATCATAATTAATTTTGTTTAACGTATTGATATTGCCAGGCATTCATTTTCGAATTTGTCTCTGGACATGTTAAACTGAACAAATTAAAATTTCAAACAAAGCTACCATAAGCAAAAGCTGGTATACAATGACCACATTAGGAGAAAAAAGTCTTGTCAAATTTGCGTGCAACAAAGGGGCTGATCAGCACATTCGTTGTTCGCTGTTGCGATAGAACAATAACTCTTGTTTTGTGTCTAAAATAATCATCGAAGAAGACCGTATATGTTCTACCTTTACTTAGACTCAAAGATAGGTATGAGGTGCGGATCCGGGGTAACAATATTCGGCATTATCGGGGCTTGAACACCCGATGCTCACTGACCCGTATCTCAGGGCCTTAAAAACAAATAGCTCATTACGAAAACACGCCCATACAAATGCACTGTAAATTTTACAGCCGTAAAAATGAAAGCTTCAAGATGAAAAATTGTGATATATTTCTTATTTCTTATCAAAATATAGCTTGTGGGCACACGTTAGAACCGCCTCATCGATATTTTAGAGCAGAAATAAAAAATAAGGTTTACCTCTGTAAACCCCAGTTTTACTATAAAAAAGTGGGGTTCAAGGGGATCAAAACTATATATGCCACGCGGTTTACTTTTCGTAATCAGTGGTGGGAGAAGGAGATAGGGCGGTGCTTGCGAATACAGAAGTCAGTCTAGAGGGCCAATATGAGACCTGTCGAATAGGAAAAATGAAAACAACAACAGTACAAAAATAAATAAATAAATAAGCGGTCCCTGTGGACCTGCAATGTAATTCGTTCACCTGTTTGTTTGTTTGTTTGACTGTGGTTTAGCGTCCCCTTCAGCACTATTGTTTAGATCATTTTGGAGTCTTTGCTTCCAATTTTATGGGACTTTTACCCGACATTGAGATAAGATGACATCCCAAGCCCTACCGCCAAATAAAACCAATAGGGCTTATTCATGCATGCACTGGACGGTCTAACTCGCAGAACGTTGCCTGGACTGGCTTAGTCCGTCTAAGCATTTTACCACAGTTTCAGCACTGCGTGGAAGCATCTTGCAGCCCAATCTATTTCTTCAAGCCCGGATGGCTGGTTGCAAATTATGATGTAATAACATGATGTTATAACATGGGAGGTAATCAATCTAATGATAGTTCAGTACAAGACTATGGCAATTGTCTTTTATTTCTATAGCCGGAGGAGTTTGCAAAGTCAAATCCGCTTCACGTAAACACGTCCGTGAAATGAACACCCACCTAAATAAGTTCTATAAACCCCACTTTATATAGAGAAAACTGGGGTTTACGGGGATACGCATGATTTTTCTTATTTCTGCTCCAATACATATGTTGTGGGTGCCAGTTAGAACCGCCTCAATGAGGCGGTTCTAACGAGTACCCACAACTTATGTTTGCAATATAAATTAGATAAATATGACTAATTTTCACCAGAAAAATAGCAATTTTGTAGTTGTGACTAGCACTATGTATCACGGGTGTGTTATCGTATTATACGAGTATATTCACATTTCCAGTGTAAAGCCTTATGTAGTTGTTTGTTTGAGTTAATGTTCAACGCCCCCGTCACCACTATATAGGTCATTTTGGAGACGTTGTTTCCAATTTTGTGGGACTTTTACCCGACATTGAGATGAAATAACATCACACGAGGGGCAAAGACTGTAAATATAAACACGAACACCGCATGCGGGTGCCAACGCTCGGCTGCAAACATTCGAAAAAGGGACATAACTGTGCCAAAAATATTTTGAGGTTTACCTCACCTATTGGTATGAGTTCCTCTTTTCATAATGAACAACTAGTCCGAGTTTCAAGTAAATATGTTCAATAAAGACAGAGATATTACAAAATGTCCTAGTTTTTGCAAAAATTCTAAATCGAAAAAGGGGCATAACTGTGCGAAAATATTTTGAGGGTTACCGCACCTATTGGTATGAGTTCCCCTTGTCATAATGAACAACTAGTCCGAGTTTCAAGTAAATATGTTCAGTAATGACAGAGATATTACAAAATGTCCAAGGTTTTGCACGACAACGACGCCAGAGCTATGACAATATCTCGTCATTTTCTACGAAAACAGCCGAGCTAAAAATAAACATATTTTTTCTGCTTTTCATGAAAGTCATACTTTCATGAACAGCAGAAAAATAAAATTCATTTCTTAAGTATTATTAAGCGGGTTGCACCTTTCTAAATGACATTGTAAAAAAAGCATTTATGGCACTGGTGAGTCACTTGTCTCTGAGAGTAGGCTGGATATCATTTAGAACATGGTTCTATTTTTAACTCAGGATTCCATATCTTTCAGCCGATCATACCCTTTTAGCATTTTTGTGGAGGAATAACCCACTGAAATTACTTTGAAACCAGGCGACTAGCCTAAGAGGTAATGTCCTTTTTTTTTTTTTTTTTTTTTTTTTTTTTCGTTTTCCTTCGTTTTTTTGTTTTCTGGTTTTTAGCTCTGCTGCCATTTTATTGGACCATCTGGAACTATATTCGCAATTTTGGTAAAAGGACATAAGAGAAACACGCCTGTAAATTTATCTTGAAATCAGACCATTGGCCTAGGACGGGATGTCATTTTAATTTTTGGGGCGATGGCCCCAGAATAATTAGAAGAGAGTGAAATCGTCTCACTGCAAAATGTCTATGCCTCCAGTTGACCTGTCTCATGAGCTACGTCGGTCGGTGTGTGCTCGGAGGGGGATGTGCTGTGTTTGCCGGGTCTTGTCCACCATCCGTTTAGGTTTCAAAACTTTGGGGTTTAGACACACTGATGAAGATTAAATATCAGAAAGGCCTCTGTGTCACTAAATTTGGTATAGTTACGCATTAATTGCAACCACTGGGTCGGTATCTCTGCTGGTTGATGATTCGTTCGTCCCCGAGGGTATCATCAGCTCTGTATCAGTTCCTTAGTGCTGAGGTTGATACTGCGCTGTTGACGTCAGTACTCAAGTACTGATTTAAATAACCATATTATATCTTTAATTTTTGCAGTATTAATTTCTATTTTTTCTAAAACGAAGACTGACTTGTCAGGTGGGACATGTATCTTAGCGGATAATGTAGCCACTTTTTGTAATATTATACATTTTGCAAGTCTCGCTACTTTGGGCATCTCCTTCCTGATGCCCGGGACTTCCGTGGAGTGTGGGCCATGTTTGCTGATGTTGGCTCGGTGGGGGACGCCTATATGTTCCCTGGTAGGCGTCTCTTGCCTGATGCCTCCAGTTGACCTGTCTCATGAGCTACGTCGGTGGGTGTGTGCTCGGAGGGGGATGTGCTGTGTTTGCCGGGTCTTGTCCATCATCCGTTTCGGTTTCAAAACTTTGGGGTTTAGACACACTGATGAAGATTAAATATCAGAAAGGCATCTGTGTCAATAAATTTGGTACAGTTACGCATTAATTGTACAGGAAACCCAAAACGGGTAATTGACACACGGTGCAGATACAGATCAAATGCCGCCTTCTGCGGCCTGTGATCTGAGTCAACGTTGTTTGCAAATAATTTACTATATTCAAAATAAATTTTGAAGAAAACACAACCCGGCATCCTAAATTTTAAAATGATATTGTGCTCATATAACGTAGCAGATTCCATTTAGTACAAAATGGATTAAAAGTACTCAGTTATAGAAAATATAGCAGAGCTCAATTATATTCTCTTGACCAAACTTAAATAGCGGGTGAGGGTATAACAGTGAAGGTCCAGATCAAATGCCGCCTTCTGCGGCGTCTGATTGGGGCCTACGCTGTTTGCAAACAGTTTAACTATTTCCCAAATCGATTTTGAAGAAAACACAACCTGACATCCCTAAATTTTGAAATGATCTTGTGCTGCTTTAGGTAGCAGATTCCAGTCAGTATGAAATGGGTATTAGAATGTATAGCAGAGTTCAATTATATTCGCCCTGGTTAAGACCACACATATGTGTTTTATGGGTGTTTCTGCTCAATAAAGAAGTTATTTTTGTTATAGAAAATATCTTATCGCATTTCTTTGACAACATAGATCTGGCTAGTTCTTTTTAGAGCATGCACAATCGAACGAGTAGGACTTTAAGGAAAGACCAATCTAATAAAAGCAGGTGAGGGTAAAACTGTTGGTTACCGTGGCAATAGGACGTTTCGTACTTGAGACGTTTTGCCCCAAACTGTTACAAAACCGGGACGCAAATGTTCCTATATTCCGCAATTATCCTAGGTAGATGTTCTAAGGGGGGATAAGTAATAGAGAATCAAGTGACAACCATTGTATTGATACTTTATTAATATATAGAATGGTGAAAGATATCACTTTAGAAACTATTTGCAACAGATTCTGATTGCTTTGTTTCTGATGTTCTTGTATAGGTAGCTTTGCACTAAATACGGGAGGTACTTGATTTTATCACTTTGGGAAAGAGCTTTTAGTTGCAGTCTTAATACCAGGCAGGCTTCCATTGGATAAATATCCCATGTTTCATTTCAATGTGAGAAAAGGATAGTTATAAGGAAATATAATGATGTGTGTTTTATAATTATATTGCAAGCTCAAAGAAATTGTTGCTGATTTTATATTGTCACCTCTCCTTTAAAAACCCGGCTTGTATTCACTGCGAATCTGCATGTAAACAAACATGGCGGACCATAACTTGAAAAGGAGACGGGCAACATGTGGATTTTTTTCTCATCAACTTGTTGAGCTAGGATGGCTCTATAAATGAGTAAGGTTTGAAAAGTTTTGTATGTGTAGTTTTTGTGGGAGCATGTAAAAGGTTACTATTGTCGCCTATGGAAAATATTTAGTTGTTAGCTCCCTATACCAAAAGGAGAAAAATTAGCCCCTCACTACAGTTTTTAGTCATTACATCATATTTTCGCACATTGGTAGGTTCTATCCAATTCTGTATCATAAAATGGATATTCCTGGCATATGGTTTGCCACAGAAACTGTAAAAAAGTGTAAAGTTAGTGGTAATTAAGTTTAACTGGGTGCATTTGATCAGTTTTTGCTTCTGATCTGTGCATTTGGGGGGGGGGTACCTTAAAGCCATGTTAATCAATTGTTATTGGGTTTGTTTTGGAAAAAAAACTTACAGTAAGTGTATAACCGGATACACAAGAGAAAGAATCTACTCCATCTGGAATTTAACATTAAGCTTACATTGTTTATGGCCTTGGTCTCTAGCCAAAGCAAAACTTCAAAATTGTCTCTGCTGCAATATCGCAATAAGTTTTCTCATCTATTATTGGTTCTAATTGATTAGATCATGTTAAAGGATCTGAACAGATATGTATCCACTGTTTCACATTGTAATAAGGCATTTATAATCATTTTTGTCAAAGTGTTATCATCAAAATATCCTCAAAATGCCATTTTTACATAAAATAGGGGTATAGGTGTGACATCAGCCATAAATACCAGTTGGTATGCTATTTAGGCATAATTTAGTGCATTTTAGGATTGAAGTGTTCCAAAGACATAGGAAAAGAACCACTGATGCAAGCCGGTGTCTGGGTTTCATTCATGAAAGAGATAAAATTTGCGCTTTTTCACAAAATATGGTTTGTTCGGCTTTCATTGTAGAATCTGAAAGCGATAACTTTTTCGCAACTTTCAACGATTCGTTGCCACTGAACATTTCTTATGCATGCTTAAATTATAAGATATGATCTAAATTTCTATTTAACAATGCTTTTGATGGATCATAAAGACAATAAGGGTTTGGTATAGGTAGCTTTGCACTAAATACGTGAGGTACTGGATTTTATCACTAAATACGTGAGGTACTGGATTTTATCACTTTGGGACAGAGCTTTTAGTTGCAGTCTAAATACCAGGCAGGCTTCCTGTGAGAAAAGGATAGTTATAAGGAAATAAAATGTTGTGTGTTTATAATTATATCTGCAAGCTCAAAGAAATTATTGCTGGTTTTATATTGTCACATCTCCTTTAAAAAGCCGGCTTGTATTCACTGCGAATCTGCATGTAAACAAACATGGCAGACCATAACTTGAAAAGGAGACGTGCAACATGTGGATTGTTTTCTCATCAACTTGTTGACCTAGGATGGCTCTATAAATGAGTAAGGTTTGAAAAGTTTTGTATGTGTAGTTTTTGTGGGAGCATGTAAAAGGTTACTATTGTCGCCTATGGAAAATATTAAGTGGTTAGCTCCCTATACATCGATATATCATTTATAAATTTATATAGTTTATATACTTGCAAGATATGATAAAAAAATAAACATTTTTCTTTCAAAAATGGAAGTTAATAACAACCACAACAATGAAAACAACAGTCCCTCAGTACCTGAGCTGTAGTTTATGTCTTCTGTTAAGATTTCTGTTTTGGCTCAAAGACACGAAAACCGTCAAGTGTACACATTTTCTGGGTCAGATTGGCTAGTTCCATTAAATTAGGCCTCATTAGTGACCCTCAATATATTCTAGCCCTATTTAAACTACTATATTTTTTTAAGCATTATTTAAAATAAAAATACTGGCAATATGCAAAATTTGCCTAATGCTATCCAAAGAATACAAACCATCGCCCATCAGCACTGTAAGGGCTTTGATTTTTTTCTGGTTTTAGCTCTGGCGAACATTTTATTTAGCGGAGCGGAACCATTTTAGACATTTCAGTAGGTAACCCAAGGATCTTTTCTGAAAACAAAATGAAGTCTGACCATTGGCCGAGGAGGAGATGCCGATTGAGGGTTCCCTTCCTGATCTTTAAGGTCAGGTGAAGTAATCAAAAGAATTTAGGGTTACCTTCCCAATCTTCAAGGTCAGGTGGTATATTCAGAAGACTTTAGGCTTTATTAGCCTATGAGGCTTTATTAGCCAAAACTACGTAGTATGAGGCTTTATTTATTATTATGAGGCTTTATTAGCCGAAACTACGTAGTATGACCCATCTTCTTTCTTATGAATGTTTTCATTGTTCTTATAGGAACTCATTTTTGATTTTTATTTAGAGTTGTCTTCCCGATCTTCCGCCAAATGTCTTGGTACCGCCGTCACTGACGGTCTCGATTGGGGTCGACGTGTCTCAGTGATGATTTTTATATGCTAAATTCTAAATTTAGCCACCCACCTAACAGAGGTAGTGGCCAAATATGACCGACTCAGTATGAGAAGATAGATAGATAGATAGATAGATAGATAGATAGATAGATAGATAGATAGATAGATAGATAGATAGATAGATAGATAGATAGATAGATAGATAGATAGATAGAGAGATCTTCAAGGTCAGGTGGTTAATCAGAAGAATTTAGGGTTACCTTCCCGATCTTAAATGTAAAATGGTATAATCAAAAAAATTTAGGATTAATGTCCTGATATTCGAGGTCAGGTGGTATAGTTATCTTCCAGATCATCAAGGTCAGATAGTATAATCAGAAGAATTTAGGGTTATCGTTTCGATATTCAAGGTCAGGTGGCATAGTTATCTTCCCAACCTTCAAGGTCAGGTGGTATAGATATCTTCCCAATCTTCAAGGTCAGGTGGTATAATCAGAAGAATTGAGGATTAACGAAGATATATTCTGTTTATACCGCCTGATTAGATTAGAAATGGAAGAATCTGTTTGAAAAGGAAAATAGAACAGGAAGAAAAACAAAGAGAAATGGAAGAAAGAGAGAGGAAAAAACAAAGAGAAATGGAGGAAAGGATTGAGTTAGAAAAGGAAAAAATGAGATAAAGTATTGAAGAAAAAAGAAAGGGAAAGGCAATTTCAATTAAGGCTGAAGGAATTGGAAATCCAGGGCCAAGATAGGTTGAAACCTACCCCTGTTTTTGACTCTGGCAGTTACTTTGATGCCACAAAGCACATCAGATTAGTTCCGCTATTTCAGGAAAAAGAGGTATTTTGAAAAAGACGCAGAAAATTTAAAATGGCCAAAAGTGCATTTGTCCTTACTTTTGCCAAGCGTTGTTGTCGAAAAGGCACGAGACATTTACACTCAGCTGACTGTCGAGCAAAGCTCAGACTATGATTTGGTTAAGGATTTGTTTGATTTGAGGTTTAACGTCCCCGTCAACACTGTAAAGGTCATTTTGGAGACGTTGCTTCCAATTTTGTGGGACTTTTACCCGACATTGAGATGAAATGACATCTCAAGCCCTGTCGCCCAATGAAACCAATAGGGTTTATTAGCATGGACGGTCTGCCTCGCACTGCGGTTCCTGGACAGGCTTCGATCCTTTAAGCGGTTTACCAGTACTAGTGTGCGGGCCGGAATCAGCTCTGCGTGGAAGCATCATGCAGCCTATATATTTCTGCAAGCCCCTATGGGCGGGGGCTGGTTAAGGAGCTTATTCTTAAGGTATATGAGTTGGTCCCCGAGGTTTACAGGCCGAAATTTAGGAATCGTAAAAAAAGGTATTTCCCAGACCCATGTAGAATTTGCTCGAACCAAAGAACAGTTATTTGATAGGTGGTGGGGCGGAGAATTTCCCGATTTCGGAAATAACACCAGAAATTAAGTCCTGTATCCATATTCCATTTTAATTTGATAGTTTGGCCCATACGAAATACCCACCACGTCTTCTAGAACCGACCAAGAAACCCATCACCCTTGGTAACGGACGTAACGTAACGACATACCGCAGGGATACGTTTTACGTCATATCACGTTAATAGATAAAGCTAACATTTAAGTAACGTTCTCAAATACATGATACCAATTTATCCTTTTCTCCATTTTCCCCTCCTCATAATGATATTCATTTTGAAGATGATGTTAAATAAATGTTAGCCCTTAATAACAGATTATACCAAATTAAAATCGCGCACCTGCTTTTATGCTGTATCTTAATATGCACTTAACAATTTATTTAAACATTCAAACATTTTACCAATTAGAAAAACAAAATTATCAAAAAACTTTAGCAAATACCTAAATGGAGCAGGTATAAGTCTCTTGTGTAACGTTTAATGTTCCGGTTCCAGTGGACACAGCTTGTTAACTGGCCTAATTAAAGTCCCTTGTCCAACTTGAAGTTTTGCCACGCGCACGTGGTCGTCTTGCCCTGGATAGACCTCGATCACCCGTCCTAATGGCCAGCTCCCCCTCGATGTGTCGGGTGATATAACTAACATGACGTCTCCGACTGTAACGTCGCGATGCGTCTGGAACCATTTCTTCCTAGCGTTGAGCCCGGGTAGTCATTCTCACAGCCATCTACCCCAGAAATGGCGCACCAGCTCCTGTATACGGCGTCATCGTTTCCTCGGGCTGAAATCGGTCTCGTCGCATGAGGCTGGAGCAAATTGACCCCCTACTTGTCCATGGAGAAAATGGTTTGGAGTCAATGGCATTCCATCAGCTGGATTCGCCGACTGATATGTTAACGGCCTCGAGTTTAACAAGCCCTTTGCTCCGATCATTGCTGTCGCTAGTTCCTCGTCGTTGATGTCCGCGTTCCCCAGTATGGCCTGCATTGCTTTCTTTGTCGCCTTAATCATGGTCTCGTGGACACCACCGAAATGTGGCGCTAGTGGTGGGTTAAAGTGCCATGCGACCCCTTTGTTGGCTGTAGACTGGTTGATTCTGTTCGGATCGAGCTCCCTGACTAACGACTTCAGTTCCGCATCCGCATCTTTGAAGTTAGTGCCGTTGTCAGAAAAGAGTTCCTCTGGTAAGCCCCTTCTACTCGCCATCCTGTAAAACGCGTTCAGGAATGAATTCGTGTCCAGTCCGTATGCCATCTTTAAGTGAACAGCCCTTGTGGCTAGACAGGTGAACAGGCAGAGGTAGCGTTTCTCCCGCCGTTTTCCACGACCTTGAACTGTAATGAACGGCCCAGCAAAGTCAACCGCCGACCTTGCAAAAGCTCGCAGAGAAGGCTTCAGTCTCGATGTTGGCAACGGTGCCATTATTTGTGAACACGGCTTCGACTTCCGCCGTCGACACTCCGCACATTCCCGTTCCCACTCACGTATAACTGCTCGCCCAGAGGGTATCCATTAGCGAGTGGATAATGCTGCAAGTGTCTGGTTTGTTCCTGTAGCGTGGTTACCCTGTTCATGATAGTGCTCCACGATAAGCCTCGTTACCCAACATTTACGTGGTAGAATCACAGGATATCGCACATCTTAGGGTAGAAATTTAGCATGTTTAAGACGTCCATCAGCCCGCATCAGTCCGTCGTCGTCTAATTTGGGCTGCAATCCCAACAGCTTACTGTTCGTCGGTAAAGGCTTGCCAAGAGAAAGAGACTTATATTCCTCGGTAAAGTAGAAGTAAAACAAAGATCAGGAATTGATACAATTAACTAACTCCACCCATAAAAGACACCAAAGGGAAAGAAATACAAACATTAAGCGACCAGACCATAATGGAAACCTAAACAAAGGAAGGCCATAAGGACAGTTACTTTCCCACAAAATGGCCATATGGCCATCCAAAATTAAAAGACACAAGTGATACACACAGTAAGTAACAAACAACAACATAAATAAATCGCCACAGAAGAGCCGCCTTGGAACGGTCAGTGGAAGATTTCCACTGGGGGGCTTAAATCGATTTTACCTGGCCACAATCCTCGCCCTGACTTCCGTCGCGATTTAGACAAATAATTTGTTCAGTCCGCATGAAGGCCTCCTAACTCATCAGTGCAACATCTCCGTGAACACAAAAATCAAAGAACCACAGAGGTGAGACAACGGTGAGGACTCGACAGCAAGAAACCACTGAAATGCTGGAGCAAAAAAAGAAAACCAACAGTTAGACTCCGATGAGCCCGACCAGAGACAGAGCATCAGGCACCAACCAACATTATCTCTCTAATTTTCAATAAGCCTTTACGTTGGAGCCGTCATAGAATCTGAGGCCTGACCCACCAGCGTGCAATTAAAGAGGGAAGCAAAGTTGCCAACCGTGATTGGGTTAACTACCATGCATGCAGTCTGTCGTATAATATCCATGTTATACCCAATCTTTTTATATCGAAGAATGATTTTACGAAATTGGGTGCTGAAGTCATTGCGGTTATATATTTTTCTGAATTTATATACTAAGTCACCATAAATTTCGGGTTCCGACAGACCTTGTTGCAGAAGAGATTTAAATCCAATATTGAATTTTGAAATTAAATCAGAATGGCGTCTATAAAATTTTGAAAAGGCTTTGCGTAGTTTATGGTACCGATAACCCTGATTAAGGAGTTTAGCCGTTAATAATTTATTACGAGTGTTGAAGTCAGTTACATGACTACATATTCTAGCAAATCGAATTAATTGCGAAATATAAACGCCATAGGATGGCGCACGAGGAACATCACCATCCAAAAAAGGAAAATTTACAATCTCAAAATCAATGTCATCGCGTTTATCATAAATTTTGCACGAAACAAATCCATCTACAATAGAAAGAAGTAAATCCAAAAACGGGGCCTCGGTATCAGAAGAATTTGCTTTATTTAACTGAAGTTCTAGGGGGTAAATCTGACTGATCAAACCATCAAAATAGGTATTATCAATATTTAATAAATCATC
Source organism: Lucinisca nassula (assembly GCA_963580285.1). Lineage (NCBI taxonomy): Eukaryota > Metazoa > Mollusca > Bivalvia > Lucinida > Lucinidae > Lucinisca > Lucinisca nassula. The sequence goes on along the minus strand of OY757023.1, from coordinate 112,830,766 downwards.
TAAATATCTAGAAGTAGAGCTACAAGCTTCAATAATTTCAGATTGGTTATCAATGGAAAGCGACAAAATGAAGTCTCTTTCATAACAATACAAGAACAGATCAGCCACAAGAGGTGCGCAATTAGTACCCATCGGAATACCCACAATTTGTCGAAATAACTTAGTACCGAATCTAATATATAAATATTGTCAAGTAGAAAGGTGAGGGCATCACACACTTTCTGACATGACCAAAATGTATAATTCTTATGCTCTTTAGAAGTGAAAAATGCATTTCTGACATTACATGCAAGATAGAGAGAATCTTCTCTGTGAAAAGCCCATTCAATTAAATCATTAAGCTTTTCTTTTATAAGATTATGAGGAAGTGTAGTGTAAAGAGTGGAAAAATCGTAGGTAGACAGACTAGAAGCACGAAAATGTCTAGATTTCAATTTATTTAAAACCTCATTCGAATTTTTATAGACCAAAACAGATTTCTTCCTGATCTTTCAAAGACTTTATCACAATATTTAATTACATGCGTTTTAATAGCAGTAAGGCAGGAAGATAATAATTTAGAAAGTTCAGTGGTAGTGCAAGAGCTAGAATTTGCAATAAACCGTGCTTTGTAAGGTTTTTTATGAAGTTTTGGTAACCAGTACTGCGTAGGAAGCTTGTCTTGGCCTTCGTTAACACACACAGCAAACTTGGTGGCTGAAAGACAAACATGTTTATCTACTATAGCTCTCTCTTCAGCTAAAGGCTGAAGTTCATAGGCCTTAGTACCACCAAGCTCCTGCTTAAGCGTGTTAACATAGTGGAGCCGTCACACAACGACGACGTTGTTAGCGGCCTTGTCTGCAGGGGCCATAACAAACTTCTTATGAAATTCTTGAATACCTAGTTTAAGATGACGTAAAGACGTCTTGGGCTTAGGAGGTAATAAGTTAGTATTTTGAGAATAGAAAGAAATGCGTTTATTCACAAGTTTAAAATGCTCAGTTTCCAGTCCTTAAGGGCTTTATGCTCAACATACTCTCGCTCACACCATCGATTACCGAATTCATTCAAGGAAGCAGCGATTTCATCTCTATATTTACTGAAATCAATTTTAAAAGGAAACCGATATTTCGGTCCTTTAGAAATTATATTCCTTATCCTAGAATCAGGAATAATTTTCAAATTGCCAGTAATTACATGACCAGCAGCAGGATAGCAATACTTTGAGTTTTTACAATCACATGAATCAGGAGTATTAGTATCAATATCAAGATCTGAAACAAGTTTATTGAAATTAAAAATGATAGATCTAACAGGTTTGTTATATTTATAGCAAATTATAGGTGTTTCAGTATTTTGAAAATAAGCAGGAATGGAAGAAAGCACCGATCTCTCACGGAAGATACTGGGCAAATCTATAAAATCCATACCCTTATTAATGAAGGATATTTTGAAGAAATGGCGTTTATGATTAATTTCAGAATCAATGTAAGGACGGAGAGTATGCTGAGTATAGCCTCTAGTTAAGAGAGCCGCATCATATAACTGATGAGAACTATCGTAGAATTTATTCGCCTCGGTGTCCAGAAGACGTAAAACAGAAACGGGTAATGAACTTAAAAATGAAAGCATAGAGTGGCGTCCATGATTTAATAATATAATTGACAGTCACTTCAGTCTAGTATTGTTTCGTTTAAACGCACGTGATTTACGTTTAAAGTTACCATTTTTCCTGGTGCCGTGAGATCTAGTTCTGCGTTTTCGACATTCCAGGAGTGAAAAAATATCAAAGTCCGGCATTCTGGAAATATTACCCTCATGATAAATGTTGTCATTAAATCCCTGTGGAAAAGGGGTCTGTAAAAATTTAATCCATTTCAGTTCAGCTTCATGTCTTTTGATTATTTTGAATCTAGATGTAGAATTTGCATCGTAATAAAGTTTTTCCACTGGTTGTTTAACAATGTTATTTACAGAATGACCTGTACGTCGAAAGTGACGGTACAAGAAAGTGTCAGTTTTCTTAGGCTTACTCATTCTACGATAATACTCGTTCAATCTAGTTTTAAGCATGCGGTTAGTTTGACCGACGTACTGCATATTACAGTTTGCAGCACGTCAAGTAATTAGATAAATTAAATCTGTAGACTGTCATGTCAAATCAGACATGTTAACTACAGAGATGCGTCTACCGTTTACAGATGAAGTAACGGTAGACGCAGTGCTTAAATGCGAACAACATCTGCACCTCTTGGCATTGCACTTAGAAATACTAGGATACATTCCACGTCTTTTCCACGGATTAGTATATTTTCGAAGGATGGGCGATTTGAGAGGAGATAGTCTTATACGAAGACTACTCCCAAAAACATTGGTATTGCCTGCTCCTTTGAGATTAACTGAAGTTACAGAAGACAAATTTAAGGGTCTAACCAATACCGAAGGCAACATAGTATTAAAGTTCTTAATAGAATGGGGAATCCGTACAGAAGAAGCAGAGTGTAACCTAAGGGGTGATATTGACATTTTAAATGCATTTGTAATACTCATTTTGGTTAATAAGGTTGTGATACCGTCAAAACTAAAGCGATGTTCATACCGGTTATTAAATAAATAAAATTACTGAAGAAGATTTCCTTCGAATAGAAGGAAGGTACAACAAAAGCCCACAAAACATCCTAGTCTACTTAAAGTACAGGGATGTCAAACAAGCAGTTGTTATACAACGAGGAACGAACATCGGTTTAATAATGACCTTCAACAGGTATCTAAAGGATGTCAATTGATGGAACAGTGAAAAGCAATTGCATAAGCAATCCCTGAGGATTGGAAAAATAAGAGCATTAAATGCATGTACGGGGAGACCTTTTACAGCCGCCACACGGCACAAACAAAACAGCCCTGATATGCAAAGTAGAAGTAAAACAAAGATCAGGAATTGATACAATTAACTAACTCCACCCATAAAAGACACCAAAGGGAAAGAAATACAAACATTAAGCGACCAGACCATAATGGAAACCTAAACAAAGGAAGGCCATAAGGACAGTTACTTTCCCACAAAATGGCCATATGGCCATCCAAAATTAAAAAAACACAAGTGATACACACAGTAAGTAACAAACAACAACATAAATAAATCGCCACAGAAGAGCCGCCTTGGAACGGTCAGTGGAAGATTTCCACTGGGGGGCTTAAATCGATTTTACGTGGCCACAATCCCAGCCCTTACTTCCGTCGCGATTTAGACAAATAATTTGTTCAGTCCGCATGAAGGCCTCCTAACTCATCAGTGCAACATCTCCGTGAACACAAAAATCAAAGAACCACAGAGGTGAGACAACGGTGAGGACTCGACAGCAAGAAACCATTGAAATGCTGAAGCAAAAGAAAACCAACAGTTAGACTCCAATGAGCCCGACCAGAGACAGAGCATCAGGCACCAACCAACATTATCTCTCTAATTTTCAATAAGCCTTTACGTTGGAGCCGTCATAGAATCTGAGGCCTGACCCACCAGCGTGCAATTAAAGAGGGAAGCAAAGTTGCCAACCGTGATTGGGTTAACTACCATGCATGCAGTCTGTCGTATAATATCCATGTTGTACCCAATCTTTTTATATCGAAGAATGATTTTACGAAATTGGGTGCTGAAGTCATTGCGGTTATATATTTTTCTGAATTTATATACTAAGTCACCATAAAATTCGGGTTCCGATAGACCTTGTTGCAGAAGAGATTTAAGTCCAATATTGAATTTTGAAATTAAATCAGAATGGCGTCTATAAAATTTTGAAAAGGCTTTGCGTAGTTTATGGTACCGATAACCCTGATTAAGGAGTTTAGCCGTTAATAATTTATTACGAGTGTTGAAGTCAGTTACATGACTACATACTCTAGCAAATCGAATTAATTGCGAAATATAAACGCCATAGGATGGCGCACGAGGAACATCACCATCCAAAAAAGGCAAATTTACAATCTCAAAATCAAAGTCATCGCATTTATCATAAATTTTGCACGAAACAAATCCATCTACAATAGATAGATGTAAACCCAAAAACGGGGCCTAAGTATCAGAAGAATTTGCTTTATTTAACTGAAGTTCTAGGGGGTAAATCTAACTGATCAAACCATCAAAATAGGTATTATCAATATTTAATAAATCATCTAAATATCTAGAAGTAGAGCTAAAAGCTTCAATAATTTCAGATTGGTTATCAATGGAAAGCGACAAAATGAAGTCTCTTTCATAACAATACAAGAACAGATCAGCCACAAGAGGTGCGCAATTAGTACCCATCGGAATACCCACAATTTGTCTAAATAACTTAGTACCGAATCTAATATAAATATTGTCAAGTAGAAAGGTGAGGGCATCACACACTTTCTGACATGACCAAAGTGTATAATTCTTATGCTCTTTGGAAGTGAAAAATGCATTTCTGACATTACATGCAAGATAGAGAGAATCTTCTCTGTGAGAAGCTAGTAACCTAGGCATGCTGAATCAGTTGCACTTCTGCTCTGGTCAGTTCTCCACTTTGTAACTCCCCAGATGTTCTATATTCTATCTGCCTTCTGCTGTTGTCCACGAAGCAATTTATCCACGCCAACTCTCTCTTAAGGCGGATAAGTCTTGAATAGTTTCTTGGATTCAAAGGGAAGTCTGCTTTATTTGTTACAGTGATAAATGCAGACTCTGAACCGTTTTCCAGGCAGGGCGATTCTGAGGGATTAGCATTCTGTAGACTGGAACGTTTTATCTCGTCATACCCTATAAGTTTCTCGCTGATAACTTTCGTTGGCCAGGCATCTTCTGGCTCCCACAAGAACTGTGGTCCTTTCCACCATTTGTCGCAATTTTGAAGATCACCTGCCTTCATCCGTCTGCTTAGAATATCGGCCGGATTTTCGCTAGTGGGCAGGTGTCTCCACTGCTCTGGATCTGTACTCGTTTGAATTTCCCCTACACGGTTAGCAACAAACGGTTTAAAGTCTCGACTACGTCCACGAATCCAATAAAGAACATTCTGGCTGTCCGAACAGAAGACTGCTTGACTCATCTGTAGCTCGAGAATCCTCGCTATTCTCGTCGATAGTCTGACTCCGATAACTGCATCCATGAGTTCTAGACGTGGGATGCTTGTTGCTGTGATAGGCGCGACCCGTGTTTTGACGGCCACGATGTGTGTTGAGGTTTTCCAGTCAGCGTAAGTGTACCGTATATACGCTACGGCTCCGTATGCGTCTTCAGATGCATCTGTGAATGTGTGTAACGATACGTTATGTATCCGTTTGTCTTTAACAATCAAACATCTTGGTATCTGTAGCCGTGTTAAGTCTGACAGTTCATGAAACCACGTGCGTACAGAGCTGATCAATGGCTCACTCAGTACCCCATCCCAGCCAAGACCGACCATCCACATTTGTTGTTACAATATTTTAGCCCTTACGGTGAATGGTGCCAAAAACCAAGTGGGTCGAAAAGTGTGGCTATCTTTTTCAAGAAGTTCCGTTTGGTGTAGCTCATCTCGTCACCTGGTGCGTTCTCCTTGAACGTAAACACATCTTGGTTAGCTAACCACCATACCCCTAGCGTCTTTGCACTCGGTAAGTAGCCTGTGTCTAGGTCTACTTCAGCCTTCCGATCCTGGAGTGGTACCTCTTTTAACACCAGAGGAGAGTTAGACAGCCATTTTCTTGCATGCATTCCGGCCTATATCAAAAGTTGCGATAGTTGCCTGTGCAGTTCTATTTCCCGATCCTCATGTTCTACCGAATCCATCGAATCATCCATAAACGTCGATCGTAGAACGGTTTCTGCTGCCATCGGATATTGGTCCATGTACGCCCTCGCATGGTGTTGTAGCACAAACTGGGCTTGAATCGGAGAAGAGTTAACCCCAAACACGACTCTGTCAAACTCGTAAATGTCTGGTCGGCGGCTTTGGTCTATTCCCCTCCATAGGAACCGGTGATAAGGCTTGTCATGCGGGGCAATACCAATGAGTAGGTACATTTCAGCAATATTGCACATCAATGCTATTGGCTTCCGTCTGAAACGTAGTGATACGTCGAACAGTTCCCGCTGTAGCTTTGGTCCTTGCAATATTTCGTCATTTAGGGCCTGCCCTTTGCATTTCGCCGATGCATCAAATACTATCCTAACCTTTGTTGTATCCTTGTCTGGACGTATTACCGGGAAATGTGGGAGATACCATTTTGATAGCGCTCTGTTGTGCTCCTAAACTTTCGTGACGGAAACCTTTTCTATGTACTGTTCAATGCATTTGCTGTATGTAGTCGCAACTTCCGGTGACCTTTTTAGCCGCTTCTCCGTGTTTTCTAGCCTGCTCAGAGCCATTTCATAATTATCTGGGAGAACTCCTGCACTCGACTTCCACGGTATGCCAACTCTGTACATTTGATTCTCAAATGTTAATGTGCTTTCGACCTTTTTCACTGCCATTTGCTCCTCGATTCGGACAACCGGCGCATCATGTGGTGACTGGACATTTTCGATCTCCCAAAATCGTTTTAACGTCGAACTTATCTGCTCGATTTCGGCCTGATTTTTCACAAAGTACGTGTAGGCAAAGTTCGTATGACATACCTCTTGAGACGGTGCCTTGGTATTCCCAATGCATGTCCATCCTAGCGGTGTTAGTCTAGCGATAGGCTCTCATGGTTTGCCCCGAACTCCCGGGATGGCATAGAGCAGATCGGCGTTGTCCAATCCCAATAACATGTCAACGGTTGGTCTTGTGGCTGACGAAGGAAAGTCAATGCTTCTCAGATGAGACCACTGCTGTTTAAAGTTGTTCCATTCTATCACAGGTATGTTACCCGTCACCCTGTCCACTGTGCACGCCCTAACCATTGTGCTAACTTTGCCTGTTATACTTTGGAGCTGAACATTGACTGGCTGGGTTTCAAATGTCTCTACCTGCCCGTTCAAAACATTCACAGTCATTTTCTCCGTTGTCCCCTGTAGACCAAGTTCAGCTGCGACGTCAGCATTGATGTAAGATTTTGTACTGGCGTCATCCTGCAAGGCAATGATTTTTAATGAACGTTCCCCATTCTTCACGATAACTGGAACAGTCCGAAGCCCGAGAAAGTTTGTCCGAACGCTGTTTTGCGTAACCATAGTTGTCTGCTCTTTCCCCTCCGTGAGGAAATTTTCCTGACCTGCTGTTCCATGCTGCCTATCGCCCGTGGTGGTAGCACGTGCAACTTTCGAATCCTTTCCGCGACGTTTTATCTCCGACATATCTAGCGTTGACTGACTTTGTTTTGAGGGTACTTGCTTATGCAGCAGTCTGTGATGGTGGTCCGTACATCCGTCTAGCCCAAATGTTCGACTTCTAGGGCACGTTTTACCTGGATGACCTTGACCTAGACAGCGGTAGCACAACACATTTTGTTTAGCGATGTTCCATCTATCTGCCACTTTTCTTCTTTTGAAGTCAGGACAGGTCCACATCCCGTGATTCTTGCCACAGTCTACGCATGGCATTTTCTTGGAGTTTCTTTCAGGCTCTGCTTCGCCAAAAAATGTCCGCTGGTTTCCGGGCCTAGGCGATGGGCGAGATGGTGGTTTTGCAGATTTTCCAGACAAACCCCGAACTGCTTCTGTGGCCATCGCCTGAAATTCTGACTCCTGGATTATCCATTCTCGCAGTGCTATCACCGATTCTTCCTTGCCATATACAAATACCCAGCGATTGTATCTAGCCAACATTGCTTCCGGAATTTTACGCTGTAGCTTAGCGTAGAGCGAATCAATACCAAGCTCGTGCTGTTGCCCGGCCTCCTGTAGGTTGATCATGGCATTGTCTGGCAGGTCAGCAAAATCTTATATATTCTTCGCGTTACCCTGCCTTAGCTGTGGAAAGTCCTCCAACTCCTCCAGATATAACGGTATTTGCCTACGTTTCCCCCGAACTTTCTTTCCAAGCGATCCTTAGCTGCTTCGTAGGTCGTAGCGGAGTGCCCCAGATTATCTATCACTTTAAGAGCGTCCCCAGAGAGGTACTGCCGAAGTTGCAGTAATTTATACTCGGCTGTTGCAGGTGCAGAATCGATGCACGCGAGGAAAGAAGCCTTCCAGCTTTGATAGTTTTTCTTTTCTCCAGTAAATACGGGTATATGCACTCGTTTCAACCGTCTCCAAAGATCCTGCCAAATCGAAATGGTAGTGCTATTGGTAGCATTTGGTTGAAACGGTGTTTCTGTGGCGTTCATGCTGGTGTGACTGACGATGGGGCTACAAAGTCCTTGACGCTGCTCATGCGTAAATGATATGTTGATCTCCTTAACCTGTGTTTGCTGCGGTTGTACCCCGTGATCCGTGACATTTTTCGTGCATTCTTGGGAAATGTTTGTTTGATTGTCTGTGCTTACTGATGGCACCGCATTGCAGATATTATTTAAAGAATCGACAATTCCTACCTCTTGTGACACGGTGTGTTCTTCTTTTCTGTAGGTCTCCGACTGGTGGGAAATGTTCACACGATTCAATTAGTCAATGGAAAGTATTTCCGAAGAGTCACTTGCTTATGTGCATTGTCTCCTTATGTGCATCAATATATTGCCGTGCTGCCGTATGTGTGGCTGAATATTCCTCGTCCAGCTTTTCCATCTCGATTATTACTTTATTATTCATCTGCTTTTCCTTGTTTCTCGCATAAAGTTCAGAAAGATTTGTCATCACGTCCATGGCGCTATCCATTTTATCACCCATTTGGAAGCACGCATCCTGGATCTCCCGGCTGTCCGTTTTTTCCTGTTGATCTATTAAAAACAATACATTGTTTTTTGCCTTCGTAAAATTCGATTTTGCGCGACACTTCTCCCTTTTCAAGTCCGCTACCAAATCCTTGAAGGTGCCAACTGTTCCTTCCTGGTCGAAGTTATCGTCATCGAAGCTGTTCTCCAATGTCGACATTTTGTTTCTAATTTCCCGTATTTTCCTTATTTTCCTCGATAAAATGTCTCTAAACCTCGCTCTGCTACCAGTTTCTGGGGCGGAGAATATCCCGATTTTGGAAATAACACCAGAAATTAAGTCCTGTATCCATATTCCAATTTAATTTGATATTTTGGCCCATACGAAATACCCACGACGTCTTCTAGAACCGACCAAGAAAACCCATCACCCTTGGTAACGGACGTAACGTAACGACGTACCGCAGGGATACGTTTTACGTCACATCACGTTAATAGATAAAGCTAACATTTAAGTAACGTTCCCAAATACATGATGTCATATTATCAATTTATCCTTTTCTCCAGGTGGTTTTCTTCTATAAAGGTTGGCTCTAATCATGAAAAACTTAGACAGCTTGTCCTTGTGGAAGAGTTCAAACGGTGCATAAATTCAGACATTAATAAGTTCTGAAGTAAGATCCTTTGGAAGCAAGGAATACACAGAATAAACGAAAATAGCAGACTCGGTTTTATTGAGTCTGTTCATGACCAGTACTGAAATGTGCAACACCGGCCACGCCCTCTAGCATCGGCTTAAGCAGAACTCTATTTTCAAAATGATACCAAATGAACTCAATGATCCCAAAGGCCCAGAAAATATAATCTGCACTATGATGATGTACGGGGAGACGTTTTACGGCCGCCACACGGCACAACACCAGCTACAGTGAAAATCAATAATTTCTGAATTAAGATCCTTTGGAAGCAAGGAATACACAGAATAAACGAAAATAGCAGACTCGGTTTTATTGAGTCTGTTCATGACCAGTACTGAAATGTGCAACACCGGCCACGCCCTCTAGCACCGGCTTAAGCAGAACTCTATTTTCAAAATGATACCAAATGAACTCAATGATCCCAAAGGCCCAGAAAACATAATTAAGTATTTTCTCGATTAGAAACAGGTTGAAATTTTGGCGGAAGCTTCTCGTTTAGCAGATGATTATGCTTTGACTAATAAAGTCTCATATGTGACCAGTCCTTATCCTAGAAAACCTTATAATCCGCAGACAGGTGACAAGATTCTCTCCAAGTAATCCATATGACACTTATAGCCATAGCTCTAGTATTATGCCCAAACTTTCTGGTGAAAATAAAAGCCAGAATCCTTCAAAATTTTCTGGTGAAAGTAGAAGCCAGAATTTTTTCAAACCTTCTGATGAAAACAAAGACCAGTATCCCTTATTTCAATTTCAAGTAGTTTGTTACTATTGCTAAAATACAGGTCATTTGATCTCTGAATGTTTAAAATTAAAGCTAAGAAAAGAAAGAGAAAGTCAAGAGGAACCTAAGCCTACAAGCTTTACTTCTATAAGGCCAAAACCACAGTCTGTAAGGGAGGAAACTCTTTCTGATACCAAATTATCTGAGACTGATTCAGATATGAAGATGAACATTCTTATCAGATGGTTTTGTGTCACTAAATGGTGACAGTTATGCCCATCCTAACCCTATTAAAATCTTACGAGATACTGGAGCTCCTCAATCTCTTATTCGAGCAGATACTCTGCCTTTTTCTGAGAAGACTTCTATGGGCCAAAATGTCCTTATTCAGGGTGTGGGATGTGGATTTGTTAATGTTCTGCTTCATTAAGTTTATTTGTCATCAGACTTGGTATCCGGTTCAGTGGCTGTTGGTATTAGACCTTCTTTACCTTTTAAAGGTGTTCATTTATTGCTAGGCAATGACTTAGCTGGAGATAAGGTAATGGTAAAGTAGAAGTAAAACAAAGATCAGGAATCGATACAATTAACTTACTCCACCCATCAAAGACACCAAAGGGAAAGAAACACAAACAATAAGCGACCAGACCATAATGGAAACCCAAACAAAAGAAGGCTATAAGGACAGTTACTTTCCCACAAAATGGCCAAATGACCATCCAAAATAAAAAGACACAAGTGATACACACAGTAAGTAACAAACAACAACATAAATAAACCGCCACAGAAGAACCGCCTTGGAACGGTCAGTGGAAAGATTTCCACCGGGGGGCTTAAATCGATTTTACGTGGCCACAATCCTCGCCCTTACTTCCGTCGCGATTTAGACAAATAATTTGTTCAGTCCGCATGAAGGCCCCCTAACTCATCAGTGCAACATCTCCGTGAACACACATAATCAAAGAACCACAGCGGTGAGACAACGGTGAGGACTCGACAGTAAGAAACCACTGAAATTCTGGAGCAAAAGAAAACCAACAGTTAGACTCCGATGGGCCCGACCAGAGAGAGAGCATCAGGCACCAACCAACATTACCTTGAATTAGATCTCTCTAATAAAAATAAAAAATGGGTTCCTTTATGAGCAATGAAAACATTCATAAGAAAGAAGATGGGTCATACTACGTAGTTTCGGCTAATTAAGCCTCATCAGTGACCCTGTAATGATCCGACAACGAAAGCCAGAGGAAACATACTGCAATTTTGCGAATTACGAATAGGCAGTCGATTCAAAGACTGATATAAATCAAACTGGGATCCAAATAATTAAAAACCTGTCTAGAATATGAGTCTAAACCAATAATTTATTTCTGATTTCTCAGATTATTCACACTGATCTCAAAGGACCAAAAGTAAAATATAACTGCACTATGGTTGATGTACGGGGAGACGTTTTACGGCCGCCACACGGCTCAACACCAGCTGCAGTGAAGGCAAATAAAAAAAAATGGGTTCCTTTAAGAGCACTGAAACCATTCATAAGAAAGAAGATGGGTCATACTACGTAGTTTCGGCTAATTAAGCCTCATCAGTGACCCTGTAATGATCCGACAACGAAAGCCAGAGGAAACATGCTGCAATTTTGGGAATAACGAATAGACAGTCGATTCAAAGACTGGCATAAATCAAATTGGGATCCAAATAATTAAAAACCTGTCTAGAATATGAGTCTAAACCAATAATTTATTTCTGATTTCTCAGATTATTCACACTGATCTCAAAGGACCAAAAGTAAAATATAAACTGCACCATGGTTGATGTACGGGGAGACGTTTTACGGCCGCTACACGGCACAACACCAGCTGCAGTGAAGGCAAATAAAAATAAAAAACGGGTTCCTTTAAGAGCAATGAAAACATTCATAAGAAAGAATATGGGTCATACTACGTAGTTTCGGCTAATTAAGCCTCATCAGTGACCCTGTAATGATCCGACAACGAAAGTCAGAGGAAACATACTCTCAATAAGCCTTTACTTTGGAACCGTCATAGAATCTGAGGCCTGACCCACCAGCGTGCAATTAAAGAGGGAAGCAAAGTTGCCAACCGTGATTGGGTTACTTACCATGCATGCAGTCTGTCGTATAACATCCATGTTGTACCCAATCTTTTTATATCGTTGAACGATTTTACGAAATTGAGTGCTGAAGTCATTGCGGTTATATATTTTTCTGAATTTATATACTAAGTCACCATAAAATTCGGGCTCCGATAGACCTTGTAAACCCACTTTTGACTTCTAACCATTGCATAGACCAACCGCCTGATCCCATTGAGCGGGAAATTCCTGATCTTTATCCGTCATGTGCAGTCACAAGGGCTATGGCACGTGAGGCCTAGAAAACTGATGGGAAACAGGAGTTTGATTTTACTGATACCTTTCGGGTCAGTATTTTAATGACGAGATAACAAGGTCTCTGTCTTCAAGCCTGTCTGATAAGCGGACAGCGAATAACTCATCTTTCGATCTAGGCCATGACAAGGTCACAACTAGCTTTAGAACCGCATAAGGATCCTGAAATTTCGCCTTTGTTTGAAAGGACTTTAGATGAGCAGGAAGTATCTCATGTGCCAGTCTGTCATTATGTCAAAAATGACATTCTTATGAGAAAATGGCGCTCACCAGACGTCTCAGCAGAAGACGAGTAGACTATCAACCACCAGATAGTGGTTCCACGGGTTTACCGTCCCGAAATACTAAACTAGGCACATGGAACTCCGATGTCAGGACATTTAGGTGTAAATAAAACCTATCACAAGATTCTAAATCATTTTTACTGGCCTGGGTTAAAATCTGATATATTTCAGCATTGTAGGTCCTGCCATACATGCAAATTGTAGGAAAACCCTATCAGACTATACCTAAGGCTCATTTGCAGCATATACCTGCTTTTGACGAACCTTTCAGTCGAGTAATTATAGACTGTGTGGGTCCCTTGCCCAGAACTAAGTCTGGCTGTGAATATCTTTTGACTATTATGTGTGCTTCCACACGTTTTCCTGAAGCCATTCCACTAAGACATATCAGAACTAAAACAATCGTCAAGGCCTTAGTGAAGTTTTTCACCTTTGTTGGTCTTCCCAAATCTATTCATTCAGACCAAGGTTCAAATTTCATGTCTGGAATTTTTCAACAAGTAATGCATGAACTAGGCATTGTGCAGTATAAGTCATCGGCCTATCATCCTGAAAGTCAAGGCGCCCTTGAAAGATTCCATCAAAAAATGAAAAATATGATAAGATTATATTGCGTTGACACAGAGAGGGATTGGGATGAAGAGAATCTGTGCAAGAATCTCTTGGCTTCAGTCCATTTGATTTAGTATTTGGCCATACTGTTCGTGGTCCTTTGAAACTTTTGAAAGAGAAATTTCTCTCTAATGATGACACTTCCTTGAATTTACCTCAGTATTTGTCTGATTTCAAAACTAGACTTCAAAAGCTTTTGAGGCTGCTCGGCCCAATCTTCAGTCAGCCCAAAGAAAAATGAAACAGCTATATGACATAGGGACAAAAGAAAGAAATTTAAAACCATGGGACAAGGTACTTGCTCTTTTGCCTGTGCCTGGAAGTTCTTTGCAAGCCAGGTATTATGGTCCATAAACTACAGACAAAAAATCAGTGACGTAAATTACATAATAAACACTCCTGGGAGGCGCAAGCTAAAGCAGCTGTGTCATATTAACATGCTTAAGGAAAACATTGATAGGGACAATGCATCTTTAACATCAGTCAATCTAGTTAGCTCTGTTCCACTTAATTAATGTGACAATGACTGAGAGGATACTAATTCAGTGGAATCTGATCCCAGATTACCAAAACTTCAGAATTCTGACATTCAGAGGAATCTCGACCAGAAACTGTCACATCTAGAACCAAATCAGCGGAATGAACTGAAACAGCTTATTTTTGAATATGAACACTTATTTCCTGACATTCCGACACGGATATACAAAATATTTCACGATGTGGACATAAATGGCTCTAAACCTGTAACGCAACATCCATACAGGATGAATCCTATGAAACAAAAATATCTTAAAGAAGAAGTTGAGTATTTATTAGACAATGACATTATTGAACCAAGCCAATGTGAAAGGAGTTCTCCTTGTATTCTTGTACCAAAACCTGTTTGGACATATCGTATGTGAACAGATTTAAGGAAAGTTAATTCCTTAAGTAACCAAGAATGGATGGCTGCATTGATAAGATCAGGAATGCCTAATACATAACGAAATTCGACCTTCTGAAAGGATTTTGGCAAAATCCACTCACAGATAGAGCAAAGGAGGTTTGGCATTTACTACACCAGACGGATTATTTAACTATAAAGTCATGCCATTTGGAACGCAAAACTCTCCGGCAACATTTCAGCTCTTAATAAACATGTTAATTGCAGGGCTGGAAGGCGGCTTATATTGATGACGCTATCATATACAATGACCAGTGGAATCAACATCTTGGGACGATTCGAGCACTCTTTGATAGACTGAGTAATGCCAAATTGACAATTAATCTTGCTAAAAGTGCATTCTACCATGCACGTTTTGACATTTCCCGGTCATGTTGTAGGTCAAGGTCATGTAAAACCCATTGATGCTAAAGTTGAGGCTATCGCAAATTTTCCCGTACCCATGTGCAAAGACAACTGATGCGATTTCTTGGTATGGCTGGTTATTACATAAAGTTCTGTAATAGTTTCTCGGTCATTTCTGAGCCTTTGACAAATTTGCTCAGCAAAAGAACAAAATTTCATTGGAATGAAATATGCCAAAATGCTTTTGATAAGCTTGAGGCCATACTCGAGAGTGAGCAACTTCTCTTAGCGCCAAACTTTGAAAAGGAGTTTAAGCTAGCTGTAGATACTAGTGACGCAGGTGCAGGTAGTGTTTTATGGCAGGAAGACGGAAATGGCGTGGATCATCCAGTTTGCTACTTTCCAAAAGGTTTAATTAGCATCCGAGAAATTTCTCTACCATAGAGAAAGAGTGTTTGTCTCTGATTCTTGCTCTGTAACATTTCTAAGTTCATCTTACCTCTACTGCTGCACCAATTGTCGTTTTTAGTGATTAAAAGCCACTTACTTTCATACATATAATGAGAAACAAAAATCAGCGGTTGCTCAGGTGGAGCCTTATGCTACAAGAGTATAATTTAGACATAAGATATATCAGAGGGAGAGATAACATTATCCCTGAAGCCCTTTCAAGAGCTTGAGAAGTGTCAGGAATTGTGTTTTTCTTTCATACTGAGTGGATTGTAGATACATGTAATTTTATATGCTATGTTCAATATTTTATTATTCTTAAAGCAAAAGAAAGCTTTATTACATAAATCTTTCTTTTCCTCGAAGAGGGGGTGTGTTATGCATAAGAATTTATTTTTCTGATTCCCACTTTCACCCCACTTGATGACCTAATAATGCTAATTGCTATTAATATCTTAATTATTCTTCTTAAAAAAGTTTCTGGAAAAATGAGTCATAGATTAATTTCATTTGGTAAATAACTTGTTTACAAGGAAAAGTACTTTGGAATCTTCCAGAAAGTTCGGGGTTGCATTATTTCTAGAAAATTACCTAATCTTATTCCACAGCCATCTGGAACGTTCTAAAGAAATCATAAGGTCTATAAAAGAGCTTGATTTTTCTCTTTGAGTCGGACTTTTGAGTTTGAAATTTTTGGTTCATTAGAAAAGTCATTTTTAAATTCTGTGTTGGATGGTCAGACGATATTATATTTCATTTCGGACTGTGAATTCTGTGGGATCAAGGAAAATAGGTTAATTCAAGTATATTTCATAACTGAGTACATTTATGTTTCTTACTTCCACAGGTTAAAAATAGTTTGCAAATACATTTTGTTAAATTTTTCCATAAGGCTTGTTCGCTTTTTCTCTCTGCTACGCCTGGCTCGTAACAATAGTTATAAATAAGTTCTGAAGTTTTAACCCTATTGGTTTTATTGGGCGACAGGACTTGGAATGTCATTTTAATCTCGGTGTCGGGTAAAAGTCCCACAAAATTGCAAGCGACGTCTCCAAAATGACCTATACAGTGTTGACGGGGGCGTTAATCGTCAAATCAAACAAACAAACAAACAATATATATATATATTTTCATGACAAAATAAGAAAAGGAAATCAACTAAAGCACCCCTTTATTCATGTACCTACTATACATTTTTTTAATAAAATAAGAAAAGGAAACAACCAAATTACTCCCTATATTCATGTACCTAACTATACATTTTTTAAATAAAATAAGAAAAGGGAAACAACTAAAGTACCCCCTATATTCATGCACTTGTTATACATTTTTATGACAAAATAAGAAAAGGAAAACAACTAAAGTACCCCCTATATTTATGTACCTATTATACCTTTTTAATAAAATAAGAAAAGGAAAACAACTAAAGTACCCCCTATATTCATGTACCTACTATACATTTTTATGATAAAATAAGAAAAGGAAAACAACTAAGTACCCCCTATATTCATGCACCTATTATACATTTTTATGACAAAATAAGAAAAGGAAAACAACTAAAGTACCCCCTATATTTATGTACCTATTATACCTTTTTATGATAAAA
This sequence comes from Lucinisca nassula, assembly GCA_963580285.1. Taxonomy (NCBI): domain Eukaryota; kingdom Metazoa; phylum Mollusca; class Bivalvia; order Lucinida; family Lucinidae; genus Lucinisca; species Lucinisca nassula. The sequence continues at coordinate 112,813,974 of OY757023.1, read as the reverse complement.
TACGAAAATGGAAAACAACTAAAGTACCCCCTATATTCATGTACCTACTATACATTTTTATGATAAAATAAGAAAAGAAAAACAACTAAAGTACCCCCTATATTCATGTACCTACTATACATTTTTATGATAAAATAAGAAAAAGGAAAACAACTAAAGTACCCCCTATATTCATGTACCTACTATACATTTTTATGATAAAATAAGAAAAGAAAAACAACTAAAGTACCCCCTATATTCATGTACCTACTATACATTTTTATGATAAAATAAGAAAACGGAAAACAACTAAATACCCCCTATATTCATGTACCTACTATACATTTTGTTAATACGTTAAGAAAAGGAAAACAACTAAAGTACCCCCTACATTCATGTACCTATTATACATTTTTATGATAAAATAAGAAAAGGAAAACATCTAAAGTACCCCTATATTCATGTACCTACTATACGTTTTTTTAATAAAATAAGAAAAGGAAAACAACTAAAGTACCCACTGTATGCATGTACCTATTATACATTTTTATGATAAAATAAGAAAAGGAAAACAACTTAAGTACCTCTATATCATGTACCTGTTATCTGGAGAAATCGAACGATTTTTCTTAGGAATTCATATCATCACGCGAAAACAAGCCTATATTATTTTGACCCCATTGAAGCCCACTTTTATTAAGTAAATCTTGGGTTGGTAGGGGTAATCCTATTTTCTTATTTGTGCTCTAAAATATTTTTAGTACAAATAGAAACAAATATCACATTTTTTCATCTTAAAAGTTTCGTTTTTCGGCGATAAAGTTTACAATGCATTTATATAGGCGTGTTTTCGTAATATAAAGGACGAGTTCGGTTCAACCATCGGTGTTCGAGCCAACCGAATGTCTACTGTATATTTTATGGAAATTGAGAACCCCTTGAACATCTGATATGTCCTCTTGACCATTAGATACATTGTAGTGCTATATGTCTTCTGCATCAAAAGTGGATCTGGTCGTAGAATTTTTTTATGACATTTGGGGTACAAATGTGTAAAATATAGCCATCACGAAAACACACCTACATAATTCTGAGCCCCCCGAACCCCACTTCTATATAGTAAAACTGGGATTTAAAGGGGGTATTTTTCTTTTTCTTATTTCTGCTCTAAAATATAGATTGTGGATACTTGATGAGGCGGTTCTAACGTGTACTCACAATCTATATTTTGAGTAGAAATGAGAAAATGATCACATTTTTTCATGTTAAACTTTTCGTTTTTTAGGCAGTAAAATTTACAATGTATTTGTACAGGGGTGTTTTTGTATTGGTTACTCATTGTTCTCATCGTTCGTTGTTTGTTGCAGTGGACCACTGGGATCACGGTTGTCACCGACGTCCAAACATTCGTTCATATGAAGTTTGTTTGTTTGATTTGAGGTATAACGTCCCCGTATACACTGTAGAGGACATTTTGGAGACGTTGCTTCCAGGTTTGTGGGACTTTTACCCGACATTGAGATGAAATGACTTCTCAAGCCCTGTCGCCCAAGGAAACCAATACGTTTATAAGCATGGACGGGCCGACTCGCACCGCTTTGCCTGGGCAGGCTTAGATCCTCTAAGCTGTTAACCAGTACTCGTGTGCGAGTCGGTTTCAGCTCTGCGTAGAAACATCATGCAGCCCATATATTTCTTCAAGCCCCGATGGGCGGGGGCTGTCGTTCATAAGGAGAATCTCGAGGCTGAACAGAGGCTAACTTATACTGTTGACTTTGGCTTGCTGTGGAGGCTGTTTATTTGATCATTATGATAACACATCCATATTACATGATGCATGCTTCCATGTCTCAATCAAAGCTCCAAAGGCACTGAAATGACAAATTCAGTCAAAATTTACTTCTACAACTTCATTACGCAAACACGCCTATACAAGTACATTGCCACCTTTATCGCCGAAAACTTGAAAATTTTATGATGAAAAATTGTGTTATTTTTCTTATTTCTGCTCAAAATATAGATTGTGAGCACTCGTTAGAACCGCCTCATCGAGGCGGTTCTAACGAGTACCCACACTCTATATTTTAGAGCAGAAATAAGAAAAATAAGATATACCCCCAGACACCCCAGTTTTACTATATAAAAGTGGGTTTCAAGGGGGTCAAAATTATATAAGCGTGTTTTCGTGATGAAAGGCTTTTAAAAAAAATGTTTCACTCGCATTTTTAAGTAGTACTACAATTTTTCACATCACTAATACAGTAAAACCTGTATTAAGCAAGCACATAAGGGGTAACGGAAATGTGCTTGCTTAGGACAGGTGCTTGCTTAATACAGGTGAATATTTATTGCATTTGTCGTTTTTTGGAATCAAAAACACGCTTGCTTAAGACAGGTTGCTTGCTTAATACAGGTGGCCACTATGACAGGTTTTACTATACATGCCTATATAATTATGACCTCCTTGATCTCCACTTTTATATAGTAAAACCTGGGTTTAGAGGAGCAAACCTTATTTTTCTTATTTCTGCTCTAAAATATAGATTGTGGGTACTCGTTAGAACCGCTCAAATGAGGCGGTTCTAACGAGTACCAACAATCTATATTTTAGCAGGAATAAGAAAATAAGCACATTTTTTCGTCTTTAAATGTTAAGGTTTTGGCGGTAAAGTTTATAATATATTTGTATAGGCGTGTTTTCGTAATAAAATGCTATGCAATGCAGAAAGAATAGAAAACCGGGTGACCCACCCGCTACAATTCTTCTGTCATTTTGTTACATAGACCGTGTTTTACAGAAGTTATATTTGGACTGAAATTAATGGTAGTCATCATTACGCAAACACGCCTATACAAATACATTGCCACCTTTATCGCCGAAAAAAAAAGATTTTTTTATGATGAAATATTGGTATAGTTTTCTTATTTCTGCTCAAAATATAGATTGTGGGCACTCGTTAGAACCGCCTCGTCGAGGCGGTTCTAACGAGTACCCACAATCTATATTTTAGAGCAGAAATAAGAAAAAATAAGGTTTACCCCGGAAACCCCAGTTTTACTATATAAACGTGGGGCTCAAGGGGGTCAGAGCTATATAGGCGTGTTTTCGTGATGTTATACCCGACGACAGCGATGCATCAAAGGTAGCTTGGCATGTGACTTCACATGGTCTACTGTATGACCTGCAACATGGGTTCAGAGAAAAACGATCATGTGAGACCCAGCTCGCCATGTTGGTCGAGGAGCTTGCCCGGAATGCAAGTGTGGGTAAACAAACTATAATCTCGTATTGTTGGACTTTTCGAAAACCTTTGGCAAGGAGAATCATGCCAAACTCCTTTGGAAACTCCACAAGTATGGGATCAGAGGAAGAGCACTTGGCTGGATAAGGGCTGTCTTGGGTAACCGGTCTCAGTCAGTTGTTCTGAATGATGAGGCGTCAGATTCGGTCCCATTTACATCTGGTGTGCCTCAGGGCTCTGTGCTGTGGCCGATTCTGTTCTTCGTCTACATTAATGACTCGCCAGACCACATCTCTTCGAAAGTTTGCCTCTTTGCTGACGACAAGGCCGTTTACCTAACAGTAAAGGGCCCAAAATGATGGCTATGTGCTCCTAAGGGATATTGACATTCAGTATGAGTGGAGTCCAGGTGTAACATAGTTACACAGACATGTGATCTTAATGATCCAAATGGTGTTGGCAGATTGTAAAATGATGCACGTTTTATTACACAATTGCAGGCATGTCACATGAATGGTTCAAACAACGTTGATGAGTAGTAAGAACTTCATTTGACCAATATGCAGTTGAATGGGTAATAAATGTATTAAGGTTTATGTTGATTCGACTATGGAACATTATAAGCGTTAACAGTTAGATTTTGACACGTTTTTACACTTCAACATATGCCGGCCTCAGCAGCTCAGTCGGACGCGCGTCTGGCTGGTGATCAGGAGGACGCGGGTTCGATACCTGCCGGGATCGGCAACATTCTTTCGTATAGATTAATCATGAAATCTTTTCAATGGTCATGTTAATACTATGTGACTCAACAACAATCCGACGTCAGAGCAGAAGAAAACCATCAGTTAGATCACGGAGGGTCAAGTCGGACCGCCTCTTTAACTCTAGCGGTTTATTTTGTCGGTAGGGCTTGTTCATTTCATCTCAAAAGCTGGTAAATGTCCCATTCAAATCGGCAGCCATGTCTCCAAAATGACCTTAACAGTGTTGTCGGGGACGTAAAACTCTAACTTCAACAGCGTATATCATTTGCATTTTTCTATTTTTCTCATATGTTTTTTTCGGGCTTCAAATTTCAAGCGAATCATCATCTTGCAGGTAAATCAGATGAAGTATATACATGTACTTATATGAAAAATGAGTAAAGTTTGACTGTCGTCTGCTGATTTTTTCGCATGGCGCTTTAAGTATTAATGGCTTTATTTATAGGATGTTTGGTTTGTATGTGTCTGATTATTCAAGGTGTTTAAAAAAGTTAACTTAAATCGATATGCATGCACGACGGAATGTTAAAATAGTTTTTATCTGATTTTATCGAAACTACGATAAAACGTGAAAACAAGCAGGACTAGTTTTTTGCACGGACTTTCAGTTGTGCCGGATGTAGCTAGAAAATGTCCAGCCAGAAATGACAGATGGAAATCTGTCATTTGACAGATAGAAATCTGTCATTATTGTTTGTTTGTTTGAGTTTAACGTCCCCGTCAACACTGTTTAGGTCATTTTGGAGCCCTTGATACTTTTACCCGACATTGAGGTGAAAAGACATCTCAAGGCCTGCCGCCCGACTCACACAACTTTGCCTTGGCAGGCTTAGTCCTTCTAAGCGGTTTACCAGTACTCATGTGTGGTCAGTTTCAGCTCTGCGTGGAAGCATCATGCTGCCCATCTATTTCTCGTAGCCCCGATGGACGGGGCGGGAAATCTGTCATTAAAAATGGTTATTTTCCAAATGAACAAATACAGTCCAACCTGTATTAAGCAACCACCTGTAGGATATTCAAAAAGTGCTTGCTTAAGACAGGTTCTTGCTTAACACAGGTGAATTTTAATGTATTTTCCTTTTTTGGGAACTGAATGCATGCTTGCTTAAGACAGGTTGCTTGCTTAATAGAGGTGGCCACTAAGACAGGTTTTACTGTATGATATTTTCTTATTTACACACCAAACATAGATTGTGGGTGCGGTTTTCTAAAGAGTATCCACAACCTATGCCCTGGATGGTTAACACGGGGGAGCATTGCACGGACTCGTTAACCTTACAAGGTGAACAAGTCCGTTTACTGACACCCATCAAATCCCCACTTTATAAAGAGAAAACGTGATTAACGGGGTTTTAATTTGTTTTCTTTATTTTTGCCCAAACATATAGATTGTGGGTACTCGTGAGAACCGCCTCATTGAGGCGGTTCACCGCCTCATTGAGGCGGTTCTATGGAGCACCCACAATTTATGTTTGGAGTATAATAAATAAGAAAAATATCAAACATTTTCATCTGAAAATGGCTAGTTTTAGAGACAAGAGGGACACCATTGTATCACACGGATGTGTTATACGTGTAGCAATATTATGTGGCTCAAACTGTGGACTTTTGGTTGTAACCGTGCTAGGCAGAGACTGCTGTGTGATTTTGTATTTGATTAAAAGCCTCCGTGGTGTAGTGGTTATGCTACTCGCCCTGTAAACCAGGGGTCGCAGGATTGATCCCGGGCTTCTCCAGACTTTCGAATGAGTCTCTAAACCGAGGTCCCGTCTCCGTATGATCTTAGCTGTTGGTGAGACGTTGACTCAACATCTTTTCATACGAAGAAAATTGGGTTTTGCAACGCTATATACAGTCAAGCATAGTTATCTCACACACTCAACTGGAGTCAAACTAGATGTTGGCATAGTTCCTTCAGTTGTGTTGTATGTTGCTTAGGTTTCAGCTCCATCTATCTTCAGCTTCTTTTATCCTAGTCCCTTAATGCTTAAAGGCATTTATTCTTGATTATTGAGGACTATCATTTCATTACATAATATTATGTAGCCCTCAGTGCTCACTGAAGAGAAGACCTCTGTCTTCAATAGGTAAGGGAAAATCAATAAATTACTTACTGTTGACTGGTGTACATTATTGATTTTCCCCTTAAGTGTCTCAGTCAGGGAACTAATCACCCTATTAAGGGCCGCCTTTGATTTGCTATAGTCAGTATATCACAGGGGGGGGGGGGGGGCAATAAAACAATTATGGACACACGGTGTGTTCTACTGTTACAGAATAGATGCCTTTAAGATTACGGGAGTCGATTGCACTTTGTTTTAATAAAACTGGCTTCATATCATAGATTGTGGGTACTATTTTTTTTTTTTTTTTTTTTTTTGGTTTTACGGCCCTTTCAAGATTATTTCACTCATATCGAGCCGATCGTTAATCAGAGGTGGGCGAAAACCGGTGTACCCGGAGAAAAACCACCTGACCTTCCGTTGCAGAACTTGGCGTCTCACATATGACTCGAGCGAGGCTCGAACCACAGCGGTGAGAGACCTAATGATCAAGAGTCAGCGCTCTAAACCACTAGACCACGGAGGTCCGTTAGATTGTGGGTACTCATCATCACGATAACACGCCTATATAATTTAGAGCCCCTTAAACCCCACTTTATACAGTAAAACTGGGGTTTCCGGGGGTATACCTTATTTTTCTTATTTCTGCTCTAAAATATAGATTTTGGGTACTCGTTAGAACCGCCTCGACGAGGCGGTTCTAACGAGTGCCCACAATCTATATTTGGAGCAGAGATATGAAAAATATCACAATTTTTCATCATAAAATTTTCATTTTTCGGCGATAAAGGTGGCAATGTATTTGTATAGGCGTGTTTGCGTAATGAATAACATAAATGTAGTGGACGAAGTTGGATTTTAAAGGGGTACACATATTTTTTTTTTTCTGGTTTAGGCTACAACGCAAAGGAAGGCGGTGTTTGTTAGACCGACTGCTTGAGGTGGTTCTTAGGAGCAACACATTTTATGTTTGGATAACAATACGATAACACACCCGTATGACTTAGTGCATTTTTTCACATCTCCAAAATGGCTACTTTTCTGATGAAAAATGATGCGAATATGGGCAGTGGGTGCTCGTTACAACCGCCTAATTGAAGCGGTTCTAACGAGTACCTACAACCTATGTCTTGGAGCAGAAATAAGAAAAAAATGTATAACCCAGTAAACCCCAGTTTTCACTATATAAAGTGGGGTTTAGGTGTGTTCATTTCACGGACTTGTATGTAATAAAGTAAATATCCAAATAACGAAGATACATCTATTTAAATATATTTAAGAAATGAAATATTACAAATAAAAATTAAGATATTTTTTTCACATTTCTGCTCAAAACATAGATTGTTGGAACTTGTTAGAACGCCGATTTCGAGCAGAAATAAGAAAAAATAACGACTACCCCTGTAAACCCAAATTTATTATATAAAAGTGGGATTTAAAGGGGTCAAAATTATATAGGTGTATTTTCGTGATGCATCTAAAATCATGCTAATTTTACAGGTTGCCTGTATAATACACGGGTACATGTAAGTATGGTTGGGGCTAATTTACAAAATTGCATATTTGACAAGTAAACATGGGTCTAGTCAATTTTTAATGGTACTTGTCAATGCAAAATGTTTGGTAATTAGGATTAAAATAGTTATGTTCACATTGAACAGCCCGGTTATTAAGTATATTATATGGGCCCTGTCAAGCGATTTTGGTACTTATCGCCTATGCGAGCAGCGAAGGTTCAGGCGAGCCTGCGCATCCGCGCAGTCTCGCCAGAACCTTCGCTGCTCGCTCATACAAGCAGTGAATCAAGAGGACCATTCAGACAGAAAGCCATATCCCTGGCCCCTCTGAATGGCTGGGGATGCGCAGTTAAAATTTGTCATGACGGAATGCTCGAAGACACAAATTCGCTTGGCGGGGCTCATTTATTATCCCTTCGCTTCTGTCAAACAATTATAAAATTAACTCATTTCTTCAATGTCACTTTATTTGAAAAAGAAATATTCGAAAAGTATGCTTTACTTTAAAAAAATCGATAATGTACACCAAATGCATACACTTACCAGCGTGGAAGGCCGAAGTACATCACGTGAACAAGTCCGTGTAGTGAACACTCCCTAAATCCATTTTTAAATAGAGAAAACTGGGGTTTACGGGGTTATAAATTATTTTTCTTATTTCTGCTCCAAAACATAGGTTGTGGGTACTCGTTAGAACCGCCTCAATGAGGCGGTTCTAACGAGCACCCACAACCTATGTTTGAAGTAACAATAACAAAAAATATGACAGATTTTCATCAGGAAAGTAGCCATTTTGGAGATGTGAAAAATGCACTATGTCGCATGGGTGTGCTATCGTAATGAGTTGTTTGATGCTAATCATTCAACTTGATCATTGGACGAGGAATGCCTGCCAGGAGCTATTCTCTCACGGGGCTTACAGCTGCCCAGTTAGCCTACTATAGGCCGCCTCATTGTTTTGTTTTAAAGGAGGTTTTACGTCCCCGTCAATACCTTTATGACCATTTTGAAGTCGTTGCTCCCAATTTGTGGGAATTTTACCTGACATTGAGATGAAATGGCATCTCAAGCCCTATCGCCCATACAAAAATTAAGATTTGTATGCCGCGACGGTCCCATTCGCACCATTTTGACTCGACCTGCTTAGACCTTCTTAGTGGTTTACCAGGTTACATGTCATTACGATAACACATCCGTGCAACTTAGTGCATTTTTCATATCTCCGAAATGGCTACTTTTCTGATGAAAATCTTTGATATTTTTGTTATAAATGTTCAAAACATAGGTTGATGGTGCTCGTTAGAACCGCCTCATTGAGGCGGTTCTAACGAGTACCCACGACCTATGTCTGTGAGCAGAAATAAGGAAAATAATGTATACCCCACTAAACCCCAGTTTTCTCTATATAAAGTGGGTTTAGTGGGGTCTTCATTTCACGGACTTGTTCACGTGATGTGCAGTGGGTTTCAGCTCTGCTTGGAAGAATACTGCAGTGCAATCTGTTTCTCCAAGACCCGATGGACGGGGGGCATCGCCTTCATTGTATGTTGAAAGTAATGTTAGAAAGTTTCTTGAAATATTAATTTCTGTTTCTGTCTTCTCTATTCATTACGAAACTTGCCAATATAATGTTGACCCCCCTTAAACCCAATTTTTATACGGTAAAACAGGGTTTTACAGAGGTATACTTCTGCTTAATACAGAGAGTGTTGTACTCGTTATAACCGCCTGCGCTAACGAGTATCCACGATGTATGTGACCTCGCGAAATATTGAATGCCAATAAATGGCGGGCTCTATTCAAGCTCAAGCAGACGATACAAAGAATGTGCTATTCAATCAGTCAATGATAATTAACTTTTATGGTAGAAAACTGTTTAAAACTAGGTTATATTTTCCTTTACCTGAAATCAATTATCAACCAAGGTTAACACATTGCTCTTATTGTATATGTTGTTCTAAAAAAGTTTTTTACACCTTACTTTCAATATTTCTATACAGATCTTGATGTGACAATTCAAACCTAACCCACGGATACGCGGCGTTGATTCCGTGTTGGATCAACGTTGAAACAACTTTTTCAACATTTCAGCATTCCACTCTATGGACTTAGTGTTTTTGAGGGAGTCAGATCTGACTCCTATCAAATTACCCTGAATTTTGCTATCACTGAATCATATCTATTAACACTCACTACTTGTTGTTTCAACCCACAGCTTGTAACTACTCTGTCAAAAGTGAATGGCTTGAAAAGAGTACTGGTATACAGAGTGAAGGCTTGGCTGAGACTTGAGACTAAACCTGTTTACTTTAACCCTTAAATAGTGTGCGTCTGTTCTGGGTCTACACGTCTGGCAAAGCCCAACCCACGATTCCAGCACAGGTTCTATAGATAACACTCTTTTGCATAGATAAGAATAGCGTGTCAATTTTCTATAAATAACCATTACCCGGATTTTCTACGAACCAGTCATGGACACGTGTTGGGGTACCTGAGAAAATGCAGTATACCCTATGAAAACCAGACTTTGCATTGAGTGCCCGCCGGATATTGTCCGGTGTCCCTTAAACCAATTTATTTAATTTCCATATAGTGACCCTGGGGTCCCGTAGAGTTAACTTAAACCCGCCAGTAATTTTTACTGACCGTTCCAAGTCCGGCCTTTTGCTGTGATTCAACCATGTTTTGTATATTTGGTTCCGATTCTTTCCCTAATCATTTGACAGTACTGGTAAACCGCTTAGAGGCCCAGGCAAATCGGTGCGAGTCGGTCCGTCCAAGCTTATAAACCCTAATGGTTTCATTCAGCGACATGGCTTGAGATGTCATTTCACCCCAATGTGGGATAAAAGTCACACAAATTTGAAACAACGTCTCCAAAATGACCTTTACAGTGTTGACGGAGACGTTAAACCTCAAATCAAACCATTACGATACCACATCCGTGATATATAGTGCATTTTTTCATACCTAAAAAAAAAGGTATTTTTTCTTATGAAAATTTGTAATATTTTTCTTATTTATACTGAGTACATAGGTTTTGGGTGCTCGTTAGAACCGCCTCATTGAGGCGGTTCTAACGAATACCCACAACCTATGTCTTGGAGCAGAAATAAGTAAAATAATTTATACCCCCTTAAACCCCAGTTTTCTCTATATAAAATGGGGGTGTAGGGGAGTGTTCATTTTACGGACCTGTTCACGTGATGCAAACAAATAAATGTTGATGATTCTGATTGATGCTTCTGCCTTTTTTTTTTTTTTGCTGTACATTTTTAGTTACGTTTATCCTTCCATTTTAATGTTCGTCATGTTGGGACTCTTATTGATATTGCTCCTTTTTCGAGTCTGAGTCACCACCTGTTTGGGAAAGACATTACGATAACATATCCGTGAGACAAAGTGCATTTCTTCACATCTCCAAAATGGCTACTTTTCTGATGAAAATCCTTGAAATTTTTCTTATGAATGCTCAAAACAGAGGTTGTGGGTGCTCGGTAGAACCGCCTCGTTGAGGCGGTTCTAACGAGTACCCACAACCTATGTCTAGGAGCAGAAATAAGGAAAATAATGTTTACCCCCTAAACCCCGGTTTTCTCTATATAAAGTGGGGTTTAGGGGGGTCTTCATTTTACGGACGTGCTCACGTGATGGCTGCTGACACGGTTTACCTGTTGTTCGTCTTGGTTACTGTCGTCACTCCATGTTTCGACTTCTTTCCCTAGATTTGAGATCTGATTGTATCATATCCTGATGGTTTCTCTTTTTAATATTCAATACTTTTATGCTCATGTTACCCAAAACAATCTTGAGCAAGGGAATATGTATTGAAAATAAAAGTCGAGTATAACCTGGCTTATAAATTCAAATTTATCATTTCTAATACAGATACATGTATCTACATTCCGATTGCAGTTACCTCTAATTAAGCCTGAATGCAGACATATGCATTTCAAATGTAGATATCTATAATTATAATATCTCATTTCAATAACACAATATAGTTTTCTACATTTAGAATAAAGATATCTGTATTTTGATGGAGATATCTGTATTTAAAATATAAATTTCTGAATTAAAAAACAGATATCTATATTTTAATGCATATATCAGCATGTAAAAGAAGGTTTCTTTATTAAAATGGCATATACCCAAAACGGACGCCACAGACGGGCCTCCGTAACCTTCGGGATAAGTGTGCTTACGCTTAACGCATATTTGACTGTGGAATTTTCCACCTCATAAGTTTGGAGTTAAAGAGGTGTCAGGTATTTTTTTTTTTTTGTAAATTGTACAATAATGTAGGTACTTTATGCAAACAGTGTAGACCCAGATGGGACGCCGCGCTCTGTGGCGTCGATATGGGTCTACCGTGTTTGTCAATATCCCACAAATAGGACGCTATATAGGCACCTCTAATTCACGATCGGCTCGAAATAAGTGAAATAATATTAAAAGTGCGTTAACCCCACCCCACTCCAAAAAAAAAAATACTAAACTAAAATTCAAAGCACTGACAGCACTGGTGGGTCGATTGTCTGAAAAAAATGTCCTGAACGAGGACTTAGACTGTTTCGTATAACCCGTACATTGTCAATTGTTGTACTGTAAGCAAATAGTGTAGAGCTTGATCAAATGGCGAGAGCACGGCGTCTGACTCTTAACCTTGCACTGTAATCAAACAGTGTATACCCTGATCAGACGCCGCATGATGATGCGTCGTCTGATCTGGGTCTACACTGTTTGCCAAACTCAACACATGATTTCAGTCTAGATGCTATAGATAACGCCCTTACGCAACACTCTCATCCCACACTGATAAGTGGGCTGCATGATGCTTCCACGCAGAGCTGAATCCGGCCCGCACACTAGTACTGGTAAACCGCTTAGAGGATCTAAGCCTGTCCAGGAACCGCGGTGCGAGGCGGACCGTCCATGCTAATAAACCCTATTGGTTTCATTGGGCGACAGGGCTTGAGATGTCATTTCATCTCAATGTCGGGTAAAAGTCCCACAAAATGGGAAGCAACGTCTCCAAAATGACCTTTACAGTGTTGACGGGGACGTTAAACTTCAAATCAAACAAAAACACACTAATAAGACTAGTGTGGCTATTTTCTATTAGTAAGCGTTAGCTGGATTTCCGACAAGTCAGAAACGCATTAAGAAATCTACTGCGCTTTATAACTTTCGGTCGACTGATAAACAATAGAACCAATAGAACATCCGAATCTTCAACTTTGATACTGCACATGTGGTAGCAATTGCAGCGAAGCGTATATGACACATCACGAAAACACGCCTATATAATTTTGACTGCCTTGAACCCCACTTTTATAAAGTAAAACTGGAGTTAGCAGGGGTAAACCTTATTTTTCTTTTTTCTGCTCTAAAATATAGATTGTGGGTACTCGTTAGAACCGCCTCGATGAGGCGGTTCTAACGAGTATCCACACTCTATTTTTAGCAGAAATAAGAAAAATATATCAATTTTTCATCTGAAAATTTTCATTTTTTGGTGGTAAAATTTACAGTGTATTTGTATAGGGTGTTTTCGTAATCAGAACAAACATCAGATTTCTTGCTTTCTTTCCTTCTTCTTCTTCTTCTTCTTTACGAGACTTTGGTATTGTAAATGTATTTTTAGAGGAACTAGACATAAGGCAGTTGATAGACCATCAAGAAGAGAATGAATGTAGGTTGACCCTACTCCAAATCCTTTGACATTTGTATGTATAATTGTTGAACATATTCATGGATATTATGTTTCATTAAGTTGAAGGAAACATAAATAATTGTTAAACTATTGATCTCTACAAAAAGTGAAGTAAACAGCATAAAATCCATTGGTAAACGGAAAAAAGGTGTATATTTTAAAGGCATTCAATGTTTTTCCATAGCTTGTGTCAAAACAAAGACTGATGGTACTGTTTAGAACCGCAGTGCCGCTAAAGTAACTGTCGGTGAGGCATTTTTACAAGGAAAGATCATCTACGTTTGGTACATTCACAATATGAATTATACCAAAGTTTTCGTTTAGAAACAACATAACTGTAGACAAAGTGTGAATTTTATGCTACATGTACATACATGAATGACGGTCAACGGACATGCATGGATTAACCTGTTTCGTTTGTTTGATTAGAGGTTTAACGTCCCCGTCGACACTAGTATGGTCATTTTGAGGCGCTGCTTCCAAGTTTATGAGACCTTTACCCGACATTGAGATAAAATGACATCTCAAGCCTTACTGCCTAATGAAACCGATAGGGCTTATATGCACTGTGCGGTCCGGCTCGGAACACGTAGTACTTCTAAGCGGTTTGCCAGTACTCATGGTTGGTTAATTTCAGCTCTGCGTAGAAGCACCATGTAGACCAATATTTTTCTCCAATCCCCGATGGGCGGGGGCAATGATTCTGGATGTGATAAGTCGAATAATGGAATCTATCATGCGATTGCGACCGACTCGGAGAAAAGCAAATATCGGGCAAGCTTTCTTATAAAACCAGAATCGCCTATAAAGCGATACGCCCGACATGATATTTTGACAACTTTACCATTCATACATGCATGTACAGAAGTACGTTTGCAAGGAACACAACAATAATCCATGAAATGACCCGAAATGCCAATTTTGATTCTAGATAACCTAGTGCATTACGAAAACACGTCTATGCAAATACATTGTAACCTTTATCGCCGAAAAAATGAAAATTTTAAGATGAAAAATTTTGATATTTTTCTTATTTCTGCTCAAAATATAGATTGTTGGTACTCGTTAGAACCGCATCATCAATGCGGTTCTAACGAGTACCCACAATCTATATTTTAGGGCAGACATAAGAAAAATAAGGTTTACTCCTGTAAATCCCGGTTTTACTGCATAAAAGTGGGGTTCATATAGGTGTGTTTACGTGATGGTTTGCAAATTTTTCTGCTTTCTAAACACTGGACAACACAAATGTTAAGCACATGTAGTGAAATCCCAGCTTACACCTCGATTGTTTCTCAGGAACGGTCATCAGTAAATCGAATGTTTATTTCTATACATATGACGTTGACATTGGCACACTAATGTGCAGGAATAATGTCAATGTCTTAAGTAAAAATATATTTGTTTTCTACGGAAGCGTACAAGTCTGATTAGATCACGACATATATGTCGTCATCCCAGGAAATTTTATTATTGACTTGTTTCTGCATATTTGACGTTAGAAGAGAAGATCTCAATATCTATTTTTCTGTATTACACGTATGCGCGGAAAGGACAATTTAACATGGCATTAATTGCATGTCGAATTAAGAACAACATTTTATAGCTAAATAAAAGCTGCAAATACACACTCATATGTCGTCTTCTTCCAAATTTATATTTTGACTTGACATTATATTTTTGAAGATCTTTTGAAATTTTATCTTAGGTTTCCTATATATTAGTGGTCATTTTAGAAAGAAGAACCCATTATCGTTAAACTTTAAATACAAGTAAAGCGCCATCATGCGATATGCTGCAGACCAATAACTCTGACTCTACTACTTTTGGAATTATGACCTTTTGAACAATGAAAGCAGTGGTTGTATCAGAAATGCAAAGCGATGTGCAGAAGACAAGAACCTTAACTCTGACTTTACTACCTTTGGACAACAAAAACAGTGGCTTTAGTTATTCCTTGCGTCTGATAAGAACCGTTTGATGTATATTCATGAAACTATACAGGGTTGAAAATCACTATATGACGACATGTGGAAGGCAAGAATAGTAACACTTGGTTGCTTGAGTTTGGGGTTATGGTCTAATGAATATTGAACAAAGTGTTTTGTTTTCATTTACTTGTGTCCGCTCTGTTACTTGAAAACGAATTGAGATGTCTTCATGAAACTTGGCTGGAATCCGAAGCACCATGCGTCAATGAGCAAACGTCAAGAACCATAAGTTTGGCTTTACTACTTTTGAAACCTCATGTAAAATCTCAAGTTACAGAACAACATAGAGAAATGACGAAAGTTACCATTGAAATGTTCAAATGGCCGTAACTAAAACAAGAGGGTGGCCCTGGGTCGCTCACCTGTTAAATGGGGTAACAATTGGGCCCGAGTAGAGCCATTATTGGCCCCAGGGCTATAATTTGCATAATCTAGGTAGTGGTATAAAAGGTGAAGCTTCATACCAAATATCAAAGACCGGGGCCTTCTAGTTTCAGACAAGAAGATTTTTTAAAGGTTTACCTTATATAAGTCTATATAAAACCTGCGGGGCCCGGGACGCGGCCATTTTTGGCCCCATGGCTATAATGTGAATAACCTTGGTAGAAATGCACAAGACAAAGCTTCATACCAAATATCAGAAACCTTGGTCTTCTGGTTTCAGACAAAAAGTTTTTTTTAGATTGGCGGGGACATTTTTGACCCTAGGGCTAGAATTTGAACCATCTTGATAGAGGTCCACTAGATGAAGCTTCACACAAAATATGTATCAAAGGCATGGGCCTTGTCGTTTCAGAAAAGAAGATTTTTAAGATTTACCAAATATAAGTCTATGTAAAACCAAAGGGTCCCAGGGTGAGGGCATTTTTGCCTGAGGGCTATAATTTGAACAATCTTAATAGAGGTCCACTAGATGAAGCTTCCTCCAAATATCAACGACCTGGGCCTTGCGGTATCAGAAAACAATATTTTGTTTTTAATTTTCCCTATAGAAGTCAATGTAAAACCAAAGGACACCGGGTGGGGGCATTTTTGCCCAAGGGCTATAATTTGAACAATCTTGGTAGAGGATCACTAGATGAGGCTACACACCAAATATCAAAGACCTGGGCCTTGCGGTTTCAGAGAAGAAGATTTATTTTAAAAGATTTTCCCCATATTACCCTATGTAAAACCAAAGGACCGTTAGGCGGGGGGGGGGGGGGGGGGGGGCATTTTTGCCCCTAGGGCTACAATTTGAACAATCTTGATAGAGGTCCACTCGATGAAGCTTCACACCAAATATCAAGGACCTGGGCCTTGGGGTTTCAGAGAAGAATATTTTTTAAAGTTTTCCCGATACAAGTTTATGTAAAACCAAAGGGCCCTGGGGCGGAGGAATGTTTGGCCCTCCAAGGGCTATAGTTCGAACAATCTTGGTAGATGTCCACTAGATGAAGCTACACATCAAATATCAAAGACCTTGGTCTTGCGGTTTCAGAGTAGAAGATTTTTAAAGATTTTCCCTATATAAGTCAATGCAAAACCAATGGGCCCCGGGGCGGGCACAATTGTGGCTAGAGAGCTACAATTTTAACAATCTTGGTAGAGGTCTACTAGATTAAGCTTCATACCAAATATCAAAGACCTGGACTTTACGATTTCAGAGAAGAAGAGGTTTAAAGATTTTAACTATATAAACCTATGTAAAACCAAAGGGCCCCGGGGCGGGGGCATTATTGGTCTCTGGGCTATAATTTGAACAAGCTTGATAGAGGTCCACTAGATGAAGCTTCACACCAAATATAAAACACCTGGGCCTTCTGGTTTTAGACAAGAAGATTTGTAAAGGTTTTCCGTATATAAGTCTATGTAAAAATGGGTGCATTTTGGCCCAAGTGCTATACTTTGAACAATCTTGGTTGAAGTCTACTAGATGAAGCTTCTTACAAAATATCGAAGACCTGGGCCTTGCAGTTTCAGAGAAGTAGATTTTTAAAGTTTTCATTTAAAAAATCTATTTCAGCTCCTGTGACCTAGATGTGCAATGGACAGGAACCATTTGAGCAACTTTGAAAGGGGGCCATATAAGGATCAAACCTGTGAAGTTTGGTCAAAATCCAATCAGTGGTTTAGGAGGAGATGTCGTTTGAAGAATTGTTTACGGACGCACGCACGCACGAACCCACGGACGGACGCACGTACGACGGACGATAAGTGATCACAAAAGCTCACCTTGTCCCTACGTGACAGGTGAGCTAAAAAGTAAGAACTCTAGTTGTGGTTCCTGAATTCAGGTGCTTTAATTTCTATAAAGTGTCACACAAATATCTCAAAAATGCTTTCAAATTACATACGAAACAAAACAACTTAACAAAATAGAAGTTGTGGCAAAAGGAATCGATACAATTAACCCACAGTCCCATCAGAGACACCAAAGGGAAAGAAACACAGACATGAAACAACAGACCCAAATGGAAACATCAACAGCGGAAAGCCAAAAAGACAGTTACTTTCCCACAAAATGGCCAATAGGTTATCCAAAATAAAACGATATAAGCGACACAAACACGCAAATACAAACCATAACAAAAATAAACCGCGACAAAAGAACCGCCTTGGAACGGTTAGCGGAAACGAATTCCACTAGGGGCTTAAATCGATTTTATGTGGCCACAATCCTCGCCCTTACTTCCGTCGCGATTTAGACAAATAATTTGTTCAGTCCGCATGAAGGCCTCCTAACTCATCAGTGAAACCGCTACTTTCTATGTTAAATCGACCCTAGTTCCAAAAGAAGTGAATTCAGAGAGTTATTGTCTTATGCAAACCTGCTGCGTCCAATGGTGCCTTTCAGTTCTGTAACGTTTGATGAAAATATAACAGACAATTTTGAAGTTATATGATAGACTCAGGAAATAACTCAAACCACTGTTTTCATTGTCCAAAGGGTCGTAACTCCAAAATATGTTAAGCCAGAGTTATGGCTTTTGTCTTCTTCAAATCGTTTAATTGTGTTTTGCATTTCTGCAAAAAATTAAGATAACAGAAACATAAGGACATTACTTAAGATCCCTGTTTACATTGTTTAAAAGGCCATTAGTTCGAAAGTGATCAAACAAGTGTTAGGGTTTTTGTCTTATGCACATTATCCGATGGCGCTTTACATTCAGGATAGTCTGTACTTCTTTATAAAATGACTTATATATAGATAACATAAGATAAAATTTCAAAATATCTTCATAAATATAATGCCATGGCAAAATATACATTAGGAAGAAGACGACATAAAGATAGATAGATAGATAGATAGATAGATAGATAGATAGATAGATAGATAGATAAATAAATAGATAGATAGATAGATAGATAGATAGATAGATAGATAGATAGATAGATAGATAGATAGACCCAATTACGGGAAAACATTTTCTGTGACGCTTTGCCTGGACTGATTTCAATATAAATCATGTCAGCAAGAAGTGATTTAGATCAATAATGAAGTGTACATGTAAAGCATTCACAGGGTTACGAAAACGTTTTGTTACACACGGCAGGTGTATTTACGCCGCTTTTGCTCTTCGACGTTAGTACTGATTTCAACTGGAAACCAGGGAAAGTAACTGTCCTTTTGGCATTCCTCTTGTGATGTTTTCATAAAGGTTTAGTTGAGCCCCGCCAAGCGAATTTGTGTCTTCGAGCATTCCGTCATGACATATTTCAACTGCGCATGCCCAGCCATTCAGAGGGGCCAGGGATATGGCTTTCTGTCTGAAGGTTCCTCTTGATTCAATGCTTGTATGAGCGAGCAGCGAAGGTTCTGGCGAGACTGCGCGGATGCGCAGGTTCGCCTGAACCTTCGCTGCTCGCATAGGCGATAAGTACCAAAATCGCTTGACGGGGCCCAGTTATGTCATGTTCGTTTTTTCTGTTCCTTTGGTGTCTCTGATGGGATGTGTTGGGTAGTTGTATCGTTTCCTGATAATTGCCTTCACTTCTATTTTTCATGATTTTACGAAGTATTTATTACTCATTTTTTTGTTGTTGTTGTTTTGTTTCAGTTTTTCTGTCAGAAACTGAAAGGCCCAGCTGTTGGTCAATTAGAAGTAGAATAAAATAGCCATAATGGTCCTGGGTCGCTCACGTGATCCTTACTGTACAGATACGAGGTTGGAGCGGATGGTTTGAGCAATTGTGGTTGACAGTGACCCAATGCACATTTCCGTAAAATTATTTCAAAACCAGTCTACCTATTTAGAAGTAAAAGTCATTTCAAAGTTTGTTTATTTTTTAGTTTTGGTGGCTATCATGTTCAGGGGAACGAAACGATTTTGAGCAATTATGTCTGAGATGAACTGGCTGAGTCTAATATATACTGCCTTGTGGTGACAAGGAGATGGG
This sequence comes from Lucinisca nassula, assembly GCA_963580285.1. Taxonomy (NCBI): domain Eukaryota; kingdom Metazoa; phylum Mollusca; class Bivalvia; order Lucinida; family Lucinidae; genus Lucinisca; species Lucinisca nassula. Next base: position 112,794,319 of record OY757023.1, on the reverse strand, counting down.
GTTTTGGGGTTGCAATCAGACGCTAGACTTATGAGTTGGTGGTTACCTTTGAAAATACAGAGCTGACTTGTATTTCACTATCTGGGCACATCATGGACATTGAGGGTCAGGCCCTAGTGCATCAGACGGAGATAAACCGGCTCACTCTACCTAACAATGACTTAACTCAATATAAAATCAGTTGGCCCCGAGGCAGGTCCATGTTTCGCCCCAGGTCTATAATTTGAACAATCGTGGTGGAGGTCCCACAGATGAAGCTTCATGCCAAATATCAAAGACCTGGTCCTTCTGTTTCAGATAACATTTTTAAAGGTTTTTCCTTTATAAGTATATGCAAATCCAGAGGGCCTCAGGGCAGTGTCAATGGTTTGCCCAATTGCTATATTTAAAACCATCTAATCAACCTTTTTATAGAGGGTAAGCAGGGTTATAATTTGAACAATCCTGCTAGCGGTCCAGTAGATGAAGCTTCATACCAAACATCATAGACCTGAGCCTTTTGGTATCGGACGAGAAGACTTTAAAGGGGTTTCCCTATATAAGTGTATATTAAACCGGTGGGCCTCGAGCCTGGGCCATTTTTTGTCTCAGGTCTATAATTTGAGCAATCTTGGTAGAGGTCCACTAGATGAAGCTTCATACCGAACATCAAAGAGCTGGGCCTTCTGGTTTAAGATGATAAGATTTTAAGAGGTTTCCTTTTATATAAGTATATGTTGAACCAGTGGGTCCCGAGGCGGAGCCATTTTTGTACCCAGGGCTATAAGATGAACACTCTTTGTGGAGGTCTTCTAGTTGAAGCTTCATACCAAACATCAAATACCTAGGCCTTCTGGTTGCAGACGAGATTATTTTAAAGGGTGTCCCTATATATGTCCCTATTTAACCGGTGCGCCCCGGGCGGGGCCATTTTTGCGAACAGGGCTATTATTTGAACACTCTTTGTAGAGGTCTACTAGATGAAGCTTCATACCGAATATCAATGACCTGGGCTTCTTGTTGCAGACAAGAAGACTTTAAATTTTTTCTCTGTATAAGTAAAAGTAAAACCGGTGGGTCCAGGGTCGGGGCCAATTTTAGGTCCAGGGCTATAATTTGAACAATCGTGGTTATAGTTCCTTCAAAGACCTGGGACGTGAATATTTAAAAGTGTTTCCCTATATAAGTATATGTTAAACCGATAGGCCCCAGGCAGGGGCAAATTTTGGCCCTAGGGCTATAATTTGAACACTCTAAGTAGAAGTTCACTAGATGAAGATTCAAACTGTACACCAAAACCCTGCAGACAAGAAAATCTTTAAATGTTTTTACTGTATATGTGTATATAAAAGAAGTGGGCCCCAGGGTGTGGTTATGTTGGTCCCCCAAGGGCTATAATTTGAACTTGGTAGAGGCCCACAAAATGAAGCATCATACCAATTATTAAAGACCTGGGCCTTCTGGTCACAGACAAGATGCTTAAATGTTTCCCTATATAAGTCTTTGTAAAGCCAGATGGCCCCGGGGCGGGGTCTTTCTTGGCACAGGGGAGGGGCTTTCTTTGGCCCAAAGGGCTACAATAAGAGGTCCCGTAGATGAAACATCTACCAAATATAAAATAAAGTGGGCCTTCTGGTTTCAGACATGAAGATTTTAAAGGGTTTCCCTATATAAGTGTATGTTAAACCGGTAGGCCCCGGAGCGGGACCAGTTTTGCCCCCCCCCCCCAGGCCTACAATTTGAACAATCTTGGTAGAGGACCGATAGATGAAGCTTTATGCTAAATATCAAAGACTAGGGCCTTCTCGTTTCAGACGAGAAGATTTGTTAATGGTTTCCCTACAGAAGTATATGCAAAGCCAGTTGGTCCCGGGGCTGGGCCTTCTTTGGCCCAATGTGGGACCTTCTTATGTCGCAGGGCTACACTTTGAACACTCTTAGTTGAGGTCCCCTATATGATGCATAATACCAAGCATAAAAAACCTTCTGGTTTCAGACGAGAAGCTTTTTAAAGGGTTTCCCTATATATCTATATAAGTCTTTGTTAAACCGGTGGGCCCCGGGCGGGGCCAGTTTGGCTCTCAGACCTATAATTTGAACAATCGTGGTAGAGGTATAATAGTCCAGTAGATGAAGCTTCATACTAAATATCAAAGACCAGGGATTTCTCGTTTCATGCAAGAAGAATTTAAAGGTTTCTTTTGTATAAGTCCCTGGAAAATCGGTAGACCCCGGGGTTGGGCCATCTATAATATGAACAATCTTGGTAGACGTTCACTAGACGAAGCTTCATACTAAATATCAAGGACTTGAGCATTGCAGTTTCAGAGAAGAAGATTTTTCAGTAAATTAAAGTAAATTTGGCTCCGGAGACCTAGATGTTCAAAGGATTGGAACCATTGTAACAGCTTTGAAAGGGGGACCCAAAGGACCATTCCTGTGAAGTTTGGTCAAAATTCAATCAGTGGTTTAGGCCATGTTGTTTGAAGAAATGTTTACGCATGGACGGATGCACACACGCACGACGGGCGACGGACAAAACAGGATCACAAAAGCTCTCCTCCACTACGTGACAGGTGGGCTTAAAAGACAGAATAGTTTGCACCTGAGTACTCGTATTTCAGGAGCATAAATAAGATTCTAAAGCCCGTTTCTCATGTGCCTGACCAACTATTTTATAAAGACCTTGTCCAAAGAATTAGTCATTGTCATGTTCAAAGCTATTGCCTTTGACAACTGGTGCCATTAGTTCGTGCTGTTTAGCATTATTATTTTGTGTGTGTGTGTGTGTGTGTGTGTGTGTGTGTGTGTGTGTGTGTGTGTGTGTGTGTGTGTGTGTGTGTATGTGTGTGTGTGTGCGCGTGTTTTGATGGATGGCACCAGATTGAAACGTTGAATTCGACGGTTAGATATACATGTAGCGAGATGGGTGTGTAGTGTCGTTAATGTAGCATTCGATATTATTGAGTTATTTTCGACAGAGACAAGTCACATGGGCAAAAGTTCCATTTACTATTACGAGTTATAAGACGTTGGTAAAAGCAGGAACGAGTTTGAATCCTATGAATGCGTTGAATCAGTCGCAATACCATCATAGTTTTTAATTTATTTTTAAAGAACGTGTCTAAACAATAGGTGATCTAAAACAATTTAACTGCAATGGACAGTCAGTATTGAACTAATAGCGGGCTAGATACATCAACAATCTGTCTATATTTGTTTGAATTTTAGCTTTAACAATCAAACAAAATGGATGATGAGCTAAAATGCATTGCCAATATATTACAGTTTGTGAGACCATTAATTGTCAGTGTTTCGAAAAGATTGCGAAGCAAGGGTATGGGACGTTCAAATTATTTGAGAGCTGTGGTATCCATACGCTGGAAATGTTTCTGTTATTTCTTACTGATTCAGTGTGGATTTATTATTTATTCATTTTATGTCACTATGGAGATGAAAAGCGAAAATGAGGCACCAGATTTTGTTCATACATTTTCAAGTACAAAATTCGAACACAAAAGTACGAAAGTGATATTGGCATGGACGCCATTTTGGTTCCAAGATTATTGGTGTGACATGACGGAAAATAGTCCCGAAGTGTCCCGATGCGCGGATAAATGTAAAATCACGACGGATAAACGCCGTCTAATAGAAAGCGATGCAATTGTATTCCATTTACCAGATCTTCTTCCATGGACTGCGTTGCCGAGGACTAGAAGGCCTGAACAAATCTGGGTATTGTACAATCTGGAACCTCCCCCTAGACAGATTTGGTATATGGGAGGGGGCATATGGCGGAATGTGTTCAACTGGACAATGTCATATCGACAGGATTCGACGGTTTTCGTACGACCGTATCACGGATATGAACCATTAACGAAGGCACAAAAAGTGAGATCCACGTACAGCAATGTAAATTTTCTTGCAAACAAAAATAAATTCGCCATAGCAACAATCAGTGATTGCTATGACGATGCCGGAAGATATAAACATATCTATGAGTTACACAAATATATTGATATTGACATCTATGGGTATTGTGGAACGAAATCCTGTCGTCAGTGGGGAGAAGACTGTGAGAAAACAATAAGAGACTACAAGTTTCATTTGGCTTTTGAGAATGCCTATTGTCAGGATTATATAACTGAAAAATACTGGGAGGCCCATATGAGAAAATTGATACCGGTGGTCAATTGGAAAACCGATCCTGCAAATATAGTCTTTCCACGTTCATATATTAATATTTTTGACTTTCCAGATATTAAGTCTGTAGCCGACTACATGATAAAGGTATCTAAGAATAAAACTTTATATAACAGTTATTTTGATTGGACCAAGAAGTTTAGAATGAATTGTCACTGCGGCTGTCATTGGTGTACGCTTTGTGATAAATTACACGCTAAAAATACACCAGCGCAAGTAATAACGGATCCAATGGGATGGGCGTCACAAGACACGTGCAAAATGTTTTCGGTGAGTAGTCACTCTTACATCCGCACTTTCAACACCATTGGCGTAACGCCCATTACGCATATTACATGCACGCATGTGCGTAATGTAAAATATTTGCAATAAAGAGAATCACCTAAATAAAAGGAGTTTCAGTCACATATTGTAGGGGCTGTTCTTAATAGAAAAAATTCGCTCCCCTTTGGATCTTCGGGCCCGAATGGGCATCTCCGGGCCCAAATGGCTACTATTCTGGTAAAATTTCCGTGATATTTTTCTTATTTTTTTTTACTGCAAACATAGGTTTTGGGCTCTCATAAGGACCGCCTCATAGAGGCGGTTCTAATGAGCACCCACAACCTATGTCTTTGGTCAGAAATAAGAAAAATAATACATACCCCCGTAAATCGCAGTTTTTCTCTATATAATGTGGGGTTTAGGTGTGTGTGTGTGTGTGTGTGTGGGGGGGGGTGTTTATTTCACGGACTTGTTCACGTGATGAAATACTTTCCTTTGAGAGTAGCCCTCATCTACGGAGGGGCTTTCATATTTTACACTTGCATTACTAGTGAAAAAAATATCTTTCTGTAAATGTTTTTATTTTGAGCCTGTGACTGATTTTCTTTGGTCGATTGTTTTATCAATCGAACCAAAGTTACTAAGAGCGGTAGCTTATGCTACTGATGTCAATGTGGTTACCACTGATTTGCACTAAATCCAGATAACGTTATTTTTAGCCTCGCTATTCTTATCATTGTGAGATCAGGGTGAGCCCCGCCAAGCGAACTTGGGTCTTCGAGCATTCCGTCATGACAAATTTTAACTGCGCATGCCCAGCCATTCAGAGGGGCCAGTGATATGGCTTTCTGTCTGAAGGTTCCTCTTGATTCACTGCTTGTACGAGCGAGCAGAGAAGGTTCTGGCGAGACTGCGCGGATGCGCAGGCTCGCCTGAACCTTCGCTGCTCGCATAGGCGATAAGTACCAAAATCGCTTGACGGGGCCCAGGGTGGTGTGTTTAGAGGGTTTCTGAATCGGGATCATGTATCCGATATGAAAAACAGTGCAGACCAAGATCAGATGCCGCATTAACCGGCGACTGATCTGGGTCTACGCTTTTAGCTTAAGGTATAAGCTTTTAAGGTTATACGAGACGTCTTCGTCCCCGTTTAGCAACATTTTCTCAGCTTACCCTCAAACCAGTGCTGTCCATGCTTTGATTAAAACCTTGTACCACGGCATTTTTAACAAGTTGCCACACAGCTATTACATTTGGCATTCATTATACTCCTGACAAGATCTTTTACTTGTACCAATGGGCCGCGACATACCAAAGTCGTTAAAAATGGTACTAGCTGCTCCTCGCTTGGCACTCAGATTTACGGGGTAGAGCTAGGACTGGTCGACCCAGTGTCAGGATAATGTGACTGGGTGTGGTATCATGGAATGTGTCTGGGACATGATACTTCAGTGAGGCAGCACTATAAAAGTGAGCATTGAGCTCCCTGTCGCAACCAGACACCGTCGTGATATGACTGAAAAATTGTTGAAAGCGACGTTAAACCCGAATTCACACAAACACACACTTGTACCAATGATTTCGATCACATGACTTTAACTGTGACACGACATATACCGATTTTAGAGAAAATCGAAAAGATATTCCTATTATTATTCTTGATCCGACGTTGTGCATTACGATAACACGCACGCCTAATTATACAAATACAATGTAAATTCGACCGCCGAAAGAAAAAAAAAAAAAAAAATTCTAGATGAAAAATTGTGACAATTTTCTTATTTCTGCTCAAAATATAGACTGTGGGTACTCGTTAGAACCGCCTCGATGGCACAAAATGTAGAATTAAACGTGTGCCTACGATGGTGCAGAAGACCAACTCGCAATATATTTGCTGACCTGTTTTCTTTTTTAATTCTTATCATGCTGTTTACGACAACCCCCATCTTTGGAAACAGTGTAGATCCTGATCAGATGGCTTCTAAAGAAGCCATCTGATCAGGATCTACACCGTTTGGCATTCAGTTTATGATTTTGTAACAATAAATTACATCTATTAATTTGATTGGTTGATAGGAAGAAATGGGTGTGGCTTAACTGAATATTCAGCAGGAGAAGGGTTAAATACAAGTACCGAATTACAGTACGATACACTCCTGAGGAGAAAATTCTTTCCTTTAATTGTAAACCCCTTTTTTCGGTGGGACAGTGCTTATAGAAAAGCAAACAGGAAGTCACGAAAGTTGTCCCCCTTAAAAAAACATTACGGAAAATTGTAACAAGTGATCCCAACCCTTACGAGTAGACAAAATATTGATGAGGATTTGGTTTGGTCCCATTTAACATTGTTAATGTCTGGTCGAACAAGTCAGTTTACTTATCCACTCTTTATACGCAAGACCTAAACCGTTACAGTGCCCATTCCTTCGACAACTGCCCTTCTTGAATCAACGGAAGGACCAAAATGACCGTAGAAGGGATTTCATGACCGGTCTTCGCGAAAGAATATTGCCGAGACGGCGAGGATCGAAGCCGCGACCCACTAATCACCTATCCGCCGAGAATCCGACTGAGCCACAGACTCGGGCTCAGCTAAGGTGGACGACCTTACATTTCGAAAACACGCCTATACAAATATATTGTAAATACCGCTGAAAAAAAAACACACAAAAACTTTAAGATGAAAAATTGTGATAGTTTTCTTATTTCTGCTCAAAATATAGATTGTGGGTACTCCTCAGAACCGCCTCAACGAGGCGGTTCTAACAAGTAACCACAATCTATATTAAGAAATAAGGTTTACTCCCGTTAACCCAAGTTTTACTAAATAAAAGTCGGGTTCAATGGGGTAAAAACTGTATAGGCGTGTTTTCGCGATGGAGGCAGTTCTAACGAATACCCCAATTCTATATTTTTGAGCAGAAATAAAAAAAAATAATTATATTGTTTACCCCTGTAAACCGTTTTTTTTTTTCTTTATAAGAGTGAGGTTTAAGGGGGTCAAAATTATATAGGCGTGTTTTCGTGATGGTTTAACAAACAATGGCTCGAACTACTATTATCAAAGACAAAGATTCATGGTCATAAAGCTGTCGAGCCATTGAAAAAAAATAGAAATAGATGCCCAGGAAGATTGCAGCCTACCAATGGCACCAAAAGGAAGAGTAACTTGCAATGAGGAGAACGAAAAAAAATCACAAACAGCATAGCAACAAGCCCCCGCTTTCCCACACATTTCGCAAACACGCCTATTCATATACATTGCTATCTTTATCGCCGTAAAAATGAAAATTTTATGATGAAAAATTGTGATATTTTTCTTATTTCTGCTCAAAATATAGATTGTGTGCACTCGTTAGAACCGCCTCATCGAGGCGGTTCTAATGAGTACCCACAATCTATATTTTAGAGCAGAAATAAGAAAAATAAGGTATACCCCCGGAAGCCCCAGTTTTACTATATAAAAGTGGGGTTCAAGCGGGTCAAAATTATATAGGCGTGTTTTCGTGATGAGAGCTGATTGAGTTGCAACAGCACAATACATAAATAAATAAATAAATAAATAATACGCAACCACAATTTCGACATCATCACGTTAACAAACCCGTGAAATGGGCAACCCCCAAACCCCAGTTTATAGAGAGAAAAATGGGGTTTACGGGGGTATACATTAATTTCTTCTTATTCCTGATCTAAGATATAGGTTGTGGGTTCTCGTTAGAACCGCCTCGGGGCTGTCTGACGAGTACCCACAACCCATGTTTGCAGTATAAATAAGAAAAATATCACGGATTTTCATCAGAAAAGTAGCCATTTTGGAGATGTGAAAAAAATGCACGATGTCGCGCGGGTGTGTTATCGTTATGATTGTATTTGAAATTGTTTTGTTTTTCGTACATTGTTTGTGCCCTTTTTGTTATTTTTAAATATTTTTTTCTTTTCATTTTACAGATTCCAAACTTCATCGGACGAATCCTTAGACGATGGTTATTCAATTTCGGACTCTACTCTTACGAACACTCATGACGTCACTGTCACATGTTCATGTACATGCACTGTGATGAACACAAATATATGCACTAAATACGCTTGTGAACTTAGTTCATCCAGGGAAAAAAAGTTTACAAGGGAATACATGATTGTTTTCTTGTTTCCTGCTACCACGCAACAGCGGGCCAACGTCGGACCGACAGCAATCGTATCGCTGTCGGTCCGACATTGGCCCGACTTTGGTCCGTTAATCATTGCTGGTTGGATGTTTTGCTAAAAACGTAGAAATTGTGCATTCGTTAGAATCATCTCGATGTGGATTCCGGCCCCCGCCAACTGGGGCTTGAAGAAATAGATGGACTGCATGATCCACGCAGAGCTGAAACCGACCGCACACGAGAACTGGTAAACCGCTCAGAGGATCTGAATAGAAGTGAAGACAATGATCAGGAATCGATACAATTTACCCACAGCTCCCATCAGAGACACCAAAGGGAAAGAAACACAAACACGAAACAACAGACCCTAATGGAAACACCAATAGCGGAAAGCCAAAAAGACAGCAACTGTTGCATTCTCACAAAATGGCCAATTGGCCATCTAAAAGAAAATAATATAAGCGATACAGACCCTCAAAGACAAACCATAACAAAAATAAACCGCGACAGAAGAACCGCCTTGGAACGGTCAGTAAAACGAATTCCACTGGGGGGCTTAAATCGATTTTCATTGGCCACAATCCTGGCCCTTGTTTCCGTCGAGATTTAGACAAATTATTTGTTCAGTCCGTATGATGGCCTCCTAACTCATCAGTGCAAAATCTCCGTGAACACAAAAATCAAACAATCACAGAGATGAAACCACGGTGAGGACTCGACAGCAAGTAACCACTGAGATGCTGAAGCAAAAGAAAACCAACAATTAGACTCCGATGGACCTGACCAGAGACAGGTAAGCCTGCCCAGGTAAAGCAGTGCGAGTCGGACCGCCCATATTGGTTTCATTGGGCGACAGGGTTTGAAATGTAATTTCATCTCAATGTCGGGTAAAAGTCCCATAAAATTGGAAGCAACGTCTCCAAAATGACCCATACAGGGCTGACGTGGACGTCAAACCTCAAATCAAACAAACAAACAATGTGGATTCTCAAACAAACACTCTTAATCTATGTGTGTTGAGATTATTGTATAGAGAACCGAAGAACATTACGCTAACACGCCCGTGCGACATAGTGCATTTTTTTCGCATCTCCAAAATGGCTACTTTTCGGATGAAAGTCCATGTTATTTTTCTTATTTATGCTTCAAATATAGGTTGTGAGTGCTCGTTAGAACCGCCTCATTGAGGCGGTTCTAACGAGTACCCACAACCTATATCTTGGAGTAAAAATAAGAAAAAACAGTGTTTACCCCCTAAACCCCAGTTTTCTCTATTCAAAGTGGGGTGTAAGGGGGTGTTCATTTCACGGAATTGTGCACGTGATGAAATTGCCACTTTAAGAGATGTAATGCACCGTCTACCAGTCTGAGCAGATCTGGATGTCTTTGCCTAGATTTGACGCAGTCCACAGATCACGGAAAGAACCATTAGGACTATTGCTTTACTTTACAGAAATACAATACTTAAATGAGTTGGGACAGGCGAAAATGGATCTTCGGACGTGTGTGTGCGCACAGTGAGGGTACAGCCAACATGTGCATCCAGCCAGTCACATGATAGACGTTACAGAAACGAAATAAAATGATAATTTTTCTGTAATTAAACCACTTATTACATTAACACGCCTATACAAATACAATACTTGTAAATTTTACCGCCGAAGAAAAGACAATTTTCAGATGAAACATTGTGATATTTTTTCTCATTTCCGCTCAAAATATAGACTGTGGGCACATTGGAGTACCCATAATCTATATTTTAGAACAGAAATAAGAAAAATAAGGTTTAACCCTGACTACCCCAGATTTACAATATACATTTCGATAAACACACTCGTAAGACATAGTGCATTTTTTCACATCTCCAAAATGGCTACTTTTCGGATGAAAATCCATGATATCTTTTTTATTTATACAGCAAGCATAGGTTGTGGGTGCTCGTTAGAACCGCCTCACTGAGGCGGTTCTAACGAGTACCCACAACCCATGTATTGGATTAACAATAAGAAAAATAATGTTTACCCCCGTAAACCCCAGTTTTCACTATATAAAGTGGGGTGCAAGGGGGTGTTCATTTCACGGACTTGTTCACCTGATGAATGTGGGGTTTAAGGGGTTCAGAATTATATTGGTGTGGTTTCGTGATGTTTGGTCTTCGAACAGTCCCAAAGGTGGTCTTGTACTAGAGAGACCTCTGGGTGTAGAATTAAAATGAAAGAATAACTGAAATCTTTTTAACTCTCTCGGCGCACTAGTCGAACCAATTGAAGGGAAATTACTGCTCAAGTATGCCGCAAATCATTTTTTACCTTACACAAGAATAGCTTTTACAAAAAGGTAGGTCTACACTAATGTGAATGTCTAGAGTTGCAAGTTTATCCCAGAAATGTGTTTTATACAATTTACTGTTTTTGACAATATTCTAATTGCCAGTCTGCATTCAGGATCCTGCCGACTGAAGTATAATGTCTGAACTATGAAAGTGGCAAATGCAGTAATTTTTGCAAAAAGTACTTTTTCATCTTTAAAAAGGCGCTCGTTTAACTTCAATATGTTTGTAACATCTTATCAAATGGAATACTTGAAAACTGTTTGAGAAGTTAAGTAGACATCTTTCCTACACTTTATTGAAGACTAATTTAAGATTGACCCCAAAAATTTGCTTACTGCGATGTAAGTGTTTAGCTTACAAGAACTGGAGGCTCCTTGGGAGCTTATAGGATAGGTAGTTGTCCGTCATGGTCGAGTGTGTGCAGATGTACATTTTGTATTTGCCTGTACACATATGACAACACATATGGGCTTGTACAAGTGTGAAAGCAATTCTGTGCTAGAGCTCTGCCTGTGTGCATCTTTTGTGTGGAAAGCTTATACTTGTTATGGGTCGTTTTATCTTCTTGTGAAAGCTTATACATGTTGCATAAATATAAAGGTCAACCTGTATTGAGAGTAACTAATGGCTCTACTTCCGCGTTAAACCCCCACATGTTTAATGTCTACGCCCACGGGCGTAGTGTTTTTTTACAATATTTTTTTCGGCCCTTTTAAGATTATTTCACTTATTTCGACCGATCGTTAATCAGAGGTGAGCGAAAACAGGAGTACCCGGAGAAAACCACCTGAACTTCCATTGCAGAATATGGCGTCTCACATGTGACCCGAGCAACCCTCGAGTGACAGCGGCAAGAGACTTAATTATTAAGAGTCATCGCTCGTATTCTCTAGGTCACGCATGCCCATTACGGGTCAAGTGGTAGAAAATGACAGAGACTAAAGATAAAATTGGCGCTTGGAGTTATGTTTAAAATTGTTCAAAGAAGAATCGTCCCGCAACCACGCCTATATAATTCTGACCCCCTCGAACCCTACTTTTATATAGTAAATATGGGGTTTATAGGGGTAAACGTTATTTTTGTTCTTAATTCTGCTCAAACACATATATTGTCGGGGCTCGTTACAATCGCCTCGACAGGGCGGTTCAAACGGGTACCCACAATCTGTGTTGTGAGTAGAAATACGAAAATTGTCATATTTTTTATCTGAAAATTTCCATTTTTTGATGTTAACCATTGTCCTGCTGAATATTTGAATATGCCACACCCACTACTGTTTATCAACCAATCAGATTACTTAGTGCAATTTATTATACCCCCACAAATGAAATTTGGGGGGTATATAGGAGTGAGCTTGTCGGTCGGTCGGTCGGTCTGTTGGTCTGTTGACTTGGTTTCCAGACGATAACTCAAAAAGCGCTTCACCGATTTTTATAATTGTTGGTACACTGATGTAACATCATAAAATACAGGTCAAGTTCGATTTCCACTACAATTCGTCAATTTTCGACATAGTTATGGCCCCTTTCAAGTGAAAAAATTGCAAAATGCCGCTGATGTACTATCAAGGCAGTTTTTGTGGGGGTATTCATCACCTTTAGTGATAGCTCTAGTTGCAACAAATTCACAAACTGAATGACAAACAATGTAGATCCTGATCAGATGGCTTCTGAAGCCATCTGATCTAGATCTACATTGTTTGAAAGATAAGACATATCTTGAATCAGCAGGAAGGTTAAAATTCTCAATATATTTGAATATAGTAATATTTAGCGGAATTGCACTCAATATGTCGGCGTTCTCAAGGCAAGATGAGAAACAGTACTAATATTGTTTAACCCACTGTATACTAGTGGACCCTTCCATTGCTATATGTTGGACAAGTCCACTTTTCATATAAGGGATGCCAGGCCTATTTATTTGTTTTATTCTATTTTTGACGAAAACTCTACAGACCCTGATCAGACGCCGCGTTCTGCGTGATGTGGGCCTGCACTGTTTGCCAAGATATCTCTTTAGTGATTTCCTGCATAACTTCAATGAGCCGCTACAGGCTACGGCATGTCTCTAGGCATGCGCGGGGACAATATGGATAAAACCGGCATTCGCATTCAGTCGGTGTCTACTCTAACAAAGCACAATGCATATTGTTTGTACATTCTATAAAAAAACACCTTGGGACTGCCCAAAAGCGATCCTTAAGGCCACTTTTGGATAGTTCCAATTACGTTCTCTCACTAGAGGACACTTTTTGCCGAAACAAAGAAGAATGAAATAATATCTGAAACCTTCACATATGACTTTAAAAGAAAAATCTAGTTGGTTTGACCTGAGGATTTACGTCCCCATCAACACTATTAAGGTTATTTTGGAGACGTTGCTTACATCTCAAGCCATAACGCATTATCAAACCAACTGGATTTATATGCAGGGACGGTCCGACTCGCATCACTTTGACTTGGCAGGCTGAGACATTCCAAGCGGTTTACCAGTACTCATGGGTGGTCGAATCAGCCCTGCTTGGAAGTACCATGTCCCCAAGCCCCGATGGGCGTTTAAGGAAGAATTAGCCCTAAATTTAGCAGACTTTCAATGAAAATGTTTGCGATCGCAAGGCAAGAATAGGAACCATGATCCTGATTATTTTGTCATAAACCATAACGAGAACAAGTCCGTGAAATGAAGACACCCCCCTTCTAAACCCCACTTGCTATAGAGAAAACTGGGGTTTATGGGGGTTTCAGAGAAAACGTATTTTGAAATGTCAATGGACCTGCAACCCAAGTGAGCTTTGGCAGTAGTCACTAAATGACCTCAACTTTTAGTATTCATAGACATGTATTTTGAACCTTTTCTGGTGCCAAAGACTACAACATATTACAAACAATGCACTGCTTTACCGTTTCCCCGCTGAAAAGCCTATGGAACCACATTTGGCCTTGACATAAAATAGGCCCCATACCAAGTTTCAAGACAATCTGCCTAGCGGTTCTGGAGAAGACGATTTTTACCATATTTAGGCATTGTGGACATCATGATCATACATATACAACCTGGACCATTCAATTTGTTTTCTTTCTTTCAATGTCGCAAGGCTGCATATATAATTTAAATGTACTTGGCCAAGTGGTTTCAGAGAACATGTATTTTGAAATGTCCATTGGCCTGCAATCCACGTGACCATAGGCCAATGTCACCGGAAGAGTTTAACCTTTAGCATTCATAGACATTCATTTTGTACATGTACATATTCTCATGTCATAGGTAACAATATTGCTCGAAAAAGGCATTGTTTTACACTTTTTCCATTGAAAAGCCTTAGGAACCAAATTTGGTCTTGGCATACAATAGATCAAAGTCAACCTAAGGTAACCATATTTGCAAACTTGGAACTAAGTACAGTAGAACTTTGATGGCTCGAACACCGATGGCTCGTTTACCATGGCTGAGTCGAACCCGTTCTTGAGTCCCTCGGAAAGTCTATCACATAATAAAGAGTGCGGGATAACTGAAGAGATTTTGGAATTGTATCTTGACAATGTATGCTGTGTGTTCTCATTAGAATCGCCTCGATGAGGCGATTCTAATGAGTACACACAGCATACTTTTTATTATAGAAAGTCGAAAGCTGTCCCAAAATTCACCTTGATATGCCTCCTGGGGAGTAATCCTCAGTGACTCGAACTACCCCAGTCTCGAACAGATTTCCATGGTCCCAGAGGTGTTCGAGCCATTGAAGTTCGACTGTAGTACTTAGTCACCAGATGCTACATACCAAGATTCACAACAATCGGCCCAGTGGTTCTGGAGAAGAAGATTATTTAAGGTGTTTACCGTAATTGGGCATGACGGCCATCTTTGGCATGTGACCCGGACCATATTTGTAAACTTTCGTTCCCCCATTGCGAGGGGGCTGCAAATGAAATTAAATTGAAATTGGCAGAGTGGTTTCAGAGAAGAAGACCTTTGAAAATGGTGGACGACGGACGGAAGCCTAACATCCCATAAGCTCCCCCGGAGCCTTTGGCTCAGGGGAACTAAACATAACACTGGTTTTCATCAGAAAAGTAGCCATTTTGAAAATGTGAAAAAAAATAAACAAATAACAAACAATACTTTATGTCGCACGGATGTGTTATCTTAATGTTTCTATATGTTTTCAACAACCAATTTCCACCAGTAGGAGAGCACCATTGGAACTTTTTAAAAGAGAACTTTAAACAGTTCCAATGATGGTCCTAATACAGGCATTTCATGTAAATTCAGATAAATAGCAATCCGTTCATAGCAAGCACAGGTGTCTGATTGCGTGTATGTGTAGGCCATCTGAACACTCCCCTGACTCTCTAAATTGACACAATGATTACGAAAACACGCCTATACAAATACACTGAAAATCTTACCGCCGTAAATATGAAAAATGTAAAAATGAAAAAATGTGATTTTGTTCTTATTTCTGCTCAAAATAAAGATTGAAGGTACTCGTTAAAACCGCCTCATCGAGGCGGCTCTAACGAATACCCACACTCTATAGTTAAGAACAGAAAACATAAAAATAATGTTTTCCCCTGTAAATCCCATTTCTACTATAAAACGGTGGGTTTCAAGGGGGTCAAAACTATATTGGCACGTTTGCGTGATGTTCGGTTTTCGAGGTTTAATGTTATATGACACTTAAAAGACTGTAAGCGTTTTTCCACTTGCATGTACTATTGTTTGCAAAAATATATATCATTCAGTCAGCTTGTTTTCCATTTAAATTCATCGCAATTGATTCTTCATCTATTAAGATCGCCATAATTGTTTTCATGCATGGCTTTTTGTGACCTTTCGTGTATGTATTTGGGTTGGGGCATCTGAAGATTGTTGTGAAAATACATGCCGACTTCATGGAGTGCCTGGGGTGACCACAGGCCTTCAGCACCAGAGTTTCACTGACGCTGGGATCCGAGCAGTCCAGCTCCAGTCAGGACCAAGAAGACAGCACAAAGATTACATCAAGCAGCGCCACCAGCGTCACGACAGTGACAACATTTACAGCAACCATCACCTACCAGAGACCGCAGGCAACCAGCTCCGAACCCACACCCGCGCTACGAAGACCGACGCCCCAACCAACGCCTAAACCAACGCCGTCATCACCAGAGCCCATTCGACCAGCTTCAACAAAACAATGACCGCAGCCCGAGGAACGGCCCAATCCAGCAGACAACGCCCCATCTCCACAGAGAGTCCACCCACACCGAAACTTCAACGACGCTCGTCACCTGCACCAGAAACAAGACCCATAGTCACAGCCGGGGACAAAGAATTCATCAGGATACTCCCCAACTTACACCAGCCATGGCAGGAAAAATATCACCTGGGTTGAGCCTGGTTGGTCGTAGGCGACCACGATCCCACCGCCATTCTAGAACTGCAACACCTTAAACGACCCGAGGATACTATCAGCGTGGACCTGCCCGTATACGCCACCAAGACACCCAAGATGCCAGCCTTCGTGATATATAAAGGACCCACCTCCAAATACTACGACGAGCAAAGATACAGCAACTGCGAAATACTAACAAAAGTGACCCCCACTCAACAACAACAACAACAAAAAAGAACCAGAAAGTTCCAAAACACAGTTCATAGTGTTGATGATGACGGCGGGAGTATGCATACGGAGAGTCCAGCCTGCCTAACCCTGTATGGGGCTGCAATCGTGAACTTTCGGTCGCATGTCCGAAAACCCTGTTTACCATGTGTACTGCAAGGCTACTTCATGTGTAGGCAGTCTGATGCCAATCGCGCGGTCAAAAGAGAGAGCAACATGACCTAGTTTGCTCGAAATCGCAATTTGCAGCCGAAAAAAGCATTGATTTCTTTGTTGCTTCGTGCCTACTTTTGACCTAGCGTTCAAAATTCAAAATTGCAGTGCTTCTTTTTACTTAGGGGAGGGAATTGGCAGATCAGAACGATTTGTGTTTCGCTGACCACTGCTGCGATCGCAGCAAAGTAGCACTAAAACATAGCCTTCTTGTCTTCCTCCTTAACCAAGGCCAGACAAGCACTGGCTGTGGAACACGATTTACCATGTTCCATAGCCGCGACTGACAGCCCACAACATTTTGGAGACTCCTTCAAAAAACACTGTCACTTACAGACCACTTTCACCTTTATTGCACCGTGATTGAGGCGAGAGGAGTTAACCGGAATTATTGTACAACTCCATGCGGAAGCTTTTCAGTAAGTGGGAAAACCAATCCTGGACATTGTCTTGGGGTAGCCCCGATGTGCTTAAAGAGCCCGGTTACCTTAAAACCCTGTTTCAGTCAGTCAGACCTAGTGTATTAGAGCACACCCTCTTCATTAGGTCTCACACCGCTGATCCTGGCTTGGGTCATATGTGAGACGCCAAGATCTGGAACGGAAGGTCAGGGGGGTTTTCTCCGGGTACTCTGGTTTTCGCCCACCCGTAATTAACGATCGGCTCGATATGAGTGAATTAATCTCGAGAAGGCCCGTAACACCAAAACAAACAAGCAAATAATTTATATAATTATACTATATAAATTATTATTTATTAGAATGTATTTCATACTGCATGTGTTTGAAAACATACATCAGCGTTCATACTTCTTTTAAATCGCACATTATTCAAGACACCGCCCATTATAACATGTAATAAACTATGCTCTACTTTTCATGTTCCTTCGAGCACTGGGAACTGATTATCATACGTTCGATTCGGGTCGTGCACTTGCAGTCACATTACGAAAACACGCCTATACAAATGCATTGTAAACTTTACCGCCGAAAATACGAAAATTTTACATTGAAAAATTGCGATTTTTTTCTTATTTCAGCTCAAAATATAGATTGTTAGCATTCCGCCTCATCAAGGCGGTTCTAACGAGTACCCACACTATTTATGGTAGGGTGGAAATAAGAAAAGTAGGATTTTTTTCTTCTAAACCCCAGTTTTACTATATAAAAGTGAGGTTCAGGGGTGTCAAAAATGTAGAGGTGTGTTTTCGTGATGAGTTGATTTTAGAACGGAGTGTATATTTGCAGGATTAGACACTATAGTCAAACATATCCCTTAAAACTATTCACTAGGGTCTTGTCGAAAAGTTTGCCTTAAATGTTATGTTTGTTTTATAAGCCTATTAAGATAATCGAAAATAAAACAACTGTTGTAAATAGCTTACGATAAACTAACAATGGGTTGGTTGGATAAATTATTAGGCAAGCTATGTCTGGTTCATAGGATGGCCGGCGCTTTCAATATGATACACACTTTATTCCTTGCGCTAATAAAAATTGAAGTGAAGGCAATGCATTACGACAACACACCCGTAAGGCATAGTGCACTTTTTCATATCTCAGAAACGGACATTTTCTGATGAAAATTTGACATTTTTCTTAATTTATTTCCAAACATAGGTTATGGGTACTCGTTAGAACCGCCTCTAACGAGTACCCACAACCTATGTCTTGGAGCAGAAATTCGAAAAATAATATATATCCCCGTAAACCCCAGTTTTCTCTATATTAAAAGGGGTTTAGGGGGTGTTCATTTCACGGACTTGTTCATGTGATGATCAGGGATCGATACAATTAAGCCACAGCTCCTATTAGAGGCGCCAAAGGGAAAGAGCACAAACATGAAATAACTTGACCCTAATGGAAACATCAATAGTTACTTTCCCGCAAAATTACCAGTCGCTATCTCTGTAACACTGTTCATATCTTTGTAAAAAAAAAAAAATAGGCTTAGAACTTCTATGCAAATTACCAATACTTGGGCGATTTTTTTAAAACATTGAAATTTATCCTTAGTCTAACAGTATTTTACTAAGACATATATACCTCATAGATACCCATAAGTTACGTAAAATTAGTTTTCTGTCAATCATTATAACGTAATTACCTTTTGGATCCGTATGTTATTAGAAGGTCGTAATTTAGTGGGCGTGGTTTAGAATGCATTAAAGTTGGTTAGCATATTTCCTGGATGTTTTATGAGTTAATTTTGGATTTAAACTATGTTGATTATAGTTGAATTTGTGTACATTTATACTAAATCATTTAATTTACAGCAATCTGGCGAAGTGGCTATATAGCCGATAATTAGGTTATAATGTGTGTGTGTGTGTGTGTGTGTGTGTGTGTGTGTGTGTGTGTGTGTGTGTGTGTGTGTGTCACTTTTATAGTGCTGCCTCACTGAAGTATCATGTCTCAGACACATTAAATGATACCACACCCAGTCACATTATCCTGACACTGGGTCGACCAGTCCTAGCTCTACCCCGTAAATCTGAGCGCCAAGCGAGGAGCAGCTAGTACCATTCTTAACGATTTTGGTATGTCGCGGCCCGGGATCGAACCCGTGACCTCCCGTTCCCCGGAGCGGACACTCTTCCAACTGAGCTATCGTGGCCGGTACAATATGAGTGTGTTCCCTTAATAGTTGACAAGTAAAAGTTCTTGTAAAGCTTTTCATTTCTCATTTTCATGGATAATATTTTAGGTCGATTGTCGACCCCATGATTTGGGTTCCATTACGATAACACACCCGTGCGACATAGTGCATTTTTTAACATCTCCAAAATGACCATTTTTTCTGATGAAAATCTGTGATATTTTTCTTATAAATACTTCAAACATAGGTTGTGGGTGCTCGTTAGAACCGCCTCATTGAGGCGGTTCTAACGAGTACCCACAACCTATGTCTTGGAGCAAAACTAAGAAAAATAATGTATACCCCCGTAAACCCCAGTTTTCTCTATATAAAGTGGGGTATAGGGGGGTCTTCATTTCACGGACTTGTTCACGTGATGCGATGTTTGATTTAACGTCCCCTTCAGTACTGTATAGGTCATTTTGGAAACGTTCTTCCAATTTTGTTGGACTTTTACCCGACATTGAGATGAAATGATAACTCTAGCCCTGCAGCCCAATGAAACCAATAGGGTTCCTATGCATGGGCGTCCAACTCGTACCACCCTCCATGGGCAGGCTTAGAACGTCTATGCAGATTACCAGTACTCGTGTCCCGTGTGCGGTCAGCTCTGCCTGGAATTATCATTCAGCCTAATCCATTTCCTCGAGCCCCCGTGTGTTGGGGGTTGGGGGTTGGGGTAGTCGATCCAATGTTACTATATAAGCACAATATCTTTTTCAGTGCTAAAGTTCATATGGTTATCACTTATTATAGAAATTAGCAGAGTTAATGTTATCGCAGTAAGGTCAGCTTGTTGCGTAATAAGGTTATCTGCAGGGCCTGGGTTGGAATCATGCATGGTTTGGCATACAGTGTAGACCTAGATCAGACACCTCAGAACGCGCGTCGGATTAGGGTCTTTACTGTTTGCTTAGATTACAATAATACACAATGTACTTCAAACTGCATGTGTTGCAAAACATATAGTTGCATTAAATCAATACAGCGTATTTCTTTCATCATTATTACATGTTAGAAAACATGTTATACTTATCTTGCTCTTGTTTATAATCCAAATAGATTATGTTGTCCCGCGTGAGAACAGACACTTTGAGGCCGCTCTAACAAGTACCCACACCTGCTTCTTTGAGCAGGATTGAGAAAAATAATAAAACCCATTATGCCCCAGTTTTCTTTATAATAATATAAAGTGTCATTATGTCCCAGTTTTCTTTATAATAATATAAAGTGTCATGACGGTATATATGTACAACCGACGACGGGACCTATTTGTTCCAGCTCGATTCCTTGGTTTAAGCGTTTATTTCTTTGTATAACATAATATGGTACAATACAAATGAAGATGAATCATTAAGTACAATTATACAATGGGATTCAGAAGAAAGTCTACTGACTTGTGAAGATCTGTCTCCCATTATTGCAACAGATAATAGTACTATATTGATATGTGACTGTTAATGAAGCAAGTGACAGATTATGACTATTGTATGTTCTTGGCTGTTTGCCTAATTCATGTTGATATGTTCTATCTTAAGATAGATGGCGGCTCCACGGGGGTCGTAGAAATACCAGGTGCAAGAAAATTCACTATAAGTAATATAAGGATTCTTTACATCATTTTTTTGAAATCGCGTCAGGCTAAGATTGGCAGTAGCTCGATTCTTGACAATAACAAGATAACTTTGTTCTGTCATATAAATTTAAGAAGAAATATCGAAAATGGCACATGTTATCTAACTTTGACATTTCATACCATCACATATTATATTAAAAATACAAGTCTTGTTGCCTACTTAGATGATTGTGGTTTATCTGACCTCAAAACGTTTGGTTTTGATCAAGAAGTCTTGAACAGCTAAGAATATTTGCTTGTTAGCAGAGTCTGGTAGCTCACGGTCGCCGTTTAAAAGAACATTCAGGGATGGCTGACATAAAGGTATTGTCTTATTTAGAAGTTCTTGTCGTAAGTTGACATATCGTGTACAAAAAAATAAGAAGTGCTGTGTATCTTCTATAGCCCCACATACACATAGCGGGCTGTCAACAATATTTTTTGAGAAAAGATGTTGGTTGAGTGAACTACATTTCGTTCGTAGACGGGCATGGTATATTTGTCCAGGCCTATTTCCATCGCAAAAATATTTCGGTGGTACAAAAAGATTTGCGTTGAGATGTCGTTTGAAGGAGGAGAGAGAAGGCGAGTTTCTTATCTCATCTGGTAGACTGTTCCAATCACGGGTAACAGATGGTAGGAAAGATTTATAGTAGAGCTGCGAATTCGCGTGTATAGTATTTAAGTTTTGTGAATTACGTAGGTTGTATGCAGTGTTGTTTCCAACTGTGTCCGATACTAAAGACGAAAGGTAATCAGGGGTTAGGCTGTTTTGCATTTTATAAAAGAGTTGTAACTTGTGTTTTTTCCTACGAGATGCAAGTAATTCCCATCCAGTTTCATGATTAAGACAATCAATCGATACTAATTTTGTCGCTCCAGTTACAATACGGGCAGCTTCATTTTGAATTTTTTCCAACTCATTTACTTCATATAAAGTACAATTATCCCAGACGACATCGGAATATTCGAGAAGTGGTCTAATAAAGGAAAAATAGATTGTCTGAAGAGAGTGTCTGTCAAGTTTAAATTTGAGCTTTCTCATAATATTTATACGATTCCATGCTTTAGTTTTTATATAATCAAGGTGCTCGTGCCAAGTACAGTCATTTGAAAAAATAAGGCCAAGATGTTTGTGAGATATAACTTCCTGTATTTGAGTTTGGTTCATAAAGACTGGAGGATGGTATGGTTTGTTCCTTTTTCGTGTAAAGATCATTGATTCGGACTTTGCTGGGTTGAATTAAACAAGCCATTGTTTCGCCCATTCGTGAATTTTCAAAAGATCGTTATTCAACTGATAAGCTGCTTCAATTGGGTCGTCCACAATAATGTAAAGACTTGTGTCGTCCGCAAAAAGCCTAATAGAAGAGTGAATGTTTTCAACAATATCGTTAATGTATACAAGAAATAAAAGTGGACCAAGAATAGAGCCTTGTGGAACACCTGCTTTTATTTCAGTCCAGTCGGAAGCTGATCCAGGTAAAACAACCCTTTGTTTTCTGTTTTTAAGATAGTCTGTGAACCATTGGAGAAGTGGTCCAGATATACCATTAGAAGAGAGTTTGTAGAGAAGACCCATATGCCATACTCTATCAAACGCTTTGCTAATGTCGCAGAATATAGCTCTTACCTCCTTCCCTTCGTCAAGAGCGTGACAGAAGGTATTATAGAGATCCGTTAGCTGGTTGACTGTAGAGTCGCCAGGCACAAAACCCGATTGGAGTGTTGTTATGGTATGATTTGCTTGAAAGAAGTTGAAGACCTGTTTGTGGACAATTTTTTCAAGAACTTTACCTACTGTACTTAAGAGAGATATAGGTCGGTAATTTGATATTTCAGATGGATCGTCTTTTTTAAAGATTGGCGTTACATTTGCCTGCTTCCATAAAGTTGGGACCTTTCCCTTTTCTAAAGAGAAGTTAAAGAGATCTGTGAGTGGAGTAGACAGCGGCTGAGCTAGATCTTTGAGAATTCTATTGCTAATTAAGTCAGGTCCTGCTGCTTTACCTGTAGGTAAGGAGAGAAGTATAGATTTAACGTCCTCCGCTGTAGTCCTTATTAGGTTAAGTTTATTGGGTGGATTATTGAATGTTTGTGGAAGTTGAGCATTATGTTCATTCAAATAAGTTTGCTGTGTAAAGAAATCATTCAATTTATCAGCTTTGTCTTTTTCATCGCATATGACAGTGTCGTTGCATTTTAGTGGAGGTATAGAAGATGTTTGGTCGGGCTTAATAAATGTTTAAAGAGTTTTCCACCAATCCCTTTGGCCAATGTTTGGGTCTTTAAGTTTATCTTTTAGGTTGTCAATTTCTTGTTGTTTAGCTTTTCGAATGAGCGAGGTTACATGATTTCGTATGAGTTTATAGTTGTTGAAGTCGGATTGATTTTTAGTTCGTTTGTATTTGTCATAATATCGTTTTCTTTTTCTCATAAGACGTTTAATATTTGTGGTTAGCCAAGATTTGTCAGACTTACGAACATGAACAGTTTTATTAGGTATATGCTTGTTTACAAGATGCGTAATTCTATCAGTTATATTTTGAGCGTAAGCGTGTACATCGTCGTCTTTTAATGAATTCCAATCAGTGTCGTTCAGGTCTGTAGAAAGTGTTTGATAATCACCTTGATGGTATAGGTAGATTTGTCTTTTGAAAGATGGAGAAACAATTTTATCAAAATTATAAATACAGTATATTGGACAATGGTATCTAATATTTTGATTGAGAAACGGCTCGCCAACGCCACTCAAAACCACCCTATTCTTATTTGATACTAGAAATAAGTCAATAATAGATTCAGAATTCTCTGTATGATGGGTAGGATCAGTTATAAGCTGTTGTAAGTTGAACTGCTGACACAATTCATTAATTTTCCTGTGTGAAGCCTGTTTGGATACATCAAAATTAAAGTCACCTGTGATAGTTATATTAGGTATATTAGTGTCAAACGCAAGGCCGACTGAATCTTCAATACTGGAATAAATTATGTTGTTCGAATTTGGAGGTCTATAAAAGGTAGCTAAAAGCTCCTTTCTATTATGCATTGATATTTCAATCCAAATACATTCAATTTGTTGAAGTTCAAGATCAAGTCTTCGACAGGATAAAATAGACTGACTAACATAAACACAAATGCCTCCGTGATTGTCGCCCATTCTATCACGACGGTATAAATTGAAGCCGTTCATTTTTAGTGTTTCGTCGGGTATACGCTGATCCAACCATGTTTCAGTAAGGCAAATGACATCAAAATCACTTAGTTCCGACTCTATTATGTCTAGTTTATTAGAGAGACTCTGAATATTATAGTGGACAATTGAGAATTTGTTTCTACTACCAGTACTTTCTAAAGTAGGCCCAGATGACAATGAGTTAATAGAGACATCGGAAAGCGGTCCAGGATTCTGTTCTATTCCCCCTATTAGTAGCAAAGACATTATGACAAGAAGATCAAAATAGTTAAGGTAATCCAAGCCTTTAACCTTAGCTTGACGACTGTAGTGTAGTCCTATCCGTGCCCTATAAATCTGGATTTCAATCATGTTATACAATCAATAAGGCACCGAAATAAGCTAGAAGACACGGACAGGTAAACTTGGGTGTTAACCAATCTCTTGCTACTTTGGATGTAAAAGTCTGATCCCCCGTGGAGCCTAGAAACGAGATTAACTGGAGTACATATCGAGCAAACATTCAAGAACATACACAAAAACATAAACATTATAATACGATTCCATCA
The DNA here is from genome assembly GCA_963580285.1 of Lucinisca nassula. Taxonomy (NCBI): domain Eukaryota; kingdom Metazoa; phylum Mollusca; class Bivalvia; order Lucinida; family Lucinidae; genus Lucinisca; species Lucinisca nassula. Next base: position 112,769,584 of record OY757023.1, on the reverse strand, counting down.
TCGCGTTATTAACGAATCTTTGCAATCCAGCGAAACAAATTTCAGGTTACATGGAAATCAAAGAATGTCAGTGGTTACATTTTCCCTGACTGTATATTAGACAAGGTATGAAGATGTAGTAACTAAAATTAAGTGATTTCGTCGAGCGATTTTGGTACTTATCGCCTATGCGAGCAGCGAAGGTTCAGGCGAGCCTGCGCATCCGCGCAGTCTCGCCAGAACCTTCGCTGCACGCTCTTACAAGCAGTGAATCAAGAGGAACCTTCAGACAGAAAGCCATATCCCTGGCCCTTCTAAATGTCTGGGCATGCGCAGTTAAAATTTGTCATGACGGAATGCTCGAAGACACACATTCGCTTGGCGGGGCTGAAGTCTTAATCTGCTTGTAAAAGCTTATAGAGAAGGTTTCAGTCATTACTAGCAACTAGTGTCTCCTAATAAGAGTCCATCCTCCATGTGTGGTAACAAGAAACACAACTCTCTTCAAATGTTTGTGTTATCTTTGTAAGGGTTTCCTTTCTTGCTTTAAAGCTGACAGTCGACTTTGATAGACGTCAACCCTTGCGGGCCATTTTGTGTCGTCTCCCAGAGAAAGAGAGAAAGAATGAGAATAAGCAGATGTTGTTTGTTTGATTTGAAGTTTAACGTTCCCGTCAACACTGTAAAGGTCATTTTGGTGACGTTGCTTCCAATTTTGTGGGACGTTTTCCCGACATTGAGATGACATGACATCTCAAGCCCTGTTGCCCAATGAAATCCCAGAGAAAGAGAGAAAGAATGAGAATAAGCAGATTTTGTTTGTTTGATTTGAAGTTTAACGTCCCCGTCAACACTAGAAAGGTCATTTTTGAGACGTTGCTTCCAATTTTGTGGGACTTTTTCCCGACATTGAGATGAAATGACATCTCAAGCCCTGCCACCCAATGAAACCAACAGGGTTTATAAGCATGGATGGGTCGACTCGCACCGCATTGCCTGGGCAGGCCTAGATTCTCTAAGCGATTTACCAGTACTCGTGTCCGGTCGGATTCAGTTCTGCGCGGATGCACCATGCAGCCCATTTATTTCTTCAAGCCCCGAAAATTGAGAATGTGATATTGACAGTGAACTTTGATAGATTGTGCTGGGGATTAACGATACATCAACCCTTCCGGGTCATTTTGTGTCGTCTCCCACAGAAAGGGAGAAAAGAGAGAGAATACATTACGAAAACACGCCTATACAAATACATTGCCACCTTTATCGGCGAAAAAATGAAAATTTTATGATGAAAAATTGTAATATTTTTCTTATTTCTGCTCAAAATATAGATTGTGGGCACTTGTTAGAACCGCCTCATCGAGGCGGTTCTAACCAGTACCCACAATCTATATTTTAGAGCAGAAATCAGAAAAATAAGGTTTACCCCTGTAAACCGCAGTTTTAATACATAAAAGTGGGGTTCAAGGGGGTCAAAGTTATAGGCGTGTGTTCGACAGAAAGTGAGAAAAGAGAGAGAATACGAAGTAGAACAGATAAAACCCATCACGAAAACACGCCTATATAACTTTGACTCCCTTGAACCCCACTTTTATATAGTAAAACGGGGGTTTACAGGGGTAAACCCTATTTTTCTTATTTCTGCTCAAAAATATAGATTGTGGGTACTCGTTAGAACCGCCTCGACGAGGCGGTTCTAACGAATGCCCGCAATCAATATTTTAGAGCAGAAATAAGAAAAATATTACAATTTTTTCATCATAAAAGTTTCACTTTTTCGGCGATAAAGGTGGCAATGTATTTGTATAGGCGTGTTTGCGTAATGCGAAGGACAGGTGAAAATGATTGGAAGTGTAGAAACAACAACATCCCACACCGGCTATATACCAGCTTCAAGGACAGCAGGCCTTCATCACGAAAATACTCCTATGTAATTTTGACCCCCTTGAACCCCCACTTTCCTATAGTAAAAAAGCGGGAATACAGGGGTAAACATTATTTTTCTTATTTCTACTCTAAAATACAGACAGTGGGTACTCGTTAGAACCGCCTCGATTCGGCGGTTCTAACGAGTACCTACAGGCTATATTTTGAGCAGAAATAAGAAAAATCCTCTTTATGTTTTCGTGTTTTCGGCGGTAAAGTTTACAATGTATTTGTATAGGCGTGTTTTCGTAATGTTACCTAACTGTAAGCCAATCAAGTGATGCAAGATACACGCCACCTTCGCCTCAACCAACCCGTCCCCTGAGAGTGGACGGGTTTAAAATTTCATGAAACACTTTATGGGGAGTGGGAACACCTAGCAGATTTTCTCCGCCATTTTTTAAAGGGAGAAAACTTTCGGGACTTCCTGTTCGCTTTTCTATAAGCCCTTTCCCACTGAAAAGGGGTCTACTCTTAAAGGAAAGAATTTGCTCCTCAGGAGCAAATCCTCTTCTTTAAGATCTTCGGGAGCATATTCTTTCCTTTAAGAGTTGTCCCCTATTGACATGGGAGACAAAAATACTTTGTTGTCTCCCTGAAGGTTTTCCCATTCTCCTTAAATCATGAACTTACGCTCTAGTTTAAAATCATTCCGTGTATCAGATAAAACTTTATGATGGTTTCCTGATTTATGCTACAAGCAAGGATTGTGGCTGTCCGTCCAAAGTCCCTCAATGAGGCGGTTCTAGCTAGTATCCTGGAGATAATGACGCGTATATGTGTTACAAAAAAAGTCTTGTTTAATTTTTTAACCAATTTTGTGCGCAAGATGTGAGCATGGGCACAAACAAGGAAGATAATGTTTACCTGTTAACATCTATCTTCTCTAAATAAAGCTCGATTTTCATTACTTTGTTTTCCAGTTTCCCCGTGTCGCGGGTCGTCAGCTGGTGGGGTCCCAGTGAACGAGTCCATGCTGGCACTACACCGTAGCCGTTCGGTGGTACCCCCATTTCCCGTTGCCGGTGAATAGGAAAACCATCACTCGGCTCCGGCCCGATTTTCATTACAATAACGCGTCCCACTCGCAATTAAGGCCATACGGAGACGGGACCTTGGTCATCAAAAAATCTGGAAAAGTCTGGAATCAAACTCAAGACAGTTTCCTCTGCTGAGTAGCCACCACCTTTAAGGGGAATGGGAACACCTTCAGGGGAGGAAACTCTTGCAAAAGTATTGTTCCTGAGGAGCAAATTATTTCCTTTAAGAGTGGCTCCTCTTTCAGTTGGACAGGGCTTATAGAAAAGCGAACAGGAAGTCCCGAAAGTTGTCTCCCTTTGCAAGAAAGCGGAAAAATCTCCCAGGTATTCCCGTACCCCAGAAGAAGCCAGTTTTGAAGTGTTTCCTGGTGGGCCGCTTAATGAAGGTCACTTGATTGCTTGTTTGATTTGAGGTTTAACGTCCCCGTCAACACTGTAAAGGTCATTTTTGTAGACGTTCTTCCAATTTTGAGGGACTTTTACTCGACATTGTGATGAAATGATATCTCAAGCCCTGTCGCCCTCAATGAAGGTTACACTGTACATGTATGTACATAAATCTGAGCTAGCACATGAGAAAAGAGCATTTATTGCATAGGTGAACAGCAAAAACTTTGGCAAGCCTGTACACACAGCGCAGTTTCACACAGTCCATGACGAAAACGCCTATTTAAATACAATGAACAATTTACCACCAAAATAATCATTTTCTGTGGAAATATTGTGATATTGTTCTTATTTTTGCCCAGTTATATAGATTGCGGGTACACGTTAGAACAACCTAGGTAAGGCGGTTCTAACGAGTATCCACAATCTATATTTCTGAGCAGAAATAAGAAAAATAATGTTTACTCCTGTAAACTCCTGTTTACTATATAAAACTTGGTTCAAGTGGGTCAGAATTTGAATGGGCGTGTTTTCTAGATGCTATTTTGCTCGCATACATGTAGAATCGTGAGTAGCTTAAAAGTAAGACCGTTACATGTATATGCCCAGCTCTATTATCTGACTACAAGCAGGCATTCGAAGATCGGAGAACGCTAAGCACATCATATGAACAAGTCCGTAAAATGAATGAACCCCTAAATCCCACTATATATAGATAAAACTGAGTTTTACGGGCATATTCATTATTGTTTTCTTATTTCTGAACCAAGACATAGGTTGTGGTACTCGTTAGAACCGCCTCAATGAGGCGGTTCTAACGAGCACCCACAACCTATTTTTGCAGTATAGACTAAATACGAAAATATATACGGATTTTCATCAGAAAGTATACATTTTGGACATGTGAAAACTGCACTATGCCATTTTTAACATGTGAAAAACTGCACTATGCCATTTTTGACATGTGAAAAAGTGCACGTAGCCATTTTGAACGTGTGACAAACTGCACTTTGTCGCACAAGTGTGTTATCGCAATTTCATTTCATCACGTTTTGGCTCAACGCCATATTGCCGAGGGTTTAAACCCCGTAGAACGTTATTGCTACGTAATACTAACAGTGAGATGGCGTCCAATCCGGATATAAGGCCTAAACAACAACAAAAAAGCTGTGTTTCCGCTAACATACCGAAAACGGGGATGTGTCGGTAGGTCACACATTTTTTTCATTTTTTTGTCAAAATTTTATTCGATGAAAAAAAAAAAAACAACAACAACAATAAAACGGCAAATTTTTAACTATATTACCTGAAAACATTCAAATATAACGAGGTTAAACGCATCAAGGAAACAAAAGAACATGGTTTCAAGTATTATTTGAGCTATTTTGACAGTTTTATGATTTTTTATCAAAAATGCTCGAAAATATTAAGGTCGGTAGGTAAAAAAATCTTCTGGATGGCAATAAAATTGCAGGGTCGGCACAAAAATCAGGGTCGGTCGGATTAGCGGAAACACAGCTTTTTTTTTTTTTTTTATTTTATTTTTTGTTTAGGTCAAAACAGTTTGTAAACAGTTTGCTGCGGTGATTGGGTGTGGCGACGGTATCTTCCATCTTTCCTCGCTGGGGTGTCTGACTGATATCACAGATACTTGGGGCCTGGACTCAGGTGAGTGATCATAGGCCGAACTGACCTCTTGAGATTCGATTTTTTGCACAGTTTTCCCACAGTTAAACATGACTGAGCAATAGAATAACCTGTTCAAAAAGCTTAATAATGTCTAGAAAGCTTACAAATGAAAGTACAGTCCAACCTGTATTAAGCAAGCACCTTAGGGATAATCAAAATGTGCTTGCTTAAGGCAGGTGGTTGCTTAATACAGGTGAATTTTAATTCATTTGCCTTTTTCGGGAATTAAATGCATGCTTGCTTAAGACAGGTTGCTTGCTTAATAGAGGTGGCCACTATGACAGGTTTGACTGTAGTTGTGATGGCAATATATAGCCCCCATAAAGGGGCTATATATAGCCATCACAACTACTTTCATTTGTAAGCTTTCTAGACATGATTAAGCTTTTTGAACAGGTTAGGCTAGTGCACAGCAATGTTTATTACTGAAAAACTGTGCAAAAATCGAACTTCAAGAGATCAGTTCGGCCCATGATCACTCACCTGAGTCCAGGCCCCAAGTATCTGTGACTGATATTGGCTTATAAATAGGTTGGCAAGGCCTGTTAATATTGTAGCAGGTAAGGGTAGTTGGGGAATGTTTTTATTTCTTCTGTCTGTAACTTCTTTTTATTCATTTTCGTCTTCCCCCCCCCCCCTGTCCCCTCATTGCCTCTCCCGTTCTCTGCTGACGACACAATATTACCGAACAATGTCTGACGTGTCGTTAAACTCACTCACTTACTTACATACTCAATCAACTGGATGCGTCCACGAAAACACGCCTATTCAAATACCATCAACGTCTGAAAAAGTTCAGATAAATTTTCAGATAAAAAAATCTGATAGTTTTCATTTTTTTTCTAAAAACATAGATTGTGGGAATTCTTTAGAACCGCCTCGGCGAGGCGGTTCTAAAGAGTGCCCACACTATTTGTTTTTGAGTAGAAAGAAGACGAAACATGTATAGCCCTGTAAACCCCAGATTTACTTATATAAGTGGGGTTTATATTTTCTTGTCCTTTGGGTTCATTGATTCCATTGTGGAATTTTGAAAATATCTGAGGGTCACTGATGAGGCCTAATTGGCCGAAACTAGCTAGTCTGGCGCAGAAAACATGTACACTCCATATTTTTAACTTCTGTGGTGTATTCCTTGCTTCCAAAGGATAACACTTTTATAGAACATATTTAAGGGAAATGGGAACACTTTCAGCGGAGGCAATTCCTGCAAAAACATTTATTTTCTCCCATGCCAATAGGGGTTAACTCTAAAAGAGAAGAATATGTTCCTGAGGAGCAAATTCATTCCTTTAAGAGTTGACCCCTTTTTCAGTGGGCCAGGGCTTACAGAAAACCGAACTGGAAGTCCCGAAAGTCGTCTCCCTTTGACGAATGGCGGAAAAATATGTCAGGTATTCCCATTCCCATTTCGGCTCCCGCCCATCGGGACTTTAAGAAATAAATGGGCTGCACGATACTTCCACGAGTACAAGTAACCCGCTTAGAGGAGCTAAGCCTGCCCAGTCAAACCGGTGCGAGTCGGACCGTCCATGCTTATAAACCCTATTGGTTTCAATGGGCGACAAGGCTTGAAATGTCCTTTCAGTCCGAGTACTGGTAAACCGCTTAGAGGATCTAAGCCTGCCCAGGGAAAGCGGTGGCGGACCGTCCATGCTCATAAACTCTATTGGTTTCTTTGGGCGACAGGGCTTGAGATGTCATTTCATCTCAATGTCGGGTAAAAGTCCCACAAAATTGGCAGCAACGTCTCCAAAATGACCTATACATTGATGACGGTAGACTTATAAAGTCTGTTGAGATGTGACTTCTTTTTATTAAGTAATCCTTAGATTAATAAAAAAGTTCCCCTCACTAAATCTCTCTCTTGAGCTCTATCTCAACATTGAGACAGCATAAAATAAAATCTAGCCTGGCATGACGGCATAAGATAAAGTGTGGCAAACATGGAAAAAAAAAACATTAACATCTAGGACTGATATCAGTCTATGATGACGGGGACGTTAAACCTCAAATCAAACAAACCATTCCCCTTAAGGTTGTAAAAATTACATAGGCGTGTTATTGTGATGTGGAGTGTCTTTTTCAAAAACTTAGGGATGGAAGGGTTAAAGAAGACTTTGGTGATTATTTTGAAATGAGCCGGCGCATTACAAAACCTACAAAAAGACCGGTGCGACCAGCAGAGACTCAAATCAACCTGCGCACCCATCCAATTTGACAAGACCTTTTGCTTTTGTCTCTTTGCATAGATATTAGCCTATAGTAGGAACATGCGATCAGCGAAGACTCTGATCAGACTGCGCGAATGCGCAGTCTGATCTGAGTCTTCGCTGGTCGCAAAAGACTTCTTGAAGATTTTACCATCAGCTGGCTCAAATAATATGATCTTCTTCCATGAATAATCCGCTTTATCAAATAAAGCGGTTCTTATTCCGTTAATCATGCCATATAAGGAATAAAGTATTGGTTATATCTATCGTCTAATATCCTGATATCGGTCATATCTGATTCTGTGCATGGGAAAATGTACAGCGTGGCGCCAACGAACTGTTTGTTTGTGTGTTTGATTTGAGGTATAACGTCCCCGTCAACACTGTAAAGGTCATTTTGGAGACGTTGCTTCCAATTGTGTGGGACTTTTACCCGACATTGAGATGAAATGACATCTTAAGCACTGTCGCCCAATGAAACCAATAGGGTTTATGAACATGGACGGTCCGCCACGCGCCGCGGTTCCTGGACAGGCTTAGATCCTCTAAGCGGTTTACCAGTACTAGTGTGCGGGCCGGATTCAGCTCTGCGTGGAAGCATCATGCAGCCCATATATTTCTTCAAGCCCCTATGGGCGGGGGCCGCGCCAACGAACTGCCAAAATTAAAATGAGTAAGTGATTTTCTTTGCTTATTGGGAGTTTAACAACCCAGTCTAGACCATTTAGGTCATACCGAGCCGAACAGTTTGCCTAACAACGCTCTTCCTGGGCAGGCTTCTACACAAGCAGTTATGCAGTACAGTGCGCATTCTTTCGCCAGAAACTGTCAACTGCCCTTCTTGAAGCAGCGGAAGATAGAGAATGACCGTAGAAAATATTACAATCAATCTCAAAGAAAGAATTTTGCCGACCCAGCACACACCGAACCCGATCACCAGTCTGACACGCATCCGACTGAGCTACCGAGGGCGGGCGTCCGCATGTATGAGAGTCCATTATCTTCTCTTATGGAATGCGCCAAAATCCCCAGTTCACGCGACAAGCGATCGAAGAAGACACAGATCAGACTACGCGATTGCGAGCAGTCAGATCTGAGTCTTCGCCTACCGAACTACATGTACATGTAACACCTTATTCTATGCATAGGCCCATACTATCATAAATCAGTTTTCAATAAAATATCAATAACTGATGTTAAATTGGATTTAATTCTACGACAAAATAACTTGAAAAGCAGAAACAAATTGAATTTCCACTAAACTTCCTTTAATCAACATCAGTTGAGCTTCAACATTTAACAAAATACCTCATTTAAGGGGAATGGGGACACCGCCATTTTTTGAAGGGATACAACTATCCGGAACTAGTTCCTGTCCGCTTTTCTATAAGCCCTGTACATTGTCTTCATCAGAAGCAAATTCTTTCCTTTAAGAGTTGACCCCTACTTTGTATTGACATAGGAGACAGAAACACTTTCACAGGAGTTGGCTCCCCTGGAGGTGTTCATTAACCCATTCCCCTTAATTTACCGAACAAGACAAATTTGTTCCGGAGCCAAATGGCCGTATAGGACAGTGGGTGTTCGAACCGTACCATGTTTTACTGTGATAATACATCCGTGTGACTTAGGACACTCTTTCATTGCTCCGAAACCAGCAATATTTCTGAAGTAAAACTGATATTTTCCTTATCTTTATTCCAAACATAGGTTGCGGTTGCCCATTAGAACCGGTTCTAACGAGTACCCACAACATTTGTCTTTGGAGCAGAATTAAGAAAAAATAATTTCTTGCACACCAGACAAGGAAATCCGCCATTTTACCCTGGGATAGAAATTTATATTCTGACCCTGGTGTTTCGACCCCAAATCGAATATAATCGCGTGTTTGATAAATGTACTGGTTGATTACGACCTTGTGTGTCCCGTCGTTAAGGTTGACGTCATGCACGATCCGTGACGTCACGGTAACCGAAGTGACCGCAGCATTGAAATTCCGCGCTAAGAAATGGAAGGTATGCAAGAAAAAGAATCCAATATGGATGTGAAGGGTGGATAGAAAAATCCGTCCCTTGGGATCACTGTTCGGCATCACTCGGCAAGCCTCGAGATGCCGGACAGTGACCCTTGGGACGGATTTTACTACCCACCCCTCACACCAATATAAGATTCATATAGTATGTCCCTGTAAAACCCAGTTATATAAAGCGACTTTTACATGGGTATTCATCAAATAGACTTGTACACGTGATTTGGGCGCAGCATATTAAACGCGGAACCCAATTTCCTCCTTTTGCCACATTTAACGTTCTTTGACGAAGGTAACCTATGTTTGCTTGATAGATCCACCAAGTTGTTCCTTCACGGTGCCGATATTACAAATGTAACCTTTATTATTTGTCTTTTTGCTTGATTTGTGTTTCACGTCCCCGTCAACACTATTTAGGTCATATTGGAGACAATACTTCCAATTTTGTGGGACTATTACCCGACATTGAGATGAATGGACATCTCAATCCCTGCCGCACAATGAAACCAATAGGGTTTTTTAAGCATGGACTCACACCTCTTTGCTGAGTAGGCATATATTTTCTTTACCTTTGGGATCATTAAGCCCATTTTGGTTACATTAAAAATCGAATACCGCTTAAGCCAGTGCTAGGGGGCGTATACAGCCTTGCAAACTACATTGCTGTACAAGAAGAGACTCAATAAAATCGAGTCTCCGATTTTCGTTCTTTTATGTGTTCTTTGTTTCCAAAGGTAACCTTTTAACTTTTAATTAGACCTTCTAAGCGGTTTAACAGTACTCGTGTGCGGTCGGTTTCTGCTCTGTGTAAAAGCACCATGCAGCCCAATCTGTTTCTCCAAGCCCGATAGGCGGGGGCAATATCCATTATTATATATCTACAAGAAATACTGCTGTCTACTACCAGATTTCCGACATCAGAATATAGAAACCCGTATCACCCTACTCGCGGTTTTCGATTCCGTATCACGGTCCTTGCTAGCTCTGACCACTGGCATTTGCTGCGACGTTAGACAGCAGTCATTTGCAACAATTACGAGAACACGCCTATATAATTTTGACCCTCTCATACCCCACTTTTATATAGTAAAACTGGGGTTTAAGGGGGTATACCTTATTTTTCTTATTTCTGCTCAAAAACATAGATTGTGGGTACTCGATAGAACCGCCTCGTCGAGGCGGTTCTACCGAGTGCCCACAATCTATGTTTTGAGCAGAAATAAGAAAAATATCGCAATTTTTCGTCTTAAAATTTTGTTTTTTTCCGGCGGTAAAATTTACTCTGTATTTGAATAGGCGTGTTTCTGTAATGGCGGAAGCAGACTTGAGAATTACACAAAGAGCATAAGGTCAAATTTTCCCGCTTATTTACGTTTAAGAAAATGACGTTTTTCGGAAGAAAAAGATATATATATATATATATACGAGGGATGTTCGAAAATAATTGCTTATTGTCCTCTAGCTCGATATCCACGTTACCAATATATATTTGTATAGGGCTATTCAATATCTACACAATGGTGTATAAATGTACATGTTAGACGAAGTGTAAGACATAAAATTTGCCATTTGAATACACGCAGTCATTGACCACTGCAGTAAAATGGTTGGTAGAAGCGTCGACTAAAAAGCAGAAATACGGATTTACATCAAAGCATGCTCAAAACTTGGTTGTTCTATGACGAAGCTGATGACTGAAATTTCTACTGCTTTTGGACCTTCTTGTGTGTCTTATGACACAGCTCGGCGGTGGAAAAAGAAATTTAAGTCTGGTGTAGAGTCCATCAAAAATGCACCGAAATCAGGTAGGCCAAAATCTGCATCTCGTAAAGAAGTCGTTTCCAAAATAAAGGAAACCATTGAAGCAGATGCCATATTTACAGTTCTTGATATTGCACGAAAGGTAGGCATATCGCTATCAACGGTTCACCTTATTTTGAAGAAGCATTTGAAAGTCAAAGATTTCTGCTAGATGGGTGCCACATCTGTTGACTGAGATCAAAAGAGGCAACGTGTTAAAGTGGCCAAAAAGCTGCTTCAAATGTTTCCAAAGTAGTTTAGGTCGTAGTACCAAAGCGTTAATCCAAAATCGTTAATCCATAAACAAAAGGGCAAATATCAATGCTCGGACCAACAGACATGGACTCCAGAAGAGTGTAATCAGGCGTCCGCGGACATTAAGCATTATTTGGTAAGCAAGCCTCGCCCACCATGCCCATCGACCCGAACGAAGAAAAGGTGTAAATGCCGGGAAGGGTATGTCCGAGATTTTGGAAGTCTTTCTATGGCTTTCCATTGGCAAACATATCAGAAATAATTCTGGAAATGGCCACATTGAACGGATCCACAAGATCATGGTGCCTCCCATAAAACTTCTTTAGTGTTGATACCAGTTTGGTTTTTTGATACCCCTGGCATAACAACCTGGTAGTGAGCACCTTCCCACGTTCCATAAAGTCCTGATACTTTGAACAGGCTTTAGCATAACGGATTAACTGTGAAACGTAAACTCCATATGCTGGTGCAGACGGGATATTACTGCTCAGGAAGGGAACGTTAACAATAGAAAAATTGAAGTCATCTCGTTTATCGTACAGCCTAGTAGTAAGTTTCCCGTTGTCAATATAGTGATAACAATCCAAGTATGAGGAGGAGGTTGCAGTCTCTGTTGTTTCCTTTATTTCAAGTTCACGTGGATAGATGAATTCCAAGTACTCTGCAAATTTAGCATTTTTCAGAGACAATAAATCATCTATATAATTATCTGTAGATGAAATTGAATTGTTGTGCAAGGTGTTTCTTGCCTGCTTTGAGGAGACCTTGTACAAACTCCGCCTCATACGAGTACAAGAACAAGTCGGCAAGCAACGGTGCACAATTAGTACCCATTAGTATGCCAATTGTTTGTTGAAATAATAGGCCACTGAACTCCGTGAAAATATTGTCAATTAGATATTCCAGCATCCTAATGACATCTGCATCAGTGTACTTTTGTGGTGCATCAGAGTGATCTCGAACGAAGTACAGTACCATTCAGACGAATCTTTACACCAAGTTAACTAGGAGTTGACTACATTCAGACTACATTTGGACCCTAGAGTTGACTACAAGTTCACTCCCTAGTTAACTATAGTTCACTAGGGAGTTAACATGGAGTTAACTAATCCTTTGTCCTGTCATCAAACTCTTATCTGAGATTTGATTTGCATATAATTTCATAACTGAAAATTAAGATATGCATGGTTTCTACTATTAAATGAGTAATTTATTAAATGTACATCTAATTTGCTATATTAAGACCACATTTTTGGCTGACCAGATGTGGTCTTAATAAAAGATTGTCTTAATAACAGATAAAAAATATCTAAAAATGTTTTGGAGCAAGAATTGGACACCTTTCACAAATTTCATAAGATGAAATACAAATGATTTTTAAAAAAAAAATTCAGTTGATTTATATTTCATGCGCATGTTTTTATAAAGCGAATTCCTTTTACTTTGCTTTCTTTTTAATACATTTACACATCTACTGTGTTATCTATCTGTTTCTCTATAATAGGTCAAGCATTTTTTCTGGTTACTCCAGTTTTCGTCCATCTCTAATTAACAATTAAAATAAAACATCTGTATGACATACATGTTGTGGGTGCTTGTTAGAACTGCCTCAACGAGAACCCACAACATGTCTTGGAGCAGAAATAAGAAACAGTATAAACCTCTCTAAACCCCAGTTTTCTGCATATAAAGTGGAGTTTATGGGGTGTTCACTTGTTAACATAATGAATCGCCTAGAAATAAGTGAAATCATCTTGAGGGAGCCGTAACCTTAAAAAAATAGTTGGCATTGATGAATGTCATGAATTAACCCTTATGATGTCAAGAAATGTTTAAAAAAATGCTGTCTCTTTATGTGTCTGCTGCACCTTCTTGCAGGCAAAACAGAGTGGATCCTGATCATACAGCTCCTGGAGGAGCAGTCTGATCTGGGTCCACACTGTAAAAATCAATTTCAAAGTTAACAGCAGACGACAAAGCAGACGATAATTGTTGTGATTGGCATCTTATGTGTTAATCCTGTTAAATCTACAGGTAAGTGTAGCTCCAGGTAAGTGTACCGGTATGTGTTTATTGTTAAACAAACATTGGACATGTGCTGCATATTAACATCTTTCACTCATTAATAAATTGCCTTGAGTAATATCTTATTACAACGAAGGGCATATTGAATCAGTTTACCCGGTGTATACAGAATCTGATTTATTGTGCTTGAAAACAAAATTCTGATAAATTACGATAACACATTAGTGTGTCATAGTGCAATCTTTTGTATCTTCAAAATGGCTTCTTTTCTGGTGAAAATCAGTGATATTTTTTCTTATTTATACTGAAAACATAGGTTGTAGGTACTCGTTTGAACCACCTCGCTGCTCAGCGAGGCGGTTCTAACGAGTACCCTAAACATATCTCGTGGAACAGAAATAAGAAAAAAATATTATATACCCCCGTAAACCCCAAATTTCTCGATATAAAGTGGAATTTAGGGGTGCTCATTTCAGGTGATGAATTCAGGAGATATAAAACCCACAATACCTACACACTGTAATAAAAGTTCATATCTCATTACAAAAGAAAATGCCTTTATAATTCTGACCCCTCAAACCCCACTTTTAAAACTGGGTTTTACGTGGATAAACCTTGTTTTTTCATATTTCTGCTTAAAAACATAGATTGTTGGTACTCGTTACAACCCCCTTAATGAGGCGGTTCTGTCGAGTACCGGCAATCTATAATTTGTGCAGAAATAAGACAAATATCTTTTGTTTTATCTGAAAACATTCTTTTTTTTTTTCGTGGGTAAAATTTACAAAGTATTTGAACAGGCGTGTTTTTGTAATGATTCTATATTTTATCAGCCATCTTTTCTATATTTCTTTTGTGTTCGGGATTTCTCCACATTGATTCAAACTGTGTATCTGTTTTCCAGAATTTCTAAAATATTTTCAGAGCCAAACTATTTTCTAATGTGAATATAGAAGGACTAAGCATGCCCAGGTAAAGTGTCATTTCATCTCAATGTCTGGTAAAAGCCCCATAAAATTGGAAGCAGCGTCTCCAAAATGACATAGTGTTGACAGTGACGTTAGATCTCAAGTAAAAAAAAAAAACGTGATCTGATTCTTCACTGTCCACGCATAAGTTTCTACAGTATTAAGTTGTATTAAGTTATGTGCCCAAGCTTGTGAAATTCGATATTACCTTTCTTTAACCAATATATGACAGTGGAATCTTCTACTTTATAAGTTTGGAGTGGTCCATCTCAAAATGACATTAATAGTGTTGACGGGGCATCCGATCTGAGTCTAAACTTTTTGCAACAACTTTTACCATTAGATGTTTATTGGCCCCTTATGTGGGAATAGACAATGTCTGTAGGATCCCTATCATTTAAATAATCCTTACTCTGCTGAGCATGAAACAATTTAAATCTAGATCAGATGACCCTCTGATCTGGATCTACACTGTCATTCAGTTTGCGAATTTTAAATGAATGCAATATGTGAAGTAATTTGTGTGGACTCATTCTGATAAGGTCCCACATTGTTTGCAAAATTGACTTTCAAAGTTACAAGCATACGACAAAGCAGACAAAATTGTTGTGATTGACATCTTATGGGTTAATTATTCAGCAGGATAATGAAAAACTGCATCTGAGATTGTCATTTGTTTATGTTGTCTGCTGCTCTTCTGGTAAACTTTTCAAACATATTTATGCGTATAGTCAATCAGTGTGGACCCTGATCAGACTTCTCCAAGAGAAGCAGTCTGATTAGGTTCCATATTGTTTGAAAATTTGACTTCTAACAAAACAGGTTGTGGGTACTCGTTAGAACTGACTCAATGAGGCGGTTCTTTCAAATTCCCACTTCCTTTTTTAGAAGCCGAAATAAAAAAAATATGTGATAGTTGCCAGTTTTAAGTTATGAACAGGTTGTGGATGCTTATTAGAGCTGTCTCAATGAGGCGATTCTAATAAGTTCCCACTAAATAATGTTTGAAGCAGAAATAAAAAAGACAAACTAGTCAACTGCCAATAGCCATGTTAAAGCCATGAACAGGTTATGGGTACTCATTAGAACTGTCTCAATGAGGCGATTCAACAAGTTCCCACTTATTCATTTTTCTTTATATTTCCGCCCAAAAACATAGATTGTGGGTACGCGTTAGAACCGCCTCACTGACGCGGTTATAACGAGTTCCCACAATCTATGTTTTGGCCACAAATATAAAAATAAAAATCAGATTTATTATCTGATTTTTTGTCTATTATCATGCGGTAAAATTTTCAATATATTTGAATAGGTGTGTTTTCTTAGTGATGTATTGTAATGATAAAAATATTTTCTAAAGCAAACGAAGATTCTAAGTTCATCTGCTTTGCTAGACCTCAATGAAAATGATAATACTCCAGGATATCATATATCACAAATCATTTCTCTTATCACCTACCAATAAATGACCACTTGACCCTCAGGGGATTAAGGCTGTTAAGGTGATGGTATTCATCTGATAAAATCAGATAATGACTTCTGATAAGAAGGGTTTAATCGTTATAATCCACTTATGGATTACTTATGAATTTTGTTACTGGTCCTTAAACATATTAATGCATAGTATATTTTGTTCTTGAAAAACAAAATAAATAAAGGTCAATGTCACATCTACTACTTCCACCACTACTACTAATAGCAATAGTCACATAAAGATTTCTACTCAATTGAGATAAACATAAAAAATAACAAAACATTACTACCACTACTACTATTAATATTAATAATAACAATAAATAAACCTGTGACTATTACTGCTACTATTACTTATAATAATAATAATAATAATAATAATAATAATAATAATAACTAATAACATTAGTACCATACATATTTCTACTTCATTGAAATAAATAATGAAATAAAAACTCCTACAATTACTAATTACAGCCAAGCATGATAGAGGTTTAAAATTAGACAGTGCAGTACCAGACTGAAATGTTTATCCTGGTAAAGGTATACACATCTGTTCATTTTGTACCAGAAACACCAAAACTGGCCATTGGCAAACAGTGCAGGCCCAGATCAGACGCTACAGAAAGGGGCGTCTGATCAGGGCCTACACTGTTTACAAAAAGTTAAGCCATTTTCCGAATGGCGTTTGAGGGGGCACACTGTGTAACCCCTGAACATTGAGGTGGACTCGGGCTATATGTAGGAAGAAAGATTCATTTGGTACGAACCCTTTTTGTACCAAATGGAATCTTCCTCTTTATATGTACCAGGGGTCAATTTCAAGGTTTAGGGGTGTTGAGGTGTGTTTTCATCAAGGTTTATTTGGGGAATGACTGAACTTTTAGCAAACAGTGGAGGCCCTGATCAGACGCCGCATTCTGCGGCGTCTGATCGGGACCTGCTCTGTTTGCAAAAAGTGAAACTTTCATGAATGAATATTCAGTTGCCATATGCTTTGGCAATTAGTGAGGCTTATCAGTGTGAACCTGAGATTTATTGAAATTCATTTTGACAAATGAAAATAAACAGAGCTGTTGTTCTGGAATGGCTAGAATGTCAATACCTGGATTTTCAGGGAACTTAAATCCAGGAGTATAACCGGAAATTCATTAACCCTTATCCCACTGAACATAACAAATCCTAACTTTGCAAACAGCTTAGATCCTGATCAGATGGTTTATGAAGAAGCCCTATGGTCAGGTTTTGTTTGTTTGATTTGAGGTTTAACGTCCTCGTCAACACTGTAAATGTCATTTTGAAGACGTTGCTTCCAATTTTGTGGGACTGTTACCCGACATTGCGATGAAATGACATCTCAAGCCCTGTCGCCCAATGAAACCAATAGGGTTTATTAGCATGGACGGTCCGCCTCGCACCGCGGTTCCTGGACAGGCTTAGATCCTCTAGCAGGACTAGTGTGCGGGCCGGATTCAGCTCTGCGTGGAAGCTCCATGCAGCCTAAATAATTCTTCCAGCCCCTATGGGCGGGGGCTGTTTCATCTGGTCAGGATCTACACTATTTTCATCCAATTTGTGAATTGAATGAATACATAACATTTAACGATTTGAATGGTTGATATCCAGAAATGGGTATGGTAAAATTAATTTATTCAGCGGGATAAGGGCTAACAATGATCATTTTGAAGTTATGGGATATAACCTGTCATTCTTCATTTTTTTTGCCATGCCATTTGCATCAGCATGATGAAAATATATAAATAAAATAAACAGATAACAAATTAAGTAACATATTCATTCACCTGTTCTAATCCATATATGTACTACTGTATAACTGTTAAGACTTCTAGTCAACTAGGAGTTAACTAAAGTTCACTCCCTAGTTAACAAAAGCGGGAAATGGAGTTGACTAGGAGTTAACTCCATGTCTGAATGTAGTTGACTTGGAGTCAACTAGGGTGTCAAGAATCGTCTGAATGGTACTGTATGTGTCTTTGTAGCCAAGGACAACATACTGGTAGCGACGGTTACCATTCTTGTGGAAAAAACATTGATTTATGATTTCCTTGAGTTTAGGTTTCAATTTATCATTAGGAATAGTTGTGTAGAGCGTTGAGAAATCGAAAGATTTTATGCTGTTTACTGAGAGAAAAGACTGTGACTGAAGATGTTCTAGAAGTTCTTTGGAGTTTTTCAAGATCCACATCTGATTCACACCACTCCTGGCATATGCAGTGTCACAATATTTCTGAACGCCATCTTTAACTGCAGTAAGGATTCGTGTAAGTATCTGTGAAAGAGTCTTGGTTGAGCACTTAGCTGAACCCGATCTCTAGCTATCTCTGCTTGTACGGATTCTTCTGAAGCTTAGGAATCCAGTACAACTTTGGAAGTTACATATCTTCCTCTTGGAGGGAAATTCCAAACGAAAGCATCACCGGTTGGTGGTTTCGCAGAATTTCATCTTTGGACGAAGAAGAAAGATTATATGTCGGGTTGCCTTACATAGTGCTCAAACCAAGCTCTTCTTTTAAGCAGTTTATATAGTGTGTTTGCAAACAAACACAATATTGTTAGATGCCTTGTCAGCTAAAACAACGACAAACTTCTGATGGATTTCAGCTAACTCAGCAGCAACATCTGGATTATCAAACACCGAATAATGTCGGCGAGACATGGTTCTGGTGAGTACTGTTATACGTCTGTTTACCAAGGCCATTAGCAAACATAAAAATTGCACACACTAATATCAACAGCATTCGAAACAAACTAGATCTCCTAGAACTTGAACTTTCAAACTATGACATACTGTGTATTTCTGAGACTAAATTAAATGATTCTATCCCATCGTCAAAACTTGAATTGAATGGTTACTGTTTAGCAGCACGAAACGATAGGAACACAAACAATGGGGGAGGCCTTATAATATACACTAAAAGAAACCTTGCCTACAAAAGAAGGAATGACTTGGAAGATATGAATATTGAAAACATTTGGTTAGAAATCACGTCTTTAAAAACAAATTTCCTACTAGGCCACTTTTACAGGCCACCAAACAGTTTAGTGGAATATTGGGATTATTTTGAAAACACCATTGAGTCTGCAACTGAGCAAAATCTTGACATTATCATAACTGGAGACCTTAACCATGATGTAATTAATAAGTCAACTAATAACAGCCACCTACTACGAATAAATTCTAAATATAATTTACAGAATCTAATACATGAACCAACTAGAATCACAGACTCTTCAGAAACATGCCTAGATTTAATAATCACAAATCATACTTCTATTATTACAAACACTGAAGTTCTCCCACCCTTTCAAAGTGATCACTGTACTGTTACTGCAGAAATCAGTTTTAAAATATTTAAGTCTCAGACATACAAAAAAACAATCTGGAAATACGAAGAGGCTGATATAACCGCTGTTGAAAATCTTCTTCAAAACACAAACTGGTCCTATATCCAAACATCCCAAGATATAAATCAAATCAATGATAAATTCACCAGAACTATATTAGATGCAGCAGAAAAATTCATTCCCAAAGTAAACATTACAATAAGACCTAATGACAAGCCCTGGATGACATCAGAAATAAGAAGACTTATGAGACAAAGAAACAGGCTCTACCACAAAGCTAAAACCACTAAATCTCCCACTCATCTGCAGAATTATAAAAACAAAAGAAATCAAGTTGTTCAATTAATAAGAAAAGCTAAAGATGATTATATGGACTCACTCAAAAACACCTTATCGGACCCAAACTTACCAAGTAGAAAATGGTTTAAAATAGCTAATGATATAACAAATTTAAAAAACAAATCCAATCCACCTCCTCCCCTAATAACTAATTCCAAGGTTAATATGCACCCACTTGATAAAGCCCAAGTGCTTAATGAACATTTCTCAAACATCTCCAAAGTAGAAAACGAACCGATTCTGCCCCAGATGAACAATCATCCAAAAAACTTCAACCTGATGAGCATAAATGAGCAGGATGTCAAAGATCAGCTCCACATTCTAAACTGTTCCAAGCCAGGTGGCCCAGATGAGTTATTCCCAAAAATGATTAAACTGTTCAGCAATAAACTTGTTAAGCCACTAACCTTGCTATTCAATAGGTCGCTTGAGTTAGGACAGGTACCCCATCAGTGGAAAATGTCGAACATCTCTGCAATATTTAAAGGAAAAGGTAGTGAGCAGGATCCAACAAATTATAGACCAATATCAGTTACAAGTTGCTTGAGTAAAATGCTAGAAAAAATTATCTTTAAGTATCTTTTCAATTACTTAAAAGAAAATGAAATCCTAACCCGCTTTCAATCTGGTTTCAGACCTGGAGACTCTACTGTTGCGCAACTCCTTGAACTTTATCATATCATAATGGAAAATTTAGACAAAGGCAAAGACCTAAAATTTATTTTTTGTGATGTCAGCAAAGCTTTTGATAAAGTCTGGCATCAAGGTCTTCTCTTTAAATTAAGTAAATACGGAATTTATGGTAACCTGCATGAATGGTTTACAAGCTATCTTTCTGATAGAACACAAAGAGTTATGAATGAGGGCTTTAAATCAACTTGGCTTCCTACTTCTGCAGGTGTTCCACAGGGTTCAGTTCTTGGACCTTATCTATTTTTGATTTACATTAATGATATAGTAGAGAACCTCAGCAGTAATGTTCGCCTTTTTGCAGATGACACAACCCTATTCACTGTAATTAATAATGAAGAATCTGTTAAAATACTAAATGAGGACTTGTACAAAATTGCTAGATTTGCTGACAACTGGTTAATAATTTTGAACCCAAGTAAAACTAAATCAATGACAATGACTAGAAAACGAGCAACTAATTGGCCCCAAATTGAGATTAATGAAACTACTCTTATAGATGATGGGAGTCACACACATCTAGGAATCACCTTAACTTCTAATGGAACATGGACTGAACACATTAACAATATCTATCAGAAAGCAGCATACAGACTAAATATCATGAGAATGTTAAAACATGACCTGGACAGAAATTCACTCAACAGGTTCTATATTGCATTTATAAGACCCATTTTAGAATATGGAAGCATAATCTGGGATAACTGCACAAAACAACAATCTGACTTATTAGAATCACTTCAGAAAGATGCTGCTAGAATTGTTACTGGCTTGCGCAAGGGAACATCCCAAGATGTACTTTATAATGAACTTGGCTGGGCATCACTATCAGAAAGAAGGAAAAACAATAAACTTATTCAGTTTTTTTAAAATTCTTAACAATGAAGCACCTTCTTATCTTGATGATATCTTGAAGAAATTTAATGACCATCAATCAGATTACCCTTTAAGAAACCAACAGCTGAAACACCCAACACCAAGAACAACATCTTATAAAAATAGTTTTTTTTATATCAACTACAGATTTATGGAATAGTATTGATACCAATCTGGCAAATGCAACCTCCCTTTACTCCTTCAAGAAAGTGTTAAAAGATAGGATTAAAAAACCACCTAAACATTACACATATGGTGAAAGAAAATTTAACATTATCTTGTGTCAGCTGCGTAATCATAAAAGCCAACTTCAATTTGACCTCTTCAATGACCATTTATCCGAAGAATTTACCTGTGACTGTGGTGCTATTGAGACTAGACGTCATTATCTGTTGGAATGTCCACTGTTTGCAGACCAACGAGTAGAACTGATGAATTCCCTGGTCTCTCATCCTGAAATATACAGAGCAATCAAGGTGGATGACAGCAGCCTATTGTTTGGTAGTCCAGAATTACCTATACCTCTCAACAATAGTTTAACTGCAATAGTTATTAACTACATTAGGAAGACGGCACGGTTTTAATAATATTCATAATCAATACATGTATACGACTGCATGCTAACATAACATCTAAATGACAGGTACATGTCAATCGGCAATCTCCTTATTGTGCGCCAAACATATGCTGTGGGTGCTCAACAGGGCCGCCTCAGTGAGGAGACCGTGATGGGTACCATCAACTTGACTGTTTGGGTTGAAGATAAAAAAAAAAAATATATATTCTGTAAACCCCACCTTATATAAGAGGCTGACCCTGAATGAATAACTGGGCTAAATTAAAGCTGTGCAGACCCAGATCAGATTGATCCTAGTCTGACAGAGGACTGGCCATTTGGCGAGACGAACGAACCTTCTGTCTGAGCTTAGTGCTGGGGGGTAAACAAACTTATTAAACTGAGGTGATTTGTAGTAAATCCTAACAATGTCCAAATCTTTAAGATCTTTCACCTTGCCTTGTGGTCAACAGGTCAAGGGAGATAAACAGCTCTCGTCACCGAGACTTTTGTATTGCAAATGAAAATCTCCCTTTTCCACTGAATACATATGACATTCTCACACCCAGCTCGTCATTATTATAATAACGGCCAACATAACGGTTAAAGAATTAGTAACATACCTGAAACTGACCTACATTTCCCAAAAATAACGGTGGAAAATTTCTGGAACAGGAGTCGTCCTCGGTGTAGACTTAACACAATGCACCTAAGTTTTTATCCGGCGTCGTATACTACTCACGTAGGAGGGTCGTTCAAAAACTCTTGTGCTCTCTTCCTGCTATGAGGGGTAATTAGTCTTCAGCAGTGATGAACGAGTCTCTCTCTCTCTCTCTCTCTCTCTCTCTCTCTCTCTCTCTCTCTCTCTCTCTCTCTCTCTCTCTCTCTCTCTCTCTCTCTTAACTGGAGGTAGCCTAAATGGAGGGTAGGCGCAAACTCTATCTTTTTGTGATCATATTTACGCTTAGTTTACACATTCCCCACTCCCAACGGACATATGGTGTTGTAATGACGTAGTATCTACGACGACGTTGATGTGACGTCGTTTCAGCGTTGTGTGCCCGCTGGGTCTTTGTCACACAAATTACGTACCTGCGCGTATGGCTGAGATCATATCTGATCACAGATAATGGAATACATTATATTCAAATGCCGACCTTCTCAAGTATTCTGCGTAATGGTCATGTATATATCTTAAAGATCACTAAGGCTACCTCTATGATTTATATATATGTTTAGTCGGACTCCCAGGGTCGGACTATACTTCATACATTACCAGCTTATTATTTCATGCTTAAGCTCTTTCCCACACCAGTAGAAAAAACGACATGAATTTAAATATACATAGAAGAAGATAAAACTGATATTATTTACATATCTAAGAATGTCATGATTTGGAGCTTAAGCATTCAGCTTGTCTTTACATGTTATCACCTCATATACTATGTTATTCTACTATATGTAACTTGCACTGACTTATATAAAGCATTTACATTACAGGACCGTCTTGGAGAGGATGAAGATAGGCCTAGCCTAATATCCAATCCACTGACATATTAGTACTATGTACTTGTGTATGTATGTATATGTATGTCATAAAATTTCTAATAAATAAACCAAGGCCATTACAGATTTTACCCATTCGGAGAGGGTGTCAACCTCCGCATCCTCTTTTCTAGCCCAGCGCCGTGCATACTCTTCAACAGAATCCAAAATTAATTTGGAATTCTGTTTCCAAAATATGACAAAAAGCAGATTGCCAATATCGTCACAAGCGATGAAACCTAGGTCCATTATTTTGAGCCCGTCAGAAAGGTTAGCGATAAGGTCTGGGCCACTAAACACAGCAAACGCCCGATAATTTGCCAAACGTTCTTTGAGTACAAAGAAGGTTTTGTATGCTATCTTCTTCTCTGGTGAAGGAGTCGCAATAAAAGTGCCGGTGAAAAAGTGCAAAAGCATTACCAGAAAGTACCACAAAGACGTAGTACTGAAGAAACTGAAAAAGTATTATCAGAAACGACGCCCTGCCACTGGTTTTAAACATGTCCGTCTTCTACATGACAATGCAACCGCTCATACCTCCGCAATAGTTGTGGCGTTTTTGAAGAAAGAAAAATTAACTGTTTTTCCTCACCCCCGTATTCCCCAGACCTTACCCCATGTGATTTATTTTTGTTTCCGAAATTGAAATCATTCCTTACTGGGCGGAAATACCAGTCCCGACAGGCACTCGGATCTGCCATTCATTAGTACCTCATTACTGTGCTCAAATCAGCGTACCGTAACGCCTTCAAGAAGTGGGTACATCGGCTGAAACTTTGCATTTCTAGCCACGGGGAGTACTTCAAAGGCATGAATTGAGCATTTTGGGCTAACTTGAAATTTGAAGTCTCCAGATAGAAATAAGAAATTCTTTTTGAACATCCCTCGTATAATAGACATATTATCAATATCATATTGATGTGCGTCTCTTGGATGTTTTCAGATCTCACGCATCACACTCGACGCTCCGCGTCTCTTGTTATACGTAGGCCTGGAAACATCCACCCGACGTGGTCCATTGCGGCAGATCAACTTACTGTAGTAAGAATGTGTGTATATACATGTATGGCAGCGCCCCCGCCCATTGGAGTTTGGAGAAATAGATTGGGCGTGTGGTGCTTCCGCGCAGAGCTGAAACCTACCGAACTTAAGGGGAATGGGAACACCTGGCTGATTTTACCGCCATTTTTCAAAGGGAGACAACTTTCGGGACTTCCTATTCGCCTTTCTATAAGCCCTGTCCCACGGAAAAAGGGGTCTACTCTTTAAGGAAAGAATTTGCTCCTCAGGAGCAAATTCTTTCCTTTAAGAGTTGACCCCTATTGAAATGGGAGACAACATAACTTTTGCAGGAGTTGTCTCCCCTGAAGGTGTTCCCATTCTCCTTAAGTACTGGTTAATCGTTTAGGTATAAGCCTGCCAAGGGAAGGTGATGCGGGCCGGACCGTCCTTAATTCTTGGTGGTGTCCATGGGCTAGAGATATCATTTCATCTCAATGTCGGGTAAAAGTTCCTCAAAATCGGAAGCAATGTTTTAAAAAAGACCTAAATAGTTTTGATGGGGACGTAAAAACTATACCTAAACATAACATCTTCCACTTAATACCTTCATGCAAGTCCATTTACAGATTAAGTCTTGTTTGCTTTAATTGTTTATCAATCCCCAGCAAGTATGGTGTTACATGTATAGTACATACATGGGTGAAATGATACTTTTATATCATATTATATTTCTTTATTAATTAATTATATATATCCTGTATTGATTTGAGGAACTGTATTAACAATATTAACAAAAATAAATAATAAAGATTTTTTATGTCCCCGTTAGCGATAGCGAGGATATATTGTTTTTGCCCTGTCTGTTTGTTTCTTTGTTTGTTTGTTTGTTTGTTGGTTTGTACGTGGACAACTTAAACGTTGGCCATAACTTTGGAACCGTTTAAAATAGAGCATTCATATTTCGCATGAATGTTCCGTATGACAAGAGCTTCACCTTCATATAAAAAAGGACCTGTGACCTTGACTTTACCTACTTAAAAGAAAAAAATAGCATTGGTCGTAACTTTTGAACCGCATGAGATACAGCCTTCATATTTGGCCTGTATGTTCCTTATGCCAAGAGCGTTACATTCATGCAAAAACGTTTGACTTGTGACCTTGACCTTTGACCTACTTAAAATAAAAATTGAAATTATGGTCACAACTTTTGAAGAGTTTGAGATAAAACCTTCATATTTTGCAAATAAGTTCCTTGTGACAAGAGCGTTGTATTCACACAAAAAAATGACCTATGACATTGACCTTGCCCTTTGACCTACATAAAAGAAAAAAACTAACATTGGTCATAAATTTTGAAACGTTTGAGATACAACCTTTATATTTGTTATGTAGGTTCCTTGTGAAAAAATTGACCTGTGACATTGACCTTGACCCATGGCCTACTTAAAAATAACATTTTGTTCATAACTTTCGAACCGTTTGAGATACAGCCTTCATATTTGGCATGTAGGTTCCCTGTGATAAGAGCATTACATTCATACAAACATTTTGACCATGGCTTTGACCTTTGATCTTCTTACAAGAAAAAATAAAAATGTTCATAACTTTTGAACCGTTTAAGATAGAGCCTTCATATTTGGCATGTAGGTTCCTTGTGTGGTGATTTTGTTTAGGCCAGACACAATTACCTACAGTCTGTCCGGGACTGGAATTACATCTTCTCAGGAGCTCTCCAAGTGTGGCCATCTTGTTCCAGTCCCGGTGTCCAAACTCACACTGCGCAGGTCGACTACTGCTCCTCAGCCAATCCCTGGTTGTTTTCTTGCCTAGCTCGTGGTCTTCGTGATAACCGTGCTATACGTCACTGGGTCACATGGCAAACATGTGACTAAACGCCCTCTGCATATGAAGGTGGTCGTACAGTTTACCGGAGAGGTGTACCTATTTACCGAAGCTCACTACACTACCCCCACTTTATCCTCGAGTGAGTGAGTTTTAGTTTAACGTCCCACCAACAGCTAAGGTCATACGGAGACGGGACCTCGGTTTAAAGACTCATCCGAAAGTCTGGAGAAGCCCGGGATCGATCCTTCGATCCCTGGTTTACAAGGCGAGTAGCGTAACCACTGCACCACGGAGGCTTCTACACTTTATCCTCGAAGACGTGGACATCATCGTTGTACCAAACTGGTAAGGGTTCCACCTGGCAGCCACATATTCAGCGTCGTATATGTTGCACCACACAATCAAGACGTTGTACCATTATCCCGTACGTTGTACCATTATCCCGTACGCTGTACCATAGGCATGTACGTTGTACCACATTCAGAACTCCAACAATCTCACAGTCCAAGTCCAGGATCGGTTCAATACAGGCGGTAGGTGTCAGATGCCTGGCATCTGGCTCCAATGCCTTCTTTTCAGGTATGGAAAACGTTGGTCCTTCTCCAGAACATGACAATGGCTGCCACTTCTGGTCCTCATCAAGGGTTTGCCAAGGAATGCCTCGCATCCCTAGCAGTCTCTGTAACTGGCCTCTATAGATTCAATAAAGACCATCATCATCTGGTATCTGATCAGATGCATAGCGCCTGTGCTAACAAACCAACATGTTAGCAGCTTGTTGATAATCCCAGGTGCCAGATTCTCTAACCTGTTCTAACACTCTACATCAGCGACTCAGATGCATAAAACCTTTGTACCTCAGCAATCTGTCATTAGTCAACTTCCCCCAGTTAGTCACTGTAGCCCCAATTTAACATCCAAATTGGTGCCCCTGAAATATCTATCGAGCTGCTGTTTCATATGTCCCTAAATGACATCTCCAGGCCAAATATCAGCAGTTGTTCCATATCCACAACGCAATCTATCTGATGCCATATGGTTCGCCCTTTTATTCCTATGACGTCGCGTCTGAGAGTGTAATAACGTCATGTAATAAATTCGATAATCCACTAGTGGATTAAATATGCTAATTAGTTAGATATGCCACGTAGCGTTACATGTACGACGTGCTTAACGACGTCGCGTTTACTTATGGCGGAATATTGACAGTTTTATTAAACAATCGTGAATAAAATGCGTATTAAATGTCATATGATAAACAGAATCTTGCATTCGTCTTCATGTATTATTAAAATTATGTAACTCGTTGAAGAAAAGGGATAAAATGCTCGACAAAGCCTCGCATTTTATCCCTTTTCCTGAAGTCTTTTAATAAATTCAATAATACATGAACAATCATGTAAGATCCTCAATATCTAATATGACAGTCCGATTTCCCCAACTGGTCGAGCTCGCCGACTTGCCTCTGCATCTCCATATCCTGTCTCTTTGACGGTATCGCTATCAGTTGCCAAACTGGAGTACATGGGGACCAGCATGCCATTATTGCCTTAAATCAAGCTCGAACGGTTAGTCCTCGCACTCCCATTCAACGCCAATGGACATGCCTCGTCAACTTATGTGTGAACCCAATTCACAGTGTATAGGGCCGCATGCCCTGGCCCGAGTTGCAACCCTCTACACACCAGTGAAACCGTGTCGTCGCCCAATTCTCCGTGAACGTACTCGATACTTTTGCACAACCTCCCTACAACCCCATGACGTGCTCCAGCTCACTGCCTTCCAGTGCCGGCACTCTAGACAAGCATATCCTCGCTCGTAAAGACATGATGTAACACATCCACACAGCATATCATCTGTAACATGGGCTAGCACAATGCACCGAGCTTGTACTATCCATCCCCATGGTTCCTGGTAGCTCCACATCACCATACCATCAGGCTCTTTCACATCTGGCCTTATCACATGCTGTCCCCAACTCTGGACTGAAACAGCATTCCCAGCTTAAAGAGTTTCTACATCTAACAGTTGACATTTGACAGTCTTCTTGTTTTCTCTTGCAGCTCACCACTTATTCAGATGGATCTCTTCGAGATTCTTGCAGCTACTCAGATTTTCGCAAAATATTCACCTAGCCCCTCAACAGCCACAGCAAACCATTCTCACACTGAATGTTTGTTGTTTTGTCAATAGGCTGGCTTCAAGAGCTTTCCATCAAGCCAATATGTAATTCCTCTCTGCCTAGTAGCTGCGCTGCCTCTAAACAGTCCGATCTGCTGAGTGCTCCAACTTTTCAACCACTTTCCCCATTGATGAAAGCGACTACCAGCTGTCTTCCTCCGACTGCAGATCTGTCAAGCCATTGGAATCATCAAGGCTCACCACCTTGCAGTGAGCTCTCACCGCCTTGCAGTGAGTTGTCTTTCCCTAGCTGGCACTCTACCAGCTACACCTCTCCCTGACTTTACTGGGGAAAGGCTTCGCAGTCTCTTCTGATGTGGCTTACTTCTCCACAGCGGAAACAGGGACCATTCTGCCGACGGAGATGCTCACCAAGCATACGCCTTGGAGGTATGGCTCTTTCTTCTGGACCACTCATATCCTCTAGCCCATCAAGCTTCACCATAAGAACCTCCAATTCATCTTGCAGGGTTTCTAGCTCGGGAGAATCTGTTTCTGCATCAGTTGCCCCTAGTTCAGTAGACCCAGATTCACTGTGGACTGCACAGGAGTCTTCACTCTCCTTTTCCGAACCTCTTTCACTCGTCCTCTTGTTACCATACATGGCCTTGTAGATATGTTGATAATATCTGACACTATTTAAGGCTTCTTCAAATGATTTTGGTTGCTGGACACATACATACTGCCCGTCTTTTTATCATCTAAACCCTGACAGAAACGGATAATTGCTTGCTGACTGCAGTAATGTTCTGGGAGATCTCGTAATGCTCAATTTGCAAGCGTTTGAACTCTGTCTGCCCAGTCCTCTAGTGATTCACCAGAGGCCTGGGTCGCTTCCTCAAACATCACCTGAGCTGTCATTGGCAGCTCTTTGGTGCCAAAACGACTTTCAAGGCGACCCATCATTTGGCGATATGTTAAATCTCTGCCATGGTCACACACTTGAACATAGAAATCAGCTGCCTTGGCTGTTAAGCACCAACAAAGGCAACTAAAATATTCATCAGGTGTCAATTCAAGAGCCTCTGCATATCTCACAATTTTTCCTTAAAAGCAAACCAATTACTTTTTCCATCAAATTTCAGACTTTTCGGCATGCTTTCAGTCACGTTTCTATCGCGTTTACGCCTGGTCACCATTTCAGACCGACAATGTATTGGTCTTACCTGAAAAGCATCTAGTCCAACATCTGGTGCAACCAAACTCTCGGCAAAGTCTCGCGAAGGGGTGCGTTCCACACGGCTAACGTCACGCAGGGATGGCATACTTTGTCCGATACTTGTGACAGCTGATGACCAATGGTGTGCAGACAATACTGGTGGGAGAGGTTGGGGGAATATGTTCTATAAAAGGGTTGTCCTTTGGAAGCAAGGAATATACCACAGAACTGAAAAATATGGAGTGTATATGTTTTCTGGGCCAGACTAGCTAGTTTCGGCCAATTAGGTCTCATCAGTGACACTCATATATTTTCAAAATTCCACAATGGAATCAATGATCCCAAAGGACAAGAAAATATAATCTACACTATGATGTAGGACAGGGAGACGTTTTACCGCCGCCACACATTCCCACACACCAGCTGTAGTGAAGTTAAATATGTTCTATAAAAGGGTTGCTGTCCCCTGGCCCCTACCGGCTTCAACCTGTCATGCATCCCGTTTTCATCTTCATTCACATCAGGCAAATCTTTATTGGGTGCATAGCCTATCATCCGGAGAGATTGTGAGCTGAGTTTGTCTCGAGTCAACGACGTGTGCAACTCCTCTGTGATGTTCCCTGTGTTTTCCCTCACTGTCAGATTAACCTGAGCAAGCTTAGCTTTAACTCCAGGTATGGTCTGCAGTTCATCCAAGGAAGCAAAGTGGATTGCGACTTGTCATTTCGCAAGCTCTTGCTTGATCAATTTCCCAATATCTTGGCTTGCCATTGTTTTTACTAAGAAGTGCCAAAGAACCGTAATTATACAAGAACAAAGTCAATTTCAGGTTTTATTTAACAGCACATTTATATTCCACCTCAAATACGGCCAGGCACTGTACAATACGGGTTCTTATCTCAGCGCCTCAAAAAATAGGAATAAATGACGGAAATAATTTCTATCACCTCTCTTATCCCCTCCTTTTTATGCAAAGAATGACAGGCTACCTATGCAAAGGGGTAGGCGAAAAATATGACTTTGTTTACAATGGAGAATGGCAATATGTTCTATAAAAGGGTTATCCTTTGGAAGCAAGGAATGCACCACAGAACTGAAAAATATGGAGTGTATATGTTTTCTGGGCCAGACTAGCTAGTTTCGGCCAATTAGGCCTCATCAGTGACCCTCAGATATTTCTGTTTTCCGATTATGGGCAATGCTAATAAGCGGGTAGGAATGACTGCAACGTGTGGGAATCGGTTGTCTGCAGAAGTTGCAAATAAATGATGCTCCGACGAATCTTTGGGTCTGGAATTCGCCAAAAAAAGACAGACAGCAATTAACTTCGGCCTTGCAAATGTGAATGGCCTGAAGACGGATCACGTGCTTCCAATTGTCAATGCCAAATTAGTCAGGACGCGAAATTTCAGAGTGAATTTCGAATTACAACAATTCTGACACCATTGTGGTGATTTTTGTTTAGGCCAGACACACTTACCTACAGTCTGTCCGGGACTGGAATTACATCTTGTCAGGAGCTCTCCAAAGTGTGGCCATCTTGTTCCAGTCCCGGTGTCCAAACTCACACTGCGCAGGTCGACTACTGCTCTTCAGCCAATCACTGGTTGTTTTCTTGCCTAGCTCGTGGTCTTCGTGGTAACCGTGCTATACGTTACTGGGTCACATTGCAAACATGTGAATAAAGCGCCCTCTGCACACTAGGGTGGTCGTACAGTTACCGGGGAGGTGGACCTATTTACCGAATCTTACTACAGTTGTGACGAGTTTCACAGTCATGCAAATATTTTTGACATGCTTAAAAGAAAAACATTATTGTTCATAGCTTTTGAACCGTTTAAGATAGAGCCTTCAAATTTGGCATGTAGGTTCCCTGTGACGAGCTTTACAGTCAAGCAAAATTGTTCACCTATAACCTTGACCTATGACCTACTTTAAAGAAAAACATATTATTGTTCATAACTTTTGAACCGCTTCAGATAGAGCCTCCATATTTGGCATGTAAGTTCCTTGTGCCAAGGGCTTCCCACTCAAACAAACAATCTTGACCTGTGACCTTGATCTTGAACTGTGGCCTACTTTGAAACAAAAAATGACCATGCTCGGGGACATATTCGTGTTTCACAAACACATCTTTTTTTTTTTTTTTTTAATTGTGTCAATTAATAAAATTGTCATCAATCAAGTAACTTCGTATAGGCTCGGTTGTAGGTCCTCGGTCTGGTGTATTTGCCTTGGCCTTTGGCCTCGGGCCAATACAGCAGAGCTCGGACCTGTAAATACGAAATTACTTATTAATAGCATAATATTATTTGACTGTTTGGTGTTTGTTTGAGGTAAAGATGTCGTGCATCTTGCGACACTGAGGTGTCCAACTGATATGAGCCCCGCCAAGCGAATTTGTGTCTTCGAGCATTCCGTCATGACAAATTTTAACTGCGCATGCCCAGCCATTCAGAGGGGCCAGGGATATGGCTTTCTGTCTGAAGGTTCCTCTTGATTCACTGCTTGTATGAGCGAGCAGCGAAGGTTCTTGCGAGACTGCG
Organism: Lucinisca nassula; assembly: GCA_963580285.1. Classification (NCBI taxonomy): domain Eukaryota; kingdom Metazoa; phylum Mollusca; class Bivalvia; order Lucinida; family Lucinidae; genus Lucinisca; species Lucinisca nassula. The sequence continues at coordinate 112,737,695 of OY757023.1, read as the reverse complement.
CGGATGCGCACGCTCGCCTGAACCTTCGCAGCTCGCATAGGCGATAAGTAGCAAAATCGCTTGACGGGGACCATATAAGCTTACAGTTGGGCAAGACCTGCTGTCCTTGCAGTTGTCCTTGCTTGAGGGGTTGAATGTTGTTATTTCTTCAGTTTCTACACTTTCATTTGTTTTTCCCTTTCTCCCTGTGCCTCACTTTCATCTCCTCTACTATCTCTTCTAATGTATCTGTTGTCTCCCTTTCTTTGGGAGACGACACAAATTGACCCACATGGTTAACCCTAACACAATAAAAAATATTTGACTGATTTTGGAGATTGAAGAAGGCAGCAACTAGGCCAAAGTACTATTTGTAGAACCATGAAACAAAATTCAAGTCACAGCATATCTTTTGTTATGCTGGACAAAAACGTTTTCAATTCTTTTTAATTGGCATCACAATTGTGTTTGTGTGGTATCCGTGATTTATATGGATCACGGCTTGGAAAAGGGTACATATGAGCCCCGCCAAGCGAATCTGTGTCTTCGAGCATTCCGTCATGACAAATTGTAACTGCGCATGCCCAGCCATTCAGAGGGGCCGGGGATATGGATTTCTGTCTGAAGGTTCCTCTTGATTTACTGCTTGTATGACCGAGCAGCGAAGGTTCTGGCGAGACTGCGCGGATGCACAGGCTCGCCTGAACCTTCGCTGCTCGCATAGGCGATAAGTACCATAATCGCTTGACGGGGCCCTTATATGCAGCGTAAAAACATCGCTTTAATATCTCTAAAATGCAAAACATTTTTTTTTTTCACTGGGATAGCAAACCCAATATGAAATACTGTTTTTCTTTGTGGCTCTAGAATCAAATAACGAATACATTCCTATTCAAATATATCAAAAATTTTTCCACCAACAATAATTTGTTTGTTTGAATTGGAGATTAATGGCCCAGACAACACTATTTAGGTCATTTTTAGCCGGACAGTTTACCTGTCCACACTTTCATGGGAAGGCTTATACGTAAGCGGTTTTAATCAGTACAGTGCACCTTCTTTCGCCAGAAACTCCACCAAAAATGGAAATTTTCAGATACAAAGTAGAAGGAAAACAAAGATCAGGAATCGATACAATTTACTTACTCCACCCATCAAAGACACCAAAGGGAAAGAAACACAAACATTAAGCAACCAGACCACAATGGAAATCTAAACAAAGGAAGGCCATAAGGACAGTTACTTTCCCACAAAATGGCCATATGGCCATCCAAAAAAAAAAAGACACAAGTGATACACACAGTAAGTAACAAACAACAACATAAATAAATCGCCACAGAAGTACCGCCTTGGAACGGTCAGTGGAAAGATTTCCACTGGGCGGGGGTGGGGGGGGGGGGGGGGCGCGCTTAAATCGATTTTACGTGGCCACAATCCTCGCCCGTACTTCCGTCGCGATTTAGACAAATAATTTGTTCAGTCCGCATGAAGGCCTCCTACTGATCAGTGCAACATCTCCGTGAACACAAATAATCAAAGAACCACAGAGATGAGACAACGGTGAGGACTCGACAGCAAGAAACCACTGAAATGCTGGAGCAAAAGAAAACCAACAGTTAGACTCCGATGGGCCCGACCAGAGACAGAGCATCAGGCACCAACCAACATTACCTTGAATTAGATCTCTCTAAACTTCTGATATTTCTTTCATATACTTGTACCTGAACAACACATATATTGTGGGTACTCGTTAGAACAGCCTCTGCAAGGCGGTTCTAACGAGAACCAACAAGCCACGTTTTGATCAGAAATAAGCAAAAAAATATATAACTATACCTCTCTAAACCCCATTTTTTACTGTATAAACATGAGGTTTAAGGGGCTCAAAATTATATAGGCGAGTTTTCGTGATGTTTGGTTTTTTTTTTTTTTTTTTCGAAAACCAGTATTTTGATGATAATTCATTGTTTGCTGCTAAAATATACATGTAGATCATTAGAGCGTGTCGGAATGTCCTCATTAATATGATGTCACACACTCTTGACAAACATGCCATACGTTCTTCATACCTTCAAAACGAATTTTGGTGTTCTGATGATTCTTTATTTGTTTCATTATAATAATAGAAGCCTCCGTGGTGTAGTGGTTACGCTACTCGCCTTGTAAACCAGGGGTCGCAGGATCGATCCCGGGCTTCTCCAGACTTTCGGATGAGTCTTTAAACCGAGGTCCCGTCTCCGTATGACCTTAGCTGTGGGTGGGACGTAAAACTCAAACACTCACTCATTCATTATAATAACGCACCCGTGCGACATATAATGTATTTTTTCACACTTCCAATATGAAAATATGTGAAATTTTTGCAATTTTTACTTCAAACATAGGTTGTGGATGCTCGTTAGAACCGCCTCAGTGAAGCGGTTCTAACGAGTACCCACAACCTATGTCATGGAGCAGAAATATGAAAGAAAAGTATACCCCCGTAAACCCCAGTTTTCCCTATATATAGTGGGGTTTAGGGGGTGTTCCTTTCATGGACATGTTCACGTGATGTCAAATTTGGTTTTTGATTGTTTGATTGAGGTTAAACGCCCCAATCAACACTGTATAGGTCATTTTGGAGACGTTGCTTCCAATTTTGTGGGACTTTTACCCGATACTGAGATGAAATGAAATCTCAAGTCCTATCGCCCAATGAAACCAATAGGGTTAATAAACATGGACTTGCACCGCTTTGCCTGGGCAGGCTTAGATCCCCTTAGCGGTTTACCAGTACTCATGTGCGGCCGGTTTCAGCTGTCGAGTCCTCACCGTTGTCTCACCTCTGTGGTTCTTTGATTTCTGTGTTCACGGAGATGTTGCACTGATGAGTTAGGAGGCCTTCATGCGGACTGAACAAATTATTTGTCTAAATCGCGACGGAAGTAAGGGCGAGGATTGTGGCCACGTAAAATCGATTTAAGCCCCCCAGTGGAAATCTTCCACTGACCGTTCCAAGGCGGCTCTTCTGTGGCGATTTATTTATGTTGTTGCTTGTTACTTACTGTGTGTATCACTTGTGTCTTTTAATTTTGGATGACCATATGGCCATTTTGTGGGAAAGTAACTGTCCATATGGCCTTCCTTTGTTTAGGTTTCCATTATGGTCTGGTCGCTTAATGTTTGTATTTCTTTCCCTTTGGTGTCTTTTATGGATTGAGTAAGTTAATTGTATCAATTCCTGATCTTTGTTTTACTTCTACTTTGCGTGTAAGTATCATGCAGCCCATCTATTTCTTCAAGCCCCGATGGGCGGGGGCTGGTTGTTCTGATGAAAATTTGAAATATTTTTGTTATTTCTTTCTCCATACATAAATTTTGGTGCTCGTAAGAACCGCCTGCATGAGGCTGTTCCAACGAGCACCCACAATATATGATTTGGAGCAGAAGTAACATCACGTGAACAAGTCAGTGAAATGAACACCCACTGATACCCCATTATGAATAGAGAAAACTGGGGTTCATGGGGTAAACATTACTCTTCTTATTTCTGTTCCAAGACAAAGGTTTGGGTACTCGTTAGAACCGCCTCAACGAGACGGTTTTAACGAGCACCCGCAACCTATATTTGCTGTATAAATAAGAAAAATATAATTGACTTTCATCAGAAAAGTACTAATTTTGGAGATGTGAAAAATGCGCTATTTCGCAAGGGCGAGTTATCGCAATGTAAGAATAACGTATACCCTGTGAACCCAGTTTAATAATGCTTTTCACTATACATATATGTTAACGTATTCTAAAGTGATTCTTACGCGGACATACATCACGAAAACACGCCTATACAATTTTGACCTCCTTTAACCCCACTTTTATACAGTAAAACTTGGGCTAACAGGGGTGAACCTTATTTTTTTTTTATTTCTGCTGTTTAATATAGATTGTGGGTACTCGTTATAACCGCCTCATAGATTGTGGGCACTCATATAGATTGTGGGTACTCGTTATAACCGCCTCATAGATTGTGGGTACTCGTTAGAACCGCCTCTGTGAGGCGGTTCTAACGTGTACCCATAATCTATATTTTGAGCACAAATAAGAAAACTAACACAATTTTTCATGTAAAAATTTTCGTGTTTTTTTTTTCGTGGGTGAAGTTTACAATGCATTTGAATAGGCGTGTTTTCGTAATGCAAAACATTTTTGAGCAAAACATTAAGAAGATAGTGTATGACCCTACATGGATTGAGAAGAAAGATTAATTATTGGGGAACTGCAAACACAGTCACCTACAAATATAATGGATATTGAAAAGTTGTCTTTTTCGTTTACTATACATGCTATGTAATCGATACACATGATGGCTCCTGCCACAACAAACATGGTAAATATAACCTTGTATAACCTATTGACAATATTGGCATTACTAAATAAACTTATCATTCAAATATTTATTTTCCATCCAAGTGTGTGTGTGAATTCGGGTTTAACGTCGCTTTCAACAATTTTTCAGTCATATCACGACGGTGTCTGGTTGCGACAGAGAACTCAATGCTCACGTTTATAGTGCTGCCTCACTGAAGTATCATGTCCCAGACACATTACATGATACCACACCCAGTCACATTATCCTGACACTGGATCGACCAGTCCTAGCTCTACCCCGTAAATTTGAGTGCCAAACGAGGAGCAGCTAGTACCATTTTTAACGACTTTGGTATGTCGCGGCCCGGGATCATTCCATCCAAGTAATTTCATTATTTTACAGGAAACAATACGTTGCCCAGTGGGTTCGAGCTTTACTTGCGTCATGCGAGATGCGAGACGCCAAAATCTGCAACGATAGGCCAAGCAGTCCGACGAACAGAGCTTACAAACGGGGACAGGTCACGCGCTAAACATCTTTATAGGCGGGGCAACGGCAATATCCACCATTTGCTAGGTATTTGGAAATCCCTTAAAAATGCCTTTTGGAAGACCATTCAAAAATAAAATTAGCGGGATTGAAAAACGACTGATTAGCCTCATCACTGCCTTTCCCAAACAAACACATACCTCCAAACACATCACGAAGACACACCTGTCCAATTTTGAACCCCACTTGCATAGGCAGCTCCCCGTGATGAGAGCACGGGTACTAGGACTTTTTGCAATAGCCGGAATTGGCTGGTCTATTAGTCACCCACCCTGGCTCACTTTAGATGCCTGTTCAAAATTCAAAAATTTCATGCGTTATCACCCTTTAACAAGCATCGTGACCGAAGGCGTTTTCTTTGCCATGTCAGGGGTGGAAGCAGAGAATAATGGAAGCCAGAACTGATAATGTGTGTTAGCTTTTTTCCTCGGCCAGACATTCGAAAACAGGGCTGTGCTCTGACACATTTGGCAGTCGAAATTGGCAACACGTCATCACATACTAGAGCCCGTCTTTGGTCTGATTCCTGCACTCAAAATTCTAAAATCGCTACAGAATTGTGTTTCTTAGGACAAACGCTGTTCCTTGGGTGCGATTTGTGCCTTCCTCCGATTAAGAGTTCAGTATATTCCCATTGGTCAGCTGACACCTGTCGAATTGACAAAAGCCAGCACATTGAAGGCCCTGGGAAGAGCAGTTCATAAACTAATCCCATTTAGCGAGATGGGGTAGCCCCTATGTGCTTTTAGCGCCCGGTTACCTTACAAAATCTATCAAGTCAAGTCAAGCAGTCCGACTCATTTCGCAAACACGCCTATGCAAATACATTGTAAATTTTTTCGCCGAAAAAACGAAAATGTTTGCATGAAATATTTTGATCTTTTTCTTTTTTTCGCTCAAAATATGGATTGTGGGTACACGTTAGAACCGCCTCATCGAGGCGGTTCTAACGAGTACCAACAATCTATATTTTAGGGTAGAAATAAGAAATATAAGGTTTACCCTTGTAAACGCCAGTTTTGACTATATAAATGTGGGGTTCACGTGGGTCAGAATTATATAGGCGTAGTTTTGTGATGTTCTCCTACACATGAATTCCAAACACACGATAACACACCCATGTGCTACAATGGTTTATTTCATATCTCTAGAACCTGGGGTCGCAGGATCGATCCCGGGCTTCTCCAGACTTTCGGATGAGTCTTTTAACCGAGGTCCCGTCTCCGTATGACCTTAGTTGTTGGTGGGACGTAAAACTCAAACACTCACTCATATCTCGAGAACTAGCATTTTTCAGATTACAATTTTTTATATTTTTCTTATTTCTATTTCAAACATTGATTACGGGTGCTCGTTAGAACCGCCTCGATGCCTCATCGAGGCGGTGTTAACGAGTACCCATAATACAGTCGAATTCTGCTATTAAGATCAGCTAAAACTAAGACAGATTCTGCTTTTAAAAGCATTATTTAAATAATTTCAGCCGTCCTTTCTTTCTCTTGTCTACACACAGAATCATCTATACTGAGACCACCCTTGAGACTGTTCAAAAGTGGTCTTGAAGACCACTTTTGAACAGTCCCAAAGGTGGTCTTAATATAGGAGTTTTACTGTATACGTTTTAATCACAGTAGGAAAATAATGATTCTGTATATGAAGTGGGGTTTAGTTGGGTGTTCATAACAAGGATTTAATAACCTGGCGGATCAGCGATCGGCTCGAAGTGACTGGAATAATCACGAACGGGTCGAAATATAGCGAACACATCAACAGCAACAGCAACAATAGAAGCAACAAAAAGAAAACAGGAAACATTTGTAATGCCTAGATAACATAATGCCTAGATAACATAATGCCTAGATAACGACCCCCTCGCAAGCAGTGAGTTCCAGGCGTCAGTGCATATCGGGGTTAACATAGTACATTGTTTTACATCACCAAAATGTCTACTTTTCTTTCGAAAATTTGTGATATTGTTTATACTGCAAACATAGATTATGGGTTCTCGTTAGCACCGCCTCGTTGCCTATGTCTTGGAGCAGAAATAAGAACAAATGGTGTATACCCCCACCTAAAATCCCAGTTTTCTCTATATCAAGTGGAGTTTAGAGGGGTATTCATTTCACGGACTTGTTAACATGATGTATACACGGATTTCCTCTTCTTTGAGAAAGTATTACCCATAATATACCAGAGTGCCGAATATTTAACGATAATAATTAAGTCAAACCCCTTTTTATTATATACCCAACTGACTTGTAAGACATCTGTTATATATGTGTCTATACATATATTTTGAAGAGGATTAAAATGGAAAGTAACAGCACCAGTGCTTACCGTCAAATTCTGTGACATATATGTCTAATATTGTGTATAATATATGTTTACTGTAAAGTCAAATAAAAACAGTTTAAACCAAAGTAACAGATGTCGTCACGGGGGTCGTTGGGTGTGGCAAAGGCGCCGTGTATCTTTCGTCACTAGGCGTCTCGTTTACATTTAGGCAAGGCCTGCTGTCCTTAGAGCAGGAACGTTTAGATGGGGAATGTTGTCATTTATTCTGTCTCTACACTTCCATTTAATTTCCTCTTTCTCCCGTGTCCACCCATACACGCAAGTGCACTTTCATCTTTTATCTCTCATTACGAAACACGCCTTTACGAAAATACGTTGTAAAGTTGATCGCCGGAAAAAGGAAAAATTTAAGATGAATGAAAATGTGATATTTTTCTTATTTCTGCTCAAAATATAGACTGTGAGTACACGTTAGAACCGCCACATCGGGCGGTTCTAACGTGTACCCACAATCTATATTTTAGAGCAGAAATAAAAAAAAAAGATTTAACTCTACAAACTCCAGTTATACTTTATAAAGTGGGGTTCAAAGTGGTGGTTTCTCCCATTCTCTGGAAGACGACAAAATGATAAGGATTAACATGTCACAATCAATCAATTAACCGACCAGTCGATCAGTCAATCAATTAATCAATCAATCAATAGAGGTCACTAAGTGTCTTCCTACAAGCTGAAAAACACACCAAGTAAAAGTATACGTTAACGTTGGCGGATTCGATGTGTTCTGTTCGTTTCATTTCTCTCAGAATACTCCTGGTTTCCTAAAGCTTTTATTTTTCTACAGATATGTCATCCATTTTAATAACGGTCTGTATGCTTATTTTTTTTTTTTTTTTTTTTTTAAGGTTCTTCGAGCTGATATGTATGGCAAGATGGATGCAACTTGTCTTGGGGTTTAACGGCACGGTCAACACTAATCTAGGTCATTTTTGAGCCGTTCAGTTTACCTATCCACACGTTTCCTTTGCAGGCTTATACGTAAGCGGTTAACTATTACAGTGCACATTCTTTCGCCAGAAACTGACAAATGCCTTTCTTGAAACAGCGGAAGGGAGAGAATGACTGTAGAAAAAGTTTCATGATCAATCTCCATGAAAGAATGTTGCCGACCCCGGCAGGTATCGAACCCGCGTCCTCCTGATCACCAGTCAGACGCGCATTCAACTTGTTTTAGCCGAACGGACATGCTCGAAGAAGCCTCCGTGGTGTAGTGGATACGGCTCTTATATAACCAGGGATCGCAGGATCGATCCCGGGCTTCTCCAGACTTTCGGATGAGTCTTTAATCCGAGGTCCCGTCTCCGTATGACCTTAGCTGTTGGTGGGACGTAAAACTCAAACACTCACTCCCTGGACATGCTCGAAGGTACATTACATTCAGCTCAACCGTGAGTGAGATTGCTTACCACCGTATAGATTATGCATTAATAACGGTACATACATGTATGCATGTAACATGCATTCTTTCTTATCTCCAAAATAGTTTAGTCATTTCATTTGGGGTTTCACGTCCCCGTCAACACTATGTAATTCTTAAGACGTTGCTTCCAATCTTGTGGAAGTGTCACCCTGCATTGAGATGAAATGACTTCTTAAGCCCTGCCGCCCAATCAATACGCAAGGACGGGCAAACTTTGACCTTCTAAGCGGAATACCAGTACGCATGTGCGGTCGGTTGCAGCTATGCGTGGACGCACCTTGAAGCCCAAATTTATTTCTCAAAGCCCCGATGGGCGGGGGCTATCTTATCTCCCGAACCTTTAATTGGTTAATTTTCCGACGTGTGATATCATTCTTATTTATACCCCCAAAATAGGTTGTAGGTACTCATTTGAACCGCCTTATTGAGGCGCTTCTAAGCAATACGAGCAACCTGTGTCTTAGAGCAAAAATAAGAAAAATATCGAAAACCCCGTACACCCGACTTGTCTCTAGGCCTATATAAAGTGATTCATTCCAGGGATTCATTATTACGAGTGATGGTTTGGACTTGCCAAAAGGCAAATATGCACTTGACTGCGTGCACTTTGAAAAACAGTTTTCCCGCTGACTTTCTTCTGGGTGTATATTACTTAGCCCATTGCATGTGGGAAACCCTAGACTGGTATCAGTCTGTTAAATAGAGCAGTTTCATAAAACAAATTGATTAATAAACACTAATGCCACGCGCTAATACCATGTTCTGGAGTAATGTCAGAGTGCAGGCCAAGTTCAGACGCCGCTGATCAGGCCCTGCAGTATTTGCTGGCAAAAAAAAAATAGAATAAAAACCAAAAAAATAGGCCTGACACCCCTTATATGCAAAATGGACTTGCCCAACATATAGCCATGGAAGAGGCCACCAGTATACAATGGGTCAGATTTGCATTATTTTCCATCCATTATTTGACTGTAAATGCTGCTTTGAAGACTAAAAATATTGACAAAAAAAAAACAATGGCGCACAAGTTTCCTATGAACAGCGGAAGAGCGTAGCTGACGTCATTATGTTGCCTTCGTCCTAATATATTGGAGAGAACCATTATTTATTTGATGACGTCATTTAATGATCATTTGAAGTCGAGTGAGTCAATTTATTTGATGCAGTATAAATACTGATTCCTGCAATTGGACTAAAAATGTAAGTATGATAATGCTATTACTCAAGTAATTTCGCATTAGCCCAGTTAGAGGTCGGATGTATGCTGTATTGACCCGAGGCCGAAGGCCGAGTTACAGGTCCGATGTCTGCTGTATTGGCCCGAGGCCGAAGGCCGAGACCAATGCAGCTGACCGAGGACCTGTAACTGGGTTAATAAGATTTTTCTTATTTCTGCTCACAATATAGGGTATGGGTACTCGTTAGAACCGCCTCATCTAGGCGGTTCTATCGAGTACACACAATCTATATTTTGGAGAAGAAATAAGAAAAATAAGGCGATAAGGCAGTTGTAACGAGTACCTTCAATCTATATTTTAGAGCAGAAATAAGAAAAACAAGGTTTGCCCCTGTAAACCCCAGTTTTACTTTATAAAGGTGGGGTTCAAGGGGGTCAAAATTATATAGGAGTGTTTTCGTGATGCACATAAGCAACAGCAAACACAAATGCAGGAAGCAGAGTGTTTAACCGACCATAAACAAAAGCAACAACATACACAAATACCAGAAACAGAGTGTATAATCGACCCAAACCAAAATCAACAACAAACACAAATGACAGAAACAGGGTGTTTCATCTACCTAAAACCAAAAGCAATAGCAAACGCAAATAACAGAAACAGGGTGTTTAATCGACCCAAAAACAAAAGCAACAACAAACACAAATAACAGAAACGGAGTGTATAATCGACCCAAAACAAAAGCATAAACAAACACAAATAACAGAAACAGAGTGTTTAAAAGACCCAAAATCAAAAGCAACAGCAATTACAAATAACAGAAGCAGAGTGTATAATCGATCCCCCCACCCCCCCCCCACCCCCCCAAAAAAAAAAAAAAAACAAAAAAAAAAAAAAAAAACAACAAACACAAATAACAGAAACAGAGTGTTTATAAGACCCAAAACAAAAGCAACAACAAACACAAATAACAGAAACAGAGTGTATAATCGTCCCAAAAACAAAAGCGACAACAAACACAAATAACAGAAACCGGGTGTTTAATAGACCCAAAAATAAAGGCATCAACGAATAGAAATAACAGAAACAGAGTGTTTAATCGACCCCAAAACAAAAACAACAACAAACACATCAGAGATCAGAGTGTTTATCATGTAAGATGAATTTAATTCTAGCGATTTATGGCCAGTTTTGCCAAAATGGGACAAATGCGTTACAGGCCTAGTTCTCATCCTATTAGATCGACCAAAACACATTTCCGTGGATCTTTGTAATTGTATTTCCGTGTTTTGCTTAGGAATAATTGGATTGCTTGGTGAAAATAATTATCACGAATACGTAGACATGTCTCCTCGACCTTAAAGTACATACCGGTTTCTTCAAAGTTGCAATTGCAATTAAAATTCAATTTGGCTGCCTTGCAGAATTTGCAGTGTGGGAGACAAGTCAATATAATTATATTCTTTTAACCTTTTCCATTACGCCAACACCCCTATACTAATACATTGTAAATTTTACTGCCGAAACAATGAACATTTCATTTTGAGATGAAAAAGTGTAATATTTGTCTTATTTCTGCTCAAAATATAGATTGTGAGTACCCGTTAGAACCACCTCAACGAGGCAAATCTAACGAGTATTCATGATCAATATTTTCGAGCAGAAATAATAAAAATAAGTTTTACCCATGTAAACCCCAGTTTTACTACATAAAAGAGGGTTCAGGGGGCTCGAATTATATAGGCATGTTTTCGTGATGCATGTCTCCTCGACTTAAAAGTACATACTGGTTCTTCCAAGCTGCAATTACATGTAAAATTCAATTTGGCTTGCTTGCATAATTTGCAGTGTGAGAGACAAGTCAATACATAACGAAAACACACCTATATAATTTTGACCCCATTAAGCAATGATCAGGAATCGATACAATTAACCGCCACCTCCCATCAGAGACACCGAAGGGAAATAAACACAAACATGGAACAACAGACCCTAATGGAAACATCAACAGCGGAAAGCCAAACGGACAAAATGGCCAATTGGCTATCCAAAACAAAATAATAAAAGCGACACAAACACCCAAAGACAAACCATAACAAAAATAAACCGAAACAGAAGAACCGCCTAAGAACGGTCAGTGACACGAATTCCACTGGGGTGGGTGTGTGTGTGTGTGTGTGTGAGGGGGGGGGGGCTCAATTTTACAGTTTCACGGCCACAATCCTCGTCCTTACTTCCGTTACGATTTAGACAAACTATTTGTTCAGTCATCATGAAGGCCTCCTAACTCAACAGTGTAACATCTCCGTGAACACAAAAAATCAAACAACCACAGAGATAAAACAACGGTGAGGACTCACCAGCAAGCAACCACTGAAGTGTTGGAGCAAAAGAAAACCAACAGTAAGACTCAGATTGGGGCCGACCAGAGACATCAGGCACCAACCAACATTGCATAGAATTAGATTCTCTCTAATTCTCAGTAAGCCTTTACGCTGGAACCGTCATAGAATCCCGGCGTGCAATTAAAGAGGGAAGCAAAGTTGTCAACCGTGATTGGATTTACGTTCCATTATGGTCTGGTCGCTTAATGTTTGTATTTCTTTCTCTTTGGTGTCTTTTATGGTTGGTGTAAGTTAATTGTATCAATTCCTGATCTTTGTTTTACTTCTACTTTACTACCATGCATGCAGTCTGTCGTATATCATTTATGTTGTCCCCAATCGTTTTATATCGAATAATGATTTATATAGACAAACTGGGGTTTACAGGGATGTACATTATTTTTCTTATTTCTGCTCCAAAACATAGATTGTGGCTACCCGTTAGAACCCCCTCGCCGAGGCGGTTCTAACGAGTACCCGCAGCTATGTTTTGAGCAGAAATTGGAAAAATATCAGATTTGTTTTATCTGTAAATTTTCATTTTTTTTTTGTTGTTTTTTTGATTGAGAAACTTTCAATAAATTTGAATAGGCGCGTTTTCGTAATGATTTATATTGTTTGAACCTTTTCACCGATTGCCCGAATTATTAAAAAATAGGGCATCATCAACGCACACATATCCTGTTCCGTATCCACAGAGTCAGGCTACACATTGTGGATTTGTTCGTTTGTATCGGGGTTTAATGACCCAGTCAACACTATTGAAGTCAATTTTGAGCCTGTCAGTTTGCCTATCCACACTTTTTCTGGGCAGACTTAAGCCTAAGCGGTTATACAATACAGTGCACATTCTTTCGCCAGAAACTTACAACTGCCCTTCTTGAATCAGCGGAAGGGAAGGATGACCATAGAAAAGATTTCATGATCAATCTCCACGAAAGAATGTTGCCGACCCCGGCAGGTGTCGAACTCGCGTCCTCCAGACCGCCAGTCAGACACGCATCCGACTGAGCTTCCGAGGCCGGCAACACATGACAATTATCTTGTTCGCACACATTATTGTCTAGTCTGCACTATAAATTATCTTGTTCGCACAACATTTAATCTTGTTTGCACAACATATTATGTTGTTCGCACAACATAGTATATTGTGCGAACAAAATAATATCATGTATGCACACGATAATATCTTGTTCGCACAACATATTATCGTCTTTGCTCAACATAATATCTTGCTCGCACAACATAGTAAATTGTGCGCATAACATATTATCTTGTTTGCACAACATATTATCTTGTTCACAAAACATATTATCTTCTTTGCGCAACATTTTATCTTGTTTCTTAATAAAGAAATAATATATTGTTCGAACAAAATATTATGTTGTGCACACAAGATACAGTGGTGTGCGAACAAGATAATATGTTGTGCGCACAAGAAAATACGTTTTACACACAGGGTATTATGTTGTACAAACAAAATATGTTGTGCGAACAAAATATTATGTTGTGCAAACAAGAGACTATGTTGTGCAAACAAGATATTATATTGCGCGGACAAGATAATAAGTTGTGCCTCGGCCTTCGGCCTCGGGCCAATTCAGCAGACCTCGGACCTGTACCTGGGCCAATACGAAATTACTTGATTAATGACAATTTTATTAATTGACACAATTAAAAAAGTATGATTGTTGATTGTTTTTACCTCACTTGAACTCAGTTAATATTGCTTGACCTGGTGTTAATACGGATGACATCCGATCAATACAGGATAGTCGATTAATACTATGCCATATTCATTTCCACTATACTAACAGGTTATATACACAATATTTTATTATATATCAGCGTACTATATGAGATTGGTTCAAGTTTAAAAGAATATGGTGACCTGCATTTCAGGGTGATTTCGTTATGTTGAGAACTTGGTTGTTTGATTTGAGGTTTTACGTCATCGTCAACACTATTTTGGTAATTTTCGAGAATTTAATTTCAGTATTACGGGACTTATATCGACATTTAGATGAAATTCAGCTCAAGCCCTGCCGGCAAAAAAAAAAAAAGGGTTTAATTATTTTACGGTTGATCTCGCACCCCGTTGCCTAGACAGTCTAGTTCGGGTCCTCTAAGCGACTTACCAGTACCAAGCTGTGGTTCACTTGTTGGAGAGATGACATATATCTGAGATATTAGATCCTTGTGGCCAGATGATTGACCTCAAATCATGTCTAGCTCAGCGTGACCTTTATTTCATGGTTCAGTAATTTTGCCTTGTATCTTAAAACTATGTGAGGGAAACAAGATCAGCATGTACTGTACATGCATCATGCATATAAGCAGCAGGAGGTGCGATTATTGATCTCCAAATGTATATCAAGTTAAGCATCATTACGCTAACACACCCGTGCGACATAGTGCATTTTTTACATCTCCAAAATGGCTACTCCATGATATTTTCTTTCATTACGAAAACACGCCTATACAAAAACATGTACATTGTGACCTTTATTTCGTAAAATCACTCTTCGATATAAAAAAGATTGGGTACAACATGGATATTATACGACAGACTGCATGCATGGTAGTTAACCCAATCACGGTTGGCAACTTTGCTTCCCTCTTTAATTGCACGCCAGTGGGTCAGGCCTCAGATTCTATGACGGTTCCATCGTAAAGGCTTATTGAGAATTAGAGAGATCTAATTCAAGGTAATGTTGGTTGGTGCCTGATGCTCTGTCTCTGGCCGGGCCATCGGAGTCTGTTGGTTTTCTTTTGCACCAGCATTTCAGTGGTTTCTTGCTGTCGAATCCTCACCATTATCTCACCTCCGTGGTTCTTTGATTATTTGTGTTCACGGAGATGTTGCACTGATGAGTTAGGAGGCCTTCATGCGGACTGAACAAATTATTTGTCTAAATCGCGACGGAAGTAAGGGCGAGGATTGTGGCCACGTAAAATCGATTTAAGCCCCCCAGTGGAAGTCTTTCCACTGACCGTTCCAAGGCGGTTCTTCTGTGGCGATTTATTTATGTTGTTGTTTGTTACTTTCTGTGTATATCACTTGTGTCTTTTTATTTTGGATGGCCATATGGCCATTTTGTGGGAAAGTAACTGTCCTTATGGCCTTCCTTTGTTTAGGTTTCCATTATGGTCTGGTCGCTTAATGTTTGTGTTTATTTCCCTTTGGTGTCTTTGATGGGTGGCGTAAGTTAATTGTATCGATTCCTGATCTTTATTTTACTTCTGCTTTATCGCCGAAAACATGAAAATTTTAAAATTAAAAATTGTAATATTTTTCTTATTTCTGCTCAAAATATAGATGGTAGGTACTCATGAGAATCGCCTCATCGAGGCGGTTCTGACGAATACCCACAATCTATATTTTAGAGCAGAAATAATGAAAATAGGGTTCATCCCGTAAACCCCAGTTTAACTATTTGAAAGTGGGGTTCAAGGGGGTCAAAATTATATAGGCGTGTTTTCGTGATGTTTATACTACAAACATAGGTTGTTGGTACTCGTTAGAACCGCCCCATTCACGCGGTTCTAAAGAATGAGGCGGTTCTAAAGAGTACCCACAACCTATGTCTTTGAGTAAAAATAAGAAAAATAATGTTTACCCCCGTAAACACCAGTTTTCTCTATACAAAGTGGGTTGTAAGGGGGTATTTATTTCACAGCCTTGTTCACGTGATGTGACCTATATTTCATGGTTCAGTGATTTTTCCTCCAATTGAATACCGGTTGATGGAGCAATGTCTTGCATGGAATATCCATTTGACCATATGGTTGACTTAAAAATATATCTATGACTATGTGACCTATATTTCATGGTTCAGTGATTTTGCCTTATAATTAGAATATTATATAATGGAGAATTGTCATATTTGGATTATAAGTTCAATTGCCAAGATGATTGGTCTGAAAACATATCTTGGTCAGTGTGACCTGTATATTTCATGGCTGTGTGATTTCTGTCTTATAATGTGTATTGGATGGAGAAATATGATACCGGAATTATAACTTCCGACTTACCTAATAATTGACATTAAAATGTACACGTATATCTTGGATGGTGTGAACTATATTCATGGTTGTGTAATTTCTCTCACATGGGTGACATAACAACTAAAAGCGCATCATTGAAGTGTACCTCACAGAATGCTATTATATAAACTGGAATACTATGGGATAAGAGGATCCACGCATAGTTGGATAAGCCCATGGCTCTCCGGCCGCTCACATCAAGTTGTATTTGATGGCCAAGCGTCTGATCCAGTCCCTGTCCTTGGACCGGTCCTCTTCTTGGTTTTCATCAATAATCTCCACAATAATATCAGATCATCGGTCCGTTTGTTTGCTGGTGATTGTGTCCTGTATAGGAACATATATTCTCCTTCTGACTGTCTTATTTTACAAGATGACCTGGATCAACTTGCACAGTGGGAGGCCGATTGGCAGATGAAGTTTAATGTGGCCAAATGTCATTCAATGAGGGTGTCACGACACCCTCCGGACAAGCAAATTAGGTTTGACTATACACTTCACCAGCAAATTTTGGAGCATGTTCAATCCGCAAAATATCTTGGTATCACCATCACTGACGATCTTGATTGGGGTCAACATATCTCTGAGATTACATCTAAATCATCTAGGATTTTAGGATTCCTTAGACGTAATTTGGGTTTTGCACTAGGCAGAAAAAGGATGTTGCATATAAAACATTGGTTCGCCCTCAACCTGAATATGCATCACCCATTTGACATCCCTAAGTTATAACTCAAATTCAGCGCAGGGTACAGCTGCTCGATGGACCTGCAGGCGATGGTGAAATAGAAGTAGCGTCGGTGATATGCTTAACGAGCTAGAGTGGCCGTCCCTGGAGGCCCGTCGTGAGTAGTCCTCTTTAACCTTCTTCTATAAGATACACTCTGATACAGTGTCCATCAACAAAGATAGGTACTTGACCCCTGTAACAGCGTCAACCCAAACAAGGGCATCAGAAGTAAACAACTCACAGTATCGTAGATACCAGTCTGAAGAACTCCTTTCCTAGAACTATTCCTCAATGGAATAGTATTCCCTCCTCTGCGGTGAATGCCAAGTCCGCGGAAGAGTTCAAAGCCCGTACAGTGTAAAATTAAGACTCAGATGTACATGTATGCGTTTCAGGATAGCTCTGTTATGCAGATTGTAAATAGTTTAAGGACGCAACCAGTGTCTCTTTTTTTTCAGCTAAATTCTAAATTTAGCCACCCATGGTCATATATGACCGACTCAGTATAGATAATTTAAGATAGGTGGCATAACAACTGACAGCTCAGCAATATCTCAAAAGAATGAATATACAAATGAAAGCACAATTTTGAAGGATGTGTGATTCTTATGCAGACACATAAAGCGAATGTGTTCTACTCTCTGGAATAAGATTAGAGTAAAAATACTTTCAGTTTAATATGAAAACAGGAAGACAAGGCAAGAAACGAGCGAGCTACACTAACCTGCGACAATCGTCAGTGCTTTGGTTGTATTAAGATATGCCCCAAGCTGCATGTTCAAACATTAAATGAGCCCCGCCAAGCGAATTTGTGTCTTCGAGCATTCCGTCATGACAAATTGTTACTGCGCATGCCCAGCCATTCAGAGGGGCCAGGGACATGGCTTTCTGTCTGAAGATTCCTCTTGCTTCACTGCTTGTATGAGCGAGCAGCGAAGGTTCTGGCGAGACTGCGCGGATGCGGAGGCTCGCCTGAACCTTCGCCGCTCGCATAGGCGATAAATACCAAAATCGCTTGACGGGGCCCAAATGTAAAAACACAACCTTTGATGTTCAGTAAATGTGCAGTGTGCAATTATGGTTTTCGTTTGTTATAAGCTGAAAATCTCAAGTTCACCTAATAGGGCCAAGTTATGTTTGTCGTCCGCGTGTCAGTAACTTGTCAAATTTTCACATCTTCTCCAGAACCTGACTTTGATTGAGCTGATACTTGAATGGTGAAAATCACATTACATTAGTAAAAAGTATGTGAAATGAATATCCTTTGTATCTCCAACTTTAGATTGGGAATAATAGGTTTTGCAACTGTATAGGGTAGAATCTTTATTGCTGATGAACAATGATTGTGGATACTACTTGGAACCCAAAATCCATGGTTCAACGTAAAATACGAAAAGATCACAACTTTTCATCCGAAAAAAATGCATGCTATGGAGATATGAAATCAACCTTATGTTTAGCAACGCCTTTATAACATGTAACTAGATGTTGTACTTTTTCTTTTCTTTCTTATTTATCCCCCCGCATCGGCATGATGCCGGGGGCATATAGTTTTTCGGTTTTCCGTACGTGCGTACATGTGTACGTCAGTCTGTGTGTGTGTGTGTGTGTGTGTGTGTGTGTGTACGTACGTACGTGATCATGTAACCTCAGGTTAAGGTTTTTGTAACAGGTAGAGCCTGAACTTTTAGATCTCATATTTTCCTAACCATTTGATGGAACTAGTTCATCTTTGGTATGATGATAGATATAGGTCCAAAGTTTTATTAAGCAATACCCCCACCCATGCCTGTGACCTAAAGGTCAAGGTCACAGACTTAGAAATTTTCAATGTTAAATACTCAGGTTAAGGTTTTTGTAACAGGTAGACTTGAACATTTTAGAACTCATATTTTCCAAACCATTTGATGGAATTAGTTCATATTTGGTATGATTATAGATAAAGGTCCAAAGTTTTATTCAGCGATACCCCGACCCATGCCCATGGCCTCAAGGTCAAGGTCATGGACTGAGAAATTTTCCATGTTAAAGACTCCAGTTAAGGTATTTGTACCTGGTAGAACCTGAACTTTTATGATGGCTTTGGTTCATATGATGATAGATATAGGTACAATGTTTTATTCAGCAATACCCCAACCCATGCCTATGACCTCAAGGTCAAGGTCACAGACTTAGACAATTTTAATGTTAAAGATTTTAAAGAGCTCAAATTTTCCAAACCATATTATGGATTTGGCTTATGTATGCTATGATAATAGATACAGGTCCAAATGTTTATTTGGCAATACCCCAACTCATGCCTATGGCTTCAAGGTCAAGGTCACAGACTTAGAAATTTTTAATTAGATATTTTAAGAGTTGGTATTTTACAAACCATGGGATGGATTGAGTTGATATTTGGTATGATGTTAGATACCTGTCCATTTTATTCAGCGATACTCCCACCCATGCCCATGATCTCAAGGTCAAGGTCACAGTTTTAAATTATCTCCTCGCACAACATGGCTCTAGCGCCTATATTTCTTCACTGTTTTCAATATAACTTCACACAAATATTCCATATGACAATATCTCGAGTGAGTTCGACTTTCAAGGTCATGAGCTCAAGGTCAAGGTCACTGTGGCTATTTTTAGAAAAACTTTGTTATCGCTCTAGCGCCTGCATTTCTTCACCAATTTCAATATAACTTCACACAAATGTTCCTTATAAAAATATCTCAAGCGAATTCGACTTTCAAGGTCATGGCCTCAAGATCACTGTGGCTATTCATATAAAAATCATTGTCATCGCTCTAGCGCCTACATTTCTCCCCCAATTTCAATTACTTCACACAAATGTTCCTTATATAAATAGCTCGAGCGTATTCAACTTTCAAGGTCATTGCCTCAAAGTCAAGGTCACTGGCTATTTTTAGAAAAAAAAAACTTTGTCATCGCTCTAGCGCTTACATTTCTTCACTGATTTCAATATAACTTCACACAAACGTTCCTTATGACAATATCTCTAGCGAGTTCCACTTTCAAGGTCAATGTCACTGTGGCTATTTTTAGAAAAAAACTTTGTCATCGCTCTAGTGCTTACATTTCTTCACCGATTTCAATATAACTTCACACAAATGTTCATAATTTCAACATCTCTAGCGTGTTCCACTTTCAAGGTCAAGGTCACTGTGGCTATTTTCAGAAAAACTTTGTCATCGCTCTAGTGCTTACATTTCTTCACCGATTTCAATATAACTTCACACAAATGTTCCTTATGACAATACCTCGAACGAGTTTGACTTTCAAGGTCAAGGTCACTGTGGCTGTTTTTAGAAAAAAACTGTCATTGCTCTAGCGCTTACATTTTTTCACCTATTTCAATATTACATCACACAAATGTTCCTTATGACAATATCTCTAGCGAGTTCCATTTTCAAGGTCAAGGTCACTGTGGCTATTTTTAGACAAACTTTGTCATCGCTTTAGCGCTTACATTTCTTCACCGATTTCATTATAACTTCATGTTCCTTATGACAATATCTCGAGCGATTTCGACTTTCAAGGTCAAGGTCACTGTTGCTATTTTTACAAAAACTTTGTCATCGCTCTAGCGACTACATTTCTTCATTGATTTCAATATAACTTCACACAAATGTTCCTTATGACAATACCTCGAGCGAGTTCGACTTTCAAGGTGAAGGTCACTGTGACTATTTTTAGAAAAAACTTTGTCATTGCTCTAGCGCTTACATTTTTTCACCAATTTCAATAAACTTCTAACAAATGATCCTGATGACAATATCCCGAGCTATTTCGACTTTCAAGGTCAAGGTTACTGTGGCTATTTGTAGAAAAACTTTGTCATCGCTCTAGCGCCTACATTTATTGATGTATTGTAATATAACTTCACACAAATGTTTCTTATGATAATATCTCTAGTTGCTTTGACTTTCAAGGTCATGACCTCAAGGTCAAGGTCACTATGGCTATTTTTAGAAAAAACTTTGTCATCGCTCTGCCACCTACATTTATTAACATATTTTAATATAACTTCACACAAAAGATGTTTATGATAATATCTTGAGCAAGATCTACTTTCACGGTCATGGCCTCATATCAATGTCACTATAGCTATTTTTAGAGAAACATTGTCATCATTCTGGAACCTACATTTATTGGTGAATTTTTAAACAAACTTTACACAAATGTTGCATATGATAATATCTCAAGCAAGTTGGACTTTTTCCATTTCAGTGTTTTCCACACACGAAGTTGTCTTGTGCGAAGGGATTTGTATCGCATGCGATGCCTTGTTAGATAGTTCAATAGTTTATATTTACCAAATCGTACGATGAATTAAGTTTATACTTGGTATGATGATTGATACTGGTCCAATACCCACACCCATGCACGTGCCCTAAAGGTCAAGGTCACAGATAAAGAAATGTTTATCTAAAGTTTATTAAGAGCTCATACTCACCAAACCATATAGATTTGCTTCATATTCGGTATGATGATAGTTACAGGTCCACAGTTGTATATACCCCCACCCCTGATCTCAAGGTCAAGGTCACAGACTTAGTCTTATTATGCTTTTAAAGTTTTACGGCTCATATTTATAGATTGGCTTCATATTTGGAATGATGATAGATACCGGTCCCAAGTCTCATTCACCCAAGGTCAGGGTCACACACTTAGAAAATTTTGTTGCAAGATGGATTTTCGGGATGAGGCGGGGCCCTTGGCGGGGGCATCTGTATCGTCTGGACACATTTCTAGTTTATTTTTATTCGGTTTCGGTTTTACGTCCCTTTCAAGATTATTTCACGTATTTCCAGCCGATCGTTAATTCAAGTTTGGCGAAAACTTGAGTAATTGGAGAAAAAACACCTGACCTTCCGTTGCAGCGCTATTACTCACTAAGTCACAGCGTGGCGGGGGAGGGGGGGGGGCGTAGATACTAATGGTTAATATTGTTTCCAATGACATGACGCGGTTCTAACGAGTACCCATAATCTATTTTGAGCAAAAACTAAAGAAATAATGTATCCCACTGTCAACCCCACTTTTCACTGCATAAAGAGGTGTTTACATGGTGATCTTTACGGCTATATATGTTAACCTGAAAGAGACTGTTCTTTCTATCACAAATACACTGTTAAAATAATTACATAAATAGGAAAAACCCGGAATAAATTAACATTAGAATCATATAATGCATAGTAATGAACTGATTTGTGTATGTGTTTTTACAGATAACACAGATTATTTCCAAATTCGGTCGTGCCAATAAAATGATAAATTAAGGTCCTTTTTTCTATCTTCTAGATGCACCGAATATTCTTTTCCAGTAATTTTCCGTGACTTTCACTTCGTTTGTGTGAAAAAAGACAGTCACAGAAACGGAAGTTCCATTTTCATTTGGGCCCCGTCAAGCGATTTTGGTACTTATCGCCTATGCGAGCAGCGAAGGTTCAGGCGAGCCTACGCATCCGCGCAGTCTCGCCAGAACCTTCACTGCTCGCTCATACAAGCAGTGAATCGAGGGGAACCTTCAGGCAGAAAGCCATATCCCTGGCCCCGCTGAATGGCTGGGCATGCGCAGTTAAAATTTGTCATGACGGAATGATCGAAGACACAAATTCGCTTGGCGGGGATCATTTGAGGCGTTAAGTCCAATCACGATTCTTACCGTAAGAGATAAATGGTCGAAAAAAGGGAAATTCCTTTGGAAGCAAGGATTACAGCACAGAACTGAAATCATGGAGTGTAAAGGATTTTTCTGGGCCAGACTAGCCAGTTTCGGCCAATTAAGCCTCATCAGTGATCCTCAAATATTTTCTAAGTTCCGCAGTGAAATCAATGATCCCAAAATACTAGAAAATATAACCCACACTATGATGAAGGGCTTGGAGACTTTTTACGGCCGCCATACATTCCTTTAACACCAGCCGCGGAATTGCAATGTCAAAATGTTTACCAGTTTGAAAGGTAAAATTTGCATTTAAAAAATCGCGCCCTAAATTATTTTGAGCAGTGTAGTTTGCTTCCTAATCAAAGAAGAAACGTAAACCCAGGTTAAAGGGGAGGCAACTCCTGCAAAAGTCTTTTCGTCTCCCGTAGCATTAGAGGTCAACGCTTAAAAGAAAGAATTTGCTTCTTAGGAGATCATTCTTTCTTTTAAGGGTTGACCCCATTTTCGGTGGGATAACATTTATAGAAAAGCGAACAGGAAGTCCCTAAAGTAGAAGTAAAACAAAGATCAGGAATTGATACAATTAACTTACTCCATCCATAAAAGACACCAAAGGGAAAGAAATACAAACATTAAGCGACCAGACCATAATGGAAACCTAAACAAAGGAAGGCCATATGGACAGTTACTTTCCCACAAAATGGCCATATGGCTACCCAAAATTAAAAGACACAAGTGATACACACAGTAAGTAACAAACAACAACATAAATAAATCGCCACAGAAGAGCCGCCTTGGAACGGTCAGTGGAAGATTTCCACTGGGGGGCTTAAATCGATTTTACGTGGCCACAATCCTCGCCCTTACTTCCGTCGCGATTTAGACAAATAATTTGTTCAGTCCGCATGAAGGCCTCCTAACTCATCAGTGCAACATCTCCGTGAACACAGAAATCAAAGAACCACAGAGGTGAGACAACGGTGAGGACTCGACAGCAAGAAACCACTGAAATGCTGGAGCAAAAGAAAACCAACAGTTAGACTCCGATGAGCCCGACCAGAGACAGAGCATCAGGCACCAACCAACATTATCTCTTTAATTTTCAATAAGCCTTTACGTTGGAGCCGTCATAGAATCTGAGGCCTGACCCACCGGCGTGCAATCAAAGAGGGAAGCAAAGTTGCCAACCGTGATTGGGTTAACTACCATGCATGCAGTCTGTCGTATAATATCCATGTTGTACCCAATCTTTTTATATCGAAGAATGATTTTACGAAATTGGGTGCTGAAGTCATTGCGGTTATATATTTTTCTGAATTTATATACTAAGTCACCATAAAATTCGGGTTCCGATAGACCTTGTTGCAGAAGAGATTTAAGTCCAATATTGAATTTTGAAATTAAATCAGAATGGCGTCTATAAAATTTTGAAAAGGCTTTGCGTAGTTTATGGTACCGATAACCCTGATTAAGAAGTTTAGCCGTTAATAATTTATTACGAGTGTTGAAGTCAGTTACATGACTACACACTCTAGCAAATCGAATTAATTGCGAAATATAAACGCCATAGGATGGCGCACGAGGAACATCACCATCCAAAAAAGGAAAATTTACAATCTCAAAATCAAAATCATCGCGTTTATCATAAATTTTGCACGAAACAAATCCATCTACAATAGATAGATGTAAATCCAAAAACGGGGCCTCGGTATCAGAAGAATTTGCTTTATTTAACTGAAGTTCTAGGGGGTAAATCTGACTGATCAAACCATCAAAATAGGTATTATCAATATTTAATAAATCATCTAAATATCTAGAAGTAGAGCTAAAAGCTTCAATAATTTCAGATTGGTTATCAATGGAAAGCGACAAAATGAAGTCTCTTTCATAACAATACAAGAACAGATCAGCCACAAGAGGTGCGCAATTAGTACCCATCGGAATACCCACAATTTGTCTAAATAACTTAGTACCGAATCTAATATAAATATTGTCAAGTAGAAAGGTGAGGGCATCACACACTTTCTGACATGACCAAAGTGTATACTTCTTATGCTCTTTAGAAGTGAAAAATGCATTTCTGACATTACATGCAAGATAGAGAGAATCTTCTCTGTGAAAAGCCCATTCAATTAAATCATTAAGCTTTTCTTTTATAAGATTATGAGGAAGTGTAGTGTAAAGAGTGGAAAAATCGTAGGTAGACAGACTAGAAGCACGAAACTGTCTAGATTTCAATTTATTTAAAACCTCATTCGAATTTTTTATAGACCAAAACAGATTTCTTCCTGATCTTTCAAAGACTTTATCACAATATTTAATTACATGCGTTTTAATAGCAGTAAGACAGGAAGTTAATAATTTAGAAAGTTCAGTGGTAGTGCAAGAACTAGAATTTGCAATAAACCGTGCTTTGTAAGGTTTTTTATGAAGTTTTGGTAACCAGTATAGCGTAGGAAGCTTGTCTTGGCCTTCGTTAACACACACAGCAAACTTGGTGGCTGAAAGACAAACATGTTTATCTACTATAGCTCTCTCTTCAGCCAAAGGCTGAAGTTCATAGGCCTTAGTACCACCAAGCTCCTGCTTAAGCGTGTTAACATAGTGGAGCCGTCACACAACGACGACGTTGTTAGCGGCCTTGTCTGCAGGGGCCAAAACAAACTTCTTATGAAATTCTTGAATACCTAGTTTAAGATGACGTAAAGACGTCTTGGGCTTAGGAGGTAATAAGTTAGTATTTTGAGAATAGAAAGAAATGCGTTTATTCACTAGTCTTAAAATGCTAAGTTTCCAGTCCTTTAGGGCTTTATACTCAACATACTCTCGCTTACACCATCGATTACCGAATTCATTCAAGGAAGCAGCGATTTCATCTCTACATTTACTGAAATCAATTTTAGAAGGAAACCGATATTTCGGTCCTTTAGAAATTATATTCCTTATCCTAGAATCAGGAATAATTTTCAAATTGCCAGTAATTACATGACCAGCAGCAGGATAGCAATACTTTGAGTTTTTACAATCA
Source organism: Lucinisca nassula (assembly GCA_963580285.1). NCBI lineage: Eukaryota > Metazoa > Mollusca > Bivalvia > Lucinida > Lucinidae > Lucinisca > Lucinisca nassula. Next base: position 112,712,003 of record OY757023.1, on the reverse strand, counting down.
CATGAATCAGGAGTATTAGTATCAATATCAAGATCTGAAACAAGTTTATTGAAATTAAAAATGATAGATCTAACAGGTTTGTTATATTTATAGCAAATTATAGGTGTTTCAGTATTTTGAAAATAAGCAGGAATGGAAGAAAGCACCGATCTCTCACGGAAGATACTGGGCAAATCTATAAAATCCATACCCTTATTAATGAAGGATATTTTGAAGAAATGACGTTTATGATTAATTTCAGAATCAATGTAAGGACGGAGAGTATGCTGAGTATAGCCTCTAGTTAAGAGAGCCGCATCATATAACTGATGAGAACTATCGTAGAATTTATTCGCCTCGGTGTCCAGAAGACGTAAAACAGAAACGGGTAATGAACTTAAAAATGAAAGCATAGAGTGGCGTCCATGATTTAATAATATAATTGACAGTCTCAAAAGTTGTCTCCCTTTGAAAAACGACATAACAATCTGCCAGGTGTAGCCATTCCCTTAGGTGGAGCTTGGCTTATACGAAATGCTAACAAAGAACGACTATATAGGCGATGGAAATAGAAGATCTTACATGAGTGTTCATGCATTATTGAATTTATTAAACGAGTTGAGGAAAAGAGATAAAATGCGAGGCTTTGCCGAGCATTATATCCCTTTTCCTTAACGAGTTTAATAAATTCAGTGATACATGAACACGAATGCAAGATTCTATTTATCATATGACATTTAAAACTCATTTTATTCACTATTGTTTATAACAATGTCAATAGTCCGCCATTAGTAAACGCGACGTCGTTAAGGACGTCGTACATGTAACGTTACGGAACGTATCTAGCTAATTTGCATATTTAATTCACTAGTGGATTATCGAAAATAATGCATGGCGTTATTACACTCTCAGACGCGACGTCATATGACATGTTTTATTATCATTATTCTGCAATTGGTCATCATTTGTAAGTAGACAAATCACTCGCGCTATGCGCTCATAATTTCCTACTTTTACAACTGACCGCAAAAACACCACACTTAGAGCTGATTTATTGCTTAAACATACAAGAAATCCTGAAAGTTGTCACCTTCGTTTGTTTGTTTGTTTGATTTGAGGTTTAACGTCCCCGTCAACACTGTTAAGGTCATTTTGAAGACGTTGCTTCCAATTTTGTGGGACTTCTACCCGACATTGATATGAAATTACATCTCAAGCCCTGTCGCCAAATGAAACCAATAGGGGTTATAAGCATAGACGGTCCGACTCGTGCGCAGCGCTTTGCCTAAGCGGTTTACCAGTGCTCGAGTGCGAGTCGGATTCAGCCCTGCGTGGAAGCATCATGCAGCCCATGAATTTCTTCAAGCCCCGATGGGCGGGGGCCGTAGTCACCTTCGTAAAATGGCGCAAAATGTCTATCAAGAAAACACGCCTATATAATTCTGACCCCACCCCACTTCAACTCCACTTGTATACAGCTAAACAGGGGTTTACAGGGGTAAACCTTATTTTTCTTATTTCTGCTCTAAAATATAGATTGTGTGTTCACGTTAGAACCGCCTCGATGAGGCGGTTCTAACGAGTACCAACAATCTATATTTTTAGCAAAAATAATAAAAAATATCGCAATTTTTCATTTATCAAATTTCAATTTTTCGGAGGTAAAGTTTTCTATGTATTTGTATAGGCGTGTTTTCTTAATGCTACCATTTATTCATTACCCTTGAACAAACACAGCAGTTCAATATGTCTTTGAGACAATTTAAGCCAAGTAAAAGATTTCAATTTGGCACTGGCATGCAGGCGGAAAATCCCAGGAGCATGGTATGCGTTTCACGAAGTTGCAGATAATGAATTAGTGCAGAAAATCGTTTTCTGTAGCAACTTGAGCCTTAAAAGTTAATAAAACTAGAGCTGTCAGTGGATCTAACTATACCCCCCGCTAAAGCACCTTTGTATATGTTTGAAGGAAGTTGTTGGACTACTGCTACAAACGTTGTGTGCCATGTCTACATGTTCACCCATATATGCCCAGCGGCCCCATTTGGGGACATTGGCAAACAGTGTAGACCCAGATCAGACGCCACAAAACGCATACCCACACTCTATATTTTAGAGCAGAAATAATAAAAATAAGGTTCACCCCTGTAAACCCCAGTTTTACTATATAAAAGTGGGGTTCAAGGGGGTCAAAATTATAAAGGTCTGTTTTCGTGATGTGGCAAGTCTTGGTCGAAACTGTTAACATTGAACCAATATGGACAGAAAACTACACAAACTCATGATAGCAATTCTTGATACAACCGGCCGTCGACCAGCTGCATGCATCACACTAACAAGTCCGTGAAATGAACACCCCCTTACACCCAACTTTATATAGGGAAAACTGGAGTTTAGGGGGGGGGGGGGTATACATTTGTTTTCTTATTTCTTCTCTCAGACATAGGTTGTGGGTACTCGTTAGAACCGCCTCAATGAGGCGGTTCTAACGAGCACCCACAACCTATGTTTTCTGTATAAATAAGAAAAATGTCATGGATTTTCTTCAGAAAAGGAGCCATTTTTGAGATATGAAAAATGCACTATCTCGCATGGATGTGTTATCGTAATGGCAGACCCAGATCAGATGCCACAAAACGCATTTCCAGATTTGGATCTACACTGTCTGCTGAAAGTACATAATTTTGCAAACCGTATTGCTAAAAGAGACAAACCCGCCACCCCTATAAATGGAAATTGACCGCTCCAAACTTATTATGTGGGAGATTCCATTTTCATATATGGGTTATCATAATCTAACTTCAGCAGTTTCTCATTACGAAAACACGCCTATACCAATACATTGTAAACTTTACCTCCAACAAATGAAAATTTTAAGAGGAAATTTTGTGATATTTTTCTTATTTCTGCTCAAAATATAGATTGTAGGTACTCGTTAGAACCGCCTCGTCGAGGCGGTTCTAACGAGTACCCACACTCTATATTTTAGAGCAGAAATAAAAAAAATAAGATTCACCCCTGTAAACCCCAGTTTTACTATATAAAAGTGGTGTTCAAGGGGGTCAAAATTATATAGGCCTGTTTTCGTGATGTGGCAAGTCTTGGTCGAAACTGTTAACATTGAACCAATATGGACAGAAAACTACACAAACGCATGATGACAATTCTTGATACAACCGGCCGTCGACCAGCTGCATGCATCACACTAACAAGTCCGTGAAATGAACACCCCCTTACACCCAACTTTATACAGAGAAAACTGGGGTTTAGGGGGGTATACATTTGTTTTCTTATTTCTGAACCAGTACATAGGTTGTTGGTACTCGTGAGAACCGCCTCAATGAGGCGGTTCTAACGAGCACCCACAACCTATGTTTTGAGTAAAAATAAGAAAAATATCACGGATTTTCATCAGAAAAGTAGCCATTTTGGAGATGTGAAAAAAATGCACTATGTCGCACGGGTATGTTATCGTAATGTAACTGTGAATGATATTTCGGCCTCGTTGCTCCAATATATTTTTGTTTCAGTAATACATATTGCAGTCAGATACATTGCACCACGATAACAATTCTTTGCAATAGACTCCCGTTAAAAAACCCACTTTACCGGGTTTACGGGGTTATACAATATCTGTATTATTTCTGATCAGGAGGACGCGGATTCGATACCTGCCGGTGTCGGCAACATGCTTTCGTGGAGATTGATCATGGACATGGAATCATTTCTCCGGTCATTCTCTCCCTTCCGCTGATTCAAGAAGGGCAGTTGTCAGTTGCTGGTGAAGTACAAGCCTTCCCGGAAAAAAATGTGGATAGGTAAACTGACCGGCTCAAAAATGACCTAAATAGTGCTGACTGGGCCGTTAAACGAGACGTAATGTTGTTCATAATTTGACCTATCATCATTATAACTGACGTGAAAATAAACCATTGTTCTCTTCAATGTCGAGGTTATGACGTCACTGACGCTGTCTCGCTATAAAAGGGAAGTTGATTGCTCTTTGTATTTCTCTTCCCATTTTACCCATCAAATTCGATTTTTTTTTCATCAAACAAAGGATTGAAAATAAGGAAAGTACAGTCGAACTTCGATGGCTCGAACCATCGAAGTTGTTCGAAACAGCGGTAGTTCGAGCCCGGGAGGGTTACTAGGAGGCATACTGGAGATAATTGTGAGATATCCTTTCAGTGTTCTATCGAGGCGATTCTAATGAGTACAGACAGCATACATTTGCCAGATAAGAGAAGAACATCTCCCTACATTATCCCTATATCGTATTTGGAGGAATTCCCTGCGGAGTCAAGAACTGGTTCGACCCATCCATGGTAAACGAACAATCGGGGTTCGAGCCATCGAAGTTACACTGTATAAGTGACAAAGCAATATATATAACCATAACGATAACACACCCCTGCGACACTGTGCATTTTTTTTTCAAATCTTCAAAATGTCTCGTTTCCGATGAAAATTTGTGATATTTTTCTTATTAATACACCAAACACAGGTTGTGGGTGCTCGTTAGAACCCTAACGAGTACCGTCAACCTATGTCTTGGAGAAGAAATAAGAAAAAATGTATACCCCCGTAAGGCCCAGTTTTCTCTATATAAACTGGGGTTTAGTGGCGTTGTCTGTTGCACGGACTTGTTCACGTGATGGCTAAATGAAGTATGAGTAACACCGGGTCACGAGCAAAAAATATAAGAATCTTATATGGGGTTCTGTTGTAGATGGGCGTTTCCAACCCGAGGGATGACCGTGCTGAGCGGAACCGAGGCTACGCCGAGGTTCCGCTCAGCACGGTTATCCCGAGGGTTAAAAACGGTCATCTACAACAGAACCCCTATATTGGATTCTTTTACTTGCACAACACATCCCAAACATTGTCTTTTTCTTTTGTAGCAAATAGCAGAAATACAGACAGTTTTTCTTTTCTTCTTTTTAAAATTTCATAGAAAAGTCATGTACATATATGCAGTGTCCTTCAACAATAAATGAGTCAAATAATTAACATTCTCATTGATTTGTTTATTTCTTTTTTTTTTTTTTTTTTTTTTTTGCCGTTAGTTTTGACAGCTCGCGTGAGTATATTGTTTACACAATGAAAGTAGTGCGGAGGTAGTTCCGGCAGTTGAATAGAATTGACGCGCACTTGTGTTAATTACCTGGGTCGGAACATCAGGATCAGAACATAAATTTCTATTCCAGGGTAAAATCACGGATTTCCTTGTCTTGTGTGCAAGAAAGCAAATTCCCGATCGGAGCTTGGAGAAACAGATTGAGCTGCCTGGTGCTTCCACGCAGAGATGAAGCCGACCAACTCGAGTACTGGTAAACCGCTTAGGAGGTCTAAATAGAAATGCAGACAAAGACCAGAAAACGATACAATAACCTCGCACCTGTCATCATGGACACCAAAGTGAAAGACCTTCACTATAATGAAAGCATCTTAACAAGCAAAAATCCAAGAGAACTGTTACTATCCCACAAAATAAAAAAATAGATGTATTAACAATGTAGCGGGCCAAACCAAAATACATCAGACACAAACCCATCATAAAAACAAGTCAGACTTAGACCCCTCTAAACCCCCACTTTATATAGGGAAAACTGGGGTTTACGGGGGTATATATCATCTGCCTTTTTTGCTCACATTCATAAAATGTGGCATTTCTGACACCATGTTGGTCGCCATTATTTAACATGAACATGTTTTCTTAATGCCGACATTACTTGAAATACGTCTTTAGGCTCGGCCCCCGCCCATAGGGGCTTGAGGAAATAGATGGGCTGCATGATGCTTCCACGCAGAGCTAAAACCGACCGCACACGAGTACTGGTAAACCCCTTAAAGCATTTAAGCTTGCCCGGGCAAAGCGGTGCGAGTCGGACCGTCCGTGTTAATGAACCCTATTTGGTTTCATTGGCTGACAGGGCTTGAGATGTCATTTCTCAATGTCGGGTAAAAGTCCCACAAAACTGGAAGCAATGTCTCCAAAATGACCTGTACAGTGTTGACGGGGGCGTTAAACCTCAAATCAAACAAACAAAGTCTTTAGGCTGAAGCCATCAAAGAATCTGAGGCCCGACCCGCCGGCGTGTCATTAAAGAGGGAAGCAACGTTATCAACCGTGATTGGGTTATTTCCAAGCATGATGTATGTCGTATAACATTTATGTTGTACCCAGTCTTGGTTCTACGAACTTTGGTATTGAAATTGTAACAAGTGCATATTTTTTTCCTGAATTTATATACTGAGTCATCGTAAAATATAGATTCCGCTAGACATTGTTGCTGGCGAGATTTAAGTTTGAAACCAAATCGAAATGACGTCTATAAAACTTACATCACGAAAACACGCTTATATAATTTTGACCCCCTTAAACCCCACTTTTATGTAGTAAAACTTGTTTCTTATTTCTACTCTAAAATATAGATTATGGACACTCGTTAGAACCGCCTCGATGAGGCGGTTCTAACGAGTGCCCTCAATCTATATTTTGAGCAGAAATAAGAAAAATATCACAATTTTTCGACTTAAAATTTTCATTTTTTCGGCGATAAAGGTGGCGATGTATTTGTATAGGCGTGTTTGCGTAATGGAAAACGCTTTACGTATTTTATGATTCCGATAACATTGATTAAGAAGTTTAGCAGTTGATAATTTATTACGAGTGTTGAAGTCAGATACATGACTATATACTCTGCAAAAATAACCAGATTCATTACAATATACAAACACCGTAGGGTGTCTCAAGAGGAACACCACCATTCAAGAAAGGAAAATTTACCCAATCTAAAATAGATAAAAATAATGTAAATCCAAATACGTAACGTTGCATGACTGGATTTTATTTTGAATATCACGGAAGCATGTGTCATTTGCCAAGTTCTTAAGCTACAATCAGAAGATGCTGAAACAGGACACATAAGTAGGTAAACGACACATCTCCACATATTTCCTTTGTTTGTGTTTTACATGTATATGTACGTCTCCGGCAACATCATTTAGGGCATTTTTGAGATGTTAATGCTTACAATGGATTAGTCGAATTCCACAGGGAATTCCTCCAAATACGATATGTGGATAATTTATGGAGATTTTCTTCTTTTATCTTGCAAACGCGGTTTGTACACATTCTAATGAGTACACACAACATACATTTATAACTGCATGCGCAGTTAAAATTTGTCATGACGGAATGCTCGAAGACACAAATTCGCTTGGCGGGGCTCATATGATGACATCAAAAAGATATCCCACATTTATCGCCATCATGCCGCTTTGTATAACACTAATAGTAATCCACCGTTGCCCGAACTACCGATGTCTCGAACAAGTTTTCATGGTCCCAAAGTGCTTCGAGCCATCATCGGCCGTAAATGGAAACAGATCCATTGGACAAATAGAGACGGATTAACGGACATTTGGCAAGGCTACTCTAACACATTTACACAACATTAATTCCTTGGAGTTGGAGGAAGAAAAAAAGGCCTAAATGTATATTTGAATTCTTTATTACGTTAAATACCCAGAACGACCAAGATTTAGAGAAATAATATTACCGTTACATGGTATATTCGTATTTTAAGCCGCTTGTAGCGGTTTAAAATGTAAATCGGCTCGTGAATGGCCGCCATGTATGTTTATTTAATTAGACTAGAAGCCTGTGGTGTAGTGGTTATGCTACTCGCCTTGTAAACCATGTGTCGCAGCATCGATCCCGGGCTTCTTCAGACTTTCGGATGAATCTTTGAACCGTGGTTCCGTATGACCATAGCTGTTGGTGAGACGTAAAACTCAAACACTCACACACTCACTCTTAAATAAGACTAATTCTCCATTTGCAGACAGAAGTTTAGAATTATCCTCCCATTTTGCCCTGTGTTCATTCACGTTATTTGCATTATCTGCTGGTTCCTAGTCTGAAGGTTATCAGAGTTGGAAAAACAGGTAACCAGACCCCCCTGACCTTGAAAGGTCAGGGGGGTCTGGTTACCTGTTTTTCCAATAATGACAATGTGCAAGCTGGGAGCCAGCAAATAATGCAAATATGGTGAATAGCGTGTTTATTTGATAATTTCGTCTCAATGAGGCGGTCATTCTGGCGAACACAAGCTAATTTTGATACGGAAATGATAGTTTACGAGTCTGTATCTGGTATGCGTATGACAGGCAAAATTATCCCATCTCGACATATAGAAGCCCCTGTGGCGAAGTGGTTATGCTACTCCCCTTGTAAACCAGGGATCGCAGGATCGATCCCGGGCTTCTCCAGACTTTCGGACGAGTCTTTAAATCGAGGTCCCGTCTACGTATGACCTTAGCTGTTGGTGGGACGTAAAACTAAAACTCACTCACTCACCCCCATCTCGACATGTTTTGTGTGGTGTGTGCTGTTGTGACACGGTCCATTCAAATCACGAAAACACGTTTATATAAATTTGAATCCCTCGAGCCACACGTTTATATACATGTAGTAAAATTGGGGTTTACAGGGTTTAACCTTATTTTTCTTATGTTTGCTTTAAAATATAGATTGTGGGTACCGTTAGAACCGCCTCAACGAGGCGGTTCTAACAAGTACCAACAATCTATATTTTGAGCAGAAATAACAAACATCAGGCGTTTCTGACGAGTACCCATAATCTATAATTTAAAGCAAACATATCACAATTTTTCATCTGAAAATGTTCTTTTCTTTAGCGGTTAAGTTTACAATGTATTTGTACAGGCGCGTTTTCGTAATTAGAAGAAGGAAAGATAGGATACAGTAGAAAAACAGCCCTCCACCACAGAACCCACAATCTATATTTTGAGCAGAAATAAGAAAACTATCACAATTTTCCATTTAAAAATCAATTTATTTGGAGGTAAAGTTTAAAATGTATTTGTACAGGCGTGTTTTCGTAATGAACAGCTGATTTCAGGTCGGGCCAATCAGTTACATTCCCTTCTCCTGGACAGGCTTATTTAACCATCTAAGCGGTTTACCAGTACTTACAGAAATCACGCCTATATAATTTTGATCCCCTTGAACCCCACTTTTATATAGTAAAACTGGGGTTTACAGGGGGTATACCTTATTTCTGCTCAAAAATATAGATTGTTGGTACTCTTTACAGCCGCCTCGGTGAACCTTTTTTCTTATTTCTGCTCTAAAATATAGATTGTGGGTAGTGGTTAGAACCGCCGCTTTGTTTGTTTTGTTTGAGTTGAGGTTTTATGTCCCCGTCAACACTATTCCGGTCCTTTTGGAGACGTTGTTTCCGATTTTGTGGGACTTTTACCCGACATTGAGATGAAATGACATCTCAAGCCCTACCGCCCACAGAAACCGCTAGTGTTTAAGGAGCGGTCCGACTCCCATCATTTTTCCTGGGCAGGCTTAGACCTTAGCTGTTTACCAGTACTCAAGTTCGGTCTATTTCAGCTCTGCGCGGATGCCCCCGCCCATCGGTGCTTGAAGAAATAGAAGGGCTGCAAGATGCTTCCACGCAGAACTGAAACCGATCCGCACACGAGTACTGGTTAACCGCTAAGAGGATCTAAGCCTGCCGCTGTGCGAGTCGGCCCGTCCATGCTTATAAACCCTATTGGATTCATTGGGTGGCAGGATTTGAGATGCCATTTCATCTCAATGTCGGGTAAAGTCCTACAAAATTGGAAGCAACGTCTCCAAAATGACCTCTACAGTGTTGACGGGGACGTTAAACTTCACATCAAACAAACAAACAAAATCAGCTCTGCGCGGAAGCACTGTGCAGCCCAATCTATTCCTCTAGGCCCCGATGGCGGTGTTAGAACCGCCGCATCGAGGCGGTTCTAACGAGTACCAACGTTCTATATTTTGAGCAGAAATAAGAAAAATATCACAATTTTTCATCTGAAAATTTTCTCTCTTTTTTTTGCGGTTAAGTTTACAATTTATTTGTACAGGCGTGTTTTCGTATTCAGATGGGTCATTAGAAGAAGGAAATATATGATACAGTAGAAAACAGCACTACATCTATTTTCTAAATTATTAATCTCATGTTTTACTGCTATTACAACATGCTATTGAATAGTGCGACAAATTCTTTGAAAGATCAGGAAGAAATCTGTATTGGTATATAAAAAATGTAATGCAGTTTCAAATAAATTGAAATCCAGAGATTTTCGTGCTTAAAGTCTTTCTGCTTATGATTTTTCCACCCGTTACACTACAGACTTCCCCATAATTTTATCAAAGAAAACCTTTAACTATTTAAGCGGATGGACATTTCATACAGGAGATTCCTCTGCCTAACATGTAATATAGAAATGCTTTTTTCACTTCTGAAGTGCATAAAAATTAAACTTAATGGTTTGTGAACCGCTCAACTTTCCACTTGACAATATTTTCATAAGATCTGGTACTGAGTTATTTAAAAACAAATGGGGTATTCCGATGGGTAAGAATTGCGCAACACTTGTGGCTGATCTGTTCTTGTTTTGTTATGAAACAGACTTGAGTCTAAATCGCAGCGGAAATAACGGCGAGGATTATGGCCATGTAAAATCGATTTAACCCACCCCCATACCAGTGGAATTCGTATCACTGACCGTTCCAAGGCGGTTCTTCTGTCGCGGTTTATTTTTGTCATGGTTTGTCTTTGAGTGTGTGTATCGCTTATATTATTTTGTGGGAAAGTAACTGTCCTTTTGGCTTTCCGCTATTGAAGTTTCCATTAGGGTCCAGTTGTTTCATGTTTATGCTTCTTTCCCTTGGTGTCTCTGATGTGAGCTGTAGGTTAATTGTATCGATTCCTGATCATTGCCTTCATATCTATTAATGATGTCCATTTCCGTTGAAAACAAAACTGAAATCATTGAAGACTTCTAGATATATGGATGATCTCTTAAATATTGTCAATACCTATTTCGATCGTTTGATTGGTCAGATTTACCCCCTTGAACTTCAGTTAAATAAAGCTAATTCTTCTGATACGTTTTTTGTATTTACATGTCTCTATTGTAGACGGGTTTATACCCTGCAAAAGTTATGATAAACGCGATGATTTTGATTTTAAGATTGTATTTTTTTCTTTCGTGGATGGTGATGTTCCTCGTGCGGCTGGCGTTAATATTTTACATTAAATTCGAATTGTCAGAGTGTCTAGACTATAACTGACTTCAACACTCTTAATAAATTGTTAACTGCTACCCTTCCTAAGCAAGGTTATCGGTACCATAAACTACACACAACCTTTTCTAAATTTTATAGACCTCATTCCGATTTAATTTCTAAATTCAGTGCTAGACTTAACTCTCTTCTGCAACAAGGTCTTTCGGAACCCGGATTTTGGGAGGACTGTTCAAATATGAATGCAAGTAGAACGTTTTCTCATGCACTAATGCGAAAATCACCTGGAAATAAATATCACAGCGTAGACAAACATTTTACCTATACATTGATACCAAACCTGTTAAAATCCGTCCATTTTAGCCATGTATATCGTTCGATAAACACTGTCTACTCTTGTATACTAAATTACAAAACATGGTTGGAAGAAGGTCTGAGTACGCCGTTGAAATACGGTCCTATATTAAGAATCGTTGTATTCTTGGTATACGATGCAAATACATTTTTGGTGAAATATGTTCGGTTTATGGGCATAATGAAATGTCTTTTCCGACAGTTTTTCGTTGGTGTAAGAAATTCAGCTGTGGGCTAGGCTCAACAGAAGATGCACCACATGATCGTCGGCCGAAAAGAGCAACATCTGCCAAGATGGTTGCTAGAGTGAAAGAAATAGTTGCTACCGATGCACGATACACCACTAGGCAAATAGCTAGTATGGTTGGCATCTCATTAGGAGCAGCTCATACAATTCTGAAACGGGATTTGAAAATGGGAAATATCTGTGCTAGATGGATTCCCCATCTGTTGACAGATGAGCAGAAAAAGACACGCGTTCAGTGCGCCAAGAAGTTGCTTAAACAGTTTCCAATTTACAATGCACGGTCTTTCGCTAATGTCGTCACAGGTGACGAGACACCGGTTCACTTTTTTTAGCCAAAACGAACGATTCAGAACAAACTATGGGCAGCAAAGTATTGCAAAAGACCATGCATTGGAAAGCGGACCATGAGCGTCAAGAAGGTAATGTATGCCATATTCTTTTCAAATCAGGGCCCTGCTATTCAGGTTGCTGTGCCTAAAGGCAAATCTGTAAATGCGAAGTTTTACAAGAATAAAGTTCTTCGAAAATTGAAGAAATATTTCAAAGAACGAAGACCCGCAACTGGTTTGGCCAATGTCAGATTGCTACATAACAATGCGTCATCGCACAAGGCGTTCATTGTGCAAGACTATCTGAAGCAGGAAAAGGTTGTTGAACTCCCTCATCCCCCGTATTCCCCTGACCTTGCCCCGTGTGACTTTTCTGTTCCCGCGGCTGAAAAAATACCTTTCTGGTCGAAAATTTGTACAGCGCAAACACCTCGGTTCTGCAATATTCCAATGCCTTCATCGTATACCTCGAAAAGACTACCAAAATGCATTCAATGATTGGATCAGAAGACTGAAAGTTTGTATATCTGTTAAAGGGAATACTTTGAGGGGACAAAATAAATTTTTCATCGAAATCTATCACGGAATCATTTTTGTGTGCTTAGTTGCATTCATATTTGAACAGTCCTCGTATGATGACTTAGTATATAAATTCAGAAAAATAAGAACTTGCAATGATTTCAGTACCCGATTTCGAAAAATCATTCTTAGATATAAAAAGATAAGGCACAGCATAAATATTATACTACAGACTGCATGCATGGTAGTTAAGCCAATCACTGTTGTTAACTTTGCTCCTCTCTTTAATTGCAGTAAAGACTTACTGTAAATTAGAGATAATTTAATTTTATGTAATGTTGGTTGGTACCTGATGCTCTGTCTCTGGTCGGTCCCATCGGGGTCTAACTGTTAGTTTTCTTTTGCTTCAGCATTTCAGTGGTTTCCTGCTGTTGAGTCCGCACCGTTTTTTCATCTCTACGGGTGTTTGTTTTTTTGTTTTGGGAGATGTTGCACTGTTGCATTTGGAAATAGAAGTGAAGGAAATAAACCATAATCGATACTTATAAGCTCCCGTCAGAGATATCAAACAGAAAGAAACACAAACATGAAATAACTAGACTGCTGTCGAGTCCTCACCGTTGTCTCACCTCTGTGGTTCTTTGATTATTTGTTTTCACGGAGATGTTGCACTGATGAGTTAAGAGGCCTTCATGTGAACTGAACAAATTATTTGTCTAAATCGCGACGTTAGTAAGGGCGAGGATTGTGGCCACGTACAATCGATTTAAGCCCCCCCCCCCCCCAGTGGAATTCTTTCATCAGACCGTTCCAAGGCGGTTCTTCTGTGGCGGTTTATTTATGTTGTTGTTTATTACTTACTGTGTGTGTCACTTGTGTCTTTTTATTTTGGATGGCCATATGGCCATTTTGTGGGAAAGTAACTGTCCTTATGGCCTTCCTCTGTTTAGGTTTTCATTATGGTCTAGTCACATCATGTTTGTGTTTCTTTCCCTTTGGTGTCTTTGATGGGTGGAGTAAGTTAATTGTATCGATTCCTGATCTTTGATTTACTTCTACTTTACTAATGGAAACATCAATAGCGGAAAGCCAAAAGGACAGTTACTTTCCCACAAAATGGCCAATTGGCTATCCAAAACAAAACAAGAGTACCATGATGTCCTGGTCACTTCCCTTAGCCATGTGCAAATTTGGTAGTACTCAATCCCCTGATGAGACATACCAAGTTTCAAGACAATCAGCCAAGTCTGGAGATGAAGATTTTTTTAAGGTTTTTACCATAATAGGGCATGATGTCCAACTTGATGTAAAATAGGGCACGGTTAACCTAGTGTCATCATTGTGACAAACTTGCTAGTACTCAGTCACTCAATGATATATGCCAAATTTCAGGACATGGTGGCCATCTTGGTCATGTGACCCGGAACATTTGAATAAAAAGGGCTGTAAGGGAACAAAAATTTAAATGTAAAATTTAATTGAAAATGACCCAGTGATTTTAGAGAAAATATATTCGAGTATGTCAATGGACCTGCAATTCAAGTGACCTTGGGCCAAGGTCACCAACTGACCTTGACCTTAAGCATTCATAGACATTCATTTTTTACCTATTCTCATATCATAGATCACAATACTTTTCGAAAAATGCATTCATTTACCTATTTCCCATTGAAAAGCCTACGGAGACAAATTGAACCTTGGTGTAAAATAGGTCAAGGTCAATCTAGGGTCATCGTTTTTTCATTCATGGTAGAACTCAGTCAGCCGATGCTACATACCAAGTTTCGAGACAATTGTCACAGTGGTTCTGGAGAAGAAGGTTTTTAAAGTTTTTACCATATTTGGGCATGACAAACATCTTTATCATGTGACCTCGACCATCCGAATAATTTTTGTTCTCTTAGTGTCCTACGGATGGTTATAAAAGTCAAATAAAATTGGCCAAGTTGTGTTAGAGAGAAAATGTATTCTACTATGTAAATACACCTGCAATAAAAGTGACCTTGGACAGGTAACCAAATGACCTTGACCTTAAGCTTTCATATTCATTTATTTGTAACATATTCCCATATCACAGATCACAATATTTTTAGAAAAAAATGTATTGATTTACCTATTTCCCATTGAAAATCCTAAGGAGCGAAATTTGACCTTGGCATAAAATAGGACACGGTCAACCTGAGGTAATCATTTATGGAAATTGGGTAGTACTCAGTCACCCGATGCCACATACTAAGTTTCAAGATAATCGGCCTAGTGGTTCTGGAGGAGAAGATTTCTAAAGGTTTTTCACCATATTTGAGCATGGCAGCCATCTTGGTCATGTCACATTAACCATCCGAATAAATTTTTGTTCACTAAATGTGCTAAGGCTGCATATAAAATTTAAATGCAATTGGCCCAGTGGTGTTAGAGAAAATTTATTCTAATATGTCAATAAACCTGCAATACAAGTGACCTTGGGCTAAGGTCAATGAATGACCTTCACCCTTAGCATTCACAGAAACTCGTTTTATACACATTCTTAAATCACAGACCACACTATTTTCCAAAAAAAAAATGCATTGTTTTACCCTTTTCCCCTTGAAAAGCTTACGGAACCAAATTGACCTTGGCAGAAATTAGGTCAAGGTCAACCGAGGGTTGCAAACTCGGTAGTACTCAGACACCTAATGCTACATACTAAGTTTCAGCACAATCGACCTACTGGTTCTGTAGAAGAATTTTTTTACGTTTTTTACCATATTTGGGGATGGCGGCCATCTTGGTCTTGTGACCTAGACCATTTGAACACATTTTCGTTTCCTCACAGTCCTAAGGCGGCATATAAAATTGAATTGAAATTATCCCAGTGGTTTCAGAGAAAATGTATTTTGGAATGTCAATGGACCTACAATTCTATGGCCCCCGCCCATCGGTGCTTGAGGAAGTAGATGGGCTGCATGATGCTTCCACGCAGGGCTGAAACCGACCTGCACACGATTACTGGTAAGCCGCTTAGAGGGTCTAAGTCTGCCCAGGAAAAGCGGTGCGAGTCGGACCGTCCATGCTTATAAAACATATCGGTTTCATTGGTAGGCAGAGCTTGAGATGCCATTTCATCTCAATGTCGGGAAGTAGTCCCACAAAATTGGAAGCAACATCTCCAAAATGACCTTTACAGTGTTGACGGGGACGTTTAACCTCAAATCAAACAAACACAACCTACAATTCGAGTGACCTTGAGCCAAGGTCAGTGAATGACCTTGACCGTAAGCATTCATGGACATTCATTTTTAGCTCACCTGAGCCGAAGGCTCATGTGAGGTATTAGTATACCACGAGCCGGCGTCCGTCGTCCGTCGTCTGTCGTCCACACTTTCAACGAAGTATATCTCTGGAACCAGTGGGCCGGCCTTGATCAAATTTCATATGAACCATCATCAGGTAGGGGGAAAGGCTGTATTAGGTTTTCGTGCAGATCGGATGAGAACTCTGGTTGCCACAGCAACAAAGAGCTCCCATAGGCTTAACATAGGAAAAAGCTTGTCATCACTCTAGCTCCGTCAATTTTTTTCTGATCGACTTCATTCTTGCAGATAACGAGGACAGGCATAAAATCTCGATCAAGTTCGATTTTGGGCTGAATCGGATTATTCACTCAGGAGTTACGTGCCCTTGAGCGTTGAAAGAATTGCCTATTGACTTAACATGGGGAGAATGTTGTCATCACCGTAGCTGCTTCAATTATTTTCAGATTGGCTTTATTCTTGCAGATAACCAGCACAGCCATGAAATCTCGGTCAAGTTCGATAACTGGCAGAATCGGATCATTCACTTAGGAGCCCTTGTGTGTTTTTGCATTAGGGTTAATGGGAATTTCAAAAATGTATATCTTAAAGACTACTTGGCCAACTTTGATCAATAATGTGTCGCATTATTGGGCAAGTGGAAAGGCTTCATTAGGTTTTCAGGCAGATCTGAGTGGAACTCTGGTTGCCATGGCAACATCTAGCTCCCAAAGACTTCACATAGGAAAAAGCTTGTCATCACT
Source organism: Lucinisca nassula (assembly GCA_963580285.1). Lineage (NCBI taxonomy): Eukaryota > Metazoa > Mollusca > Bivalvia > Lucinida > Lucinidae > Lucinisca > Lucinisca nassula. The sequence goes on along the minus strand of OY757023.1, from coordinate 112,695,435 downwards.
CTAGCTCCGGCAATTTTTTTTGATCGACTTCATTCTTGCAGATAACCAGTACAGGCATAAAATCTCGGTCAAGTTCGATTTTGGGCCGAATCAGATAATTCACTCAAGAGTTACGTCCCCTTGAGCGCCCGAAAAATTGCCTATCGACTTAACATGGGGAAAATGTTGTCATCACTGTAGCTGTTTCAATTTTGTTCGGATTGGCTTCATTCTTACAGATAACCAGCACAGCCATGAAATCTCGGTCAAGTTCGATAATTGGCAGAATCGGATCATACACTTAGGAGTTACCTGCCCTTGTGCATTTTTGCATAAGGGTTAATGTGAATTTCAAAAATGTATATCTTGAAGACTACTTGGCCGACTTTGATCAAATTTCATGTGTAACATTATTGGGCAAGTGGAAAGACTGCATAAGGTTTTCATGCAGATCTGAGTGGAACTCTGGTTACCATGGCAACATATAGCTCCCATAGACTTAACATAGGAAAAAGCTTGTCATCACTCTAGCTCCGTCAATTTTTTTCTGATCGACTTCATTCTTGCAGATAATAAGGACAGGCATAAAATCTCGGTTAAGTTCGATTTTGGGCAGAATCGGAATATTGACCTCGGAGTTACTTGACCTTGAGCGACAAAAAATTTGCCCATAGACTTAACATAGGGAAAATGTTGTGACTACGATAGCGACTTGATTTTTTTTCAGATCAGCTTCAAACTGGCAGGTAACGAGGACAGACATAAAATCACGGTTAAGTTCGATTTTGGGCCGAATCGGATTATTTGCCTTGGAGTTACCTGCCCTTGAGCATGAAAAAATACGTTGTGACCACGATAGCAACTTTATTTTTATTCAGATCAGCTTCAAACTTGCAGGTAACGAGGACAGGCATAAAATCCCGGTTAAATTCGATTTTGGGCCGAATCGGAATATTGACCTCGGAGTTACGTGACCTTGAGCGACAAAAAATTTGCCCATAGACTTAACATAGGGAAAATGTTGTGACTACGATAGCGACTTGAATTTTTTTTTCAGATCAGCTTCAAACTTGCCGGTAACGAGGACAGACATAAAATCTCGGTTAAGTTAGATTTTGGGCCGAATCGAATTATTTGCCTTGGAGTTACCTGCCCTTGAGCATACAAAAATACGTTTTGACCACGATAGCAACTTTATTTTTATTCAGATCAGCTTCAAACTTGCAGGTAACGTGGACAGGCATAAAATCTCAGTTAAGTTCGAATCGGAATATTGACCTCGGAGTTACATGACCTTGAGCGACAAAAAATTTGCCCATAGACTTAATTAGGGAAAATGTTGCGACTACGATAGCGACTTGATTTTTTTTTTAGATCAGCTTCAAACTTGCAGGTAACGAGGACAGACATAAAATCTCGGTTAAGTTCGATTTTGGGCCGAATCGGAATATTTGCCTTGGAGTTACCTGCCCTTGAGCATAAAAAATACGTTGTGACCACGATAGCAACTTTATTTTTATTCATATCAGCTTCAAACTTGCAGGTAACGAGGACAGGCATAAAATCTCGGTTAAGTTCGATTTTGGGCCGAATCGGAATATTGACCTTGGAGTTATGTGACCTTGAGAGACAAAAAAAATTGCCCATAGACTTAACATAGGGAAAATGTTGTGACAGAAATAGCGACTTGAATTTTTAGCTCACCTGAGCCAAAGGCTCCAGTGAGCTGATAGTATACCAAGGCTCCAGAGTCCGCCGTCTGTCGTCCGCCCATCCGTCGTCCACACTTTCAATGAAGCATATCTCAGAAGGCAGTCGACCAATCTTGTTTAAATTTTATGTGTAGCACCATTGGGCAAGGGGAAAGGCTGCATTAGGTTTTTGAGCTAGTCTGGTTCATTTGTTCCTTCATTCTTCTTTCTCTCCATATAGAGATAATAGACCAATGTTAAATTTTTAATCAAAGATTTCTCAGGAACTATAAAAGCAAGAAGCATCAAATTTGGTATTCAATAGAATAATGATGACTTATTTTGTGTAAGAGACATTGGGCTTTCTCAGCTTATTTGTTCATCTGTTCTTTCATTCTTCTTTCTCTCCATTTTGACCAATGTTAAATTTTCGTCAAAGATTTCTCAGGAACTATAGAAGCTAGAATAGAAGCTAGAAGTCTCAAACTTGGAATGCAATGCAATAATGATGACTTATATCCTGTAAGGGTCAATGGGCTGGATTCTATTAGCAGATTTAGTAGTCAAGTCTGTGAATTGTTAAAACTTAAGTTCCTCAGGTGAGCGGTTTAGGCTCATTGAGCCTCTTGTTTACCTATTCTCATGTCATAGACCAGATAATTTTTCGAGAAAATGCATTTTTTTTACCTTTTACCCGTTGAAAAGCCTAAGGAGCCAAATTTGACCTTGGCAGAAAATAGTCCAGTGTCAACGTCAGATAATCATATTTGCAATGTTGGTTGTACTCAGTCACCCGATGCTACATACTACGTTTCAAGACAAAAAGCCCAGTGGTTCAGGAGAAGAAGTTTTTTAAGGATTTTACCATATTTGGGCATGGCGGCCACCTTGGTTATGTGACCTAGACCATACTTGCAAACTTTCGTTACCCAATTGCCAGGAGGCTGCATATGGAATTTAGTTCAAATTGGCCCTGTGGTTTCAGAGAAGAAGACATTTGAAAATGGTGGACGACGGCCGGACAGTCGAACGGACGACGGAGGCTACCATCTATAAGCTCCCCTGGAGCCTTCGGCTCAGGAGAGCTAAAACGATATATAAGCGATACGCACACTTTAATTGCATCATTAATTGTTTAAATAATTTAATGCATCTTTAATCATTAATTGTATTAATAATTTAATGCATCTTTACTTTAATCATTAATCTTTAATTGCATCATTTCATCTTTAATTGCACGCAGGTTGGTCAAGCCTCAGGTTCTATGACGGTTTCAGCGTAAAGGCTTACTTGTGTAATTTTGGTTGGTCCCTGATGCTCTGTCTCTGGTTGGGCCCACCAGAGTCTAAATGTTGGTTTTCTTTTGCTCCAGCATTTCAGTTGTTCGTTGCTGTCGAGTCCTCACCGTTGTTTCATCTCTGTGGCTGTTTGAGTTTTTATGTTCTCGGAGATGTTGCACTGATGCGTGAGGCAATAGAAGTGAAGGCAATCAGGAAGCGATACAATTAACCCACAGCTCTCATCAGAGACATCAAAGGGAACGAAACACAAACATGAAATAACTAGACCCTAACGGAAACATAAATAGCAGAAAGCCAAAAGGACAGTTACTTTCCCACTAAATGGAACGGTCAGTGAAACGAATTACACTTGTGGGGGGGGGGGGGTTTGAAATCGATTTTACGCGGCCACAATCCTGGCCCTTTAGACAAATAATTTGTTCAGTCCGCGTGAATACCTCCTAACTCATCAGTGCAATATCTCCGAGCACACAAAAACCAAACAGCCACAGAGATGAAATAACGGTGAGGACTCGACAGCAAGAAACCATTGAAATGCAGGAGCATTAAAAAACTAGAATACTGTCGTTGGCGCGCCATCGCAAATCGCCACGCTTTCTACAAAGGGGCAAAGTACCGAAAACCCCTCAACTGGGCCCTAATTTGACCCCATGGTCAAAATAATACCTGTATTATATTCTACTAATCATGCCCTTCAATTTGATATGCCACATGACTATGTTCCAAAAAACTTAAATTTTGACCCCTTGACCCCTCCTCCAGGCCCCCAATCTGACCCCAGGGTCAAACTTTAATTGTAGTTTATTCTACTCATTATCCCCTTCGCATAGATATACAACATGACTATGTTCTGAAAAACTTTAATTTTGACCCCCGACCCCCCCCACCCCAAGTCCGACGCCCAGGGCATGACCTAGGGGTCATAGCCAAAATCACGTTCAATATGTTTTATTTTTTCATAACTTAGTACATGTGCAAAGTTTGGCATCAAAATCTTCAAAATTGACTTTGTAATTGAATTTTTATTGATATTTGACCTTTTGACCCCTCCCCAGGGCCCCAGGGGGCGGGGTAAAAAATTAACGTGATCTCGCGCAAGCCATTAATGTAAGCAACTCTCTTACCGAATTTGGTTGGATTCCGGACAACGGTTTAGGAGGAGATCGCAGGACAGACGGACGGACAAACGGACGGACGGACGGAGGCGATAACAATATCCCCCCTTTTCTTCGAAAACCGTGGGGATAAAAAAAAACAGTTCGACCCAGATGAGCACAACCATAGATAGAGCATCAGGCCCCAACCAACATTACACAAAATTAAAATATCTCTAATTCTCAGTAAGCCTTTACGCTGGAACCGTCGTAGAATCTGAGGCCTGACTACCTGCGTGCAATTAAAGAGGGAAGCAAAGTTGTCAACCGTGATTGGGTTAACTACCATGCATGAAGTCTGTCGTATATCCTTTATGTTGTACCCAATCTTTTTATATCGAAGAAAGATTTTACGAAATTGAGTGTTGAAGTCATTGCCAGAATATATTTTTCTGAATGTATATTCAAAGCCGCCATACAATTCGGGTTCCAATAGACCTTTTAAAGTAGAAGTAAAACAAAAATCAGGAATTGATACAATTAACTTACTCCATCCATAAAAGACACCAAAGGGAAAGAAATACAAACACTAAGCGACCAGACCATAATGGAAACCTAAACAAAGGAAGGTCATATGGACAGTTACTTTCCCACAAAATGGCAATATGGCCATCCAAAATTAAAAGACACAAGTGATACACACAGTAAGCAACAAACAACAACACAAACAAATCGCCACAGAAGAGCCGCCCCGGAACGGCCAGCGGAAGACCTCCACTGGGGGGCTTAAATCGATTTTACGCGGCCACAATCCTCGCCCTTACTTCCGTCGCGATTTAGACAAATAATTTGTTCAGTCCGCATGAAGGCCTCCTAACTCATCAGTGCAACATCTCCGTGAACACAGAAATCAAAGAACCACAGAGGTGAGACAACGGTGAGGACTCGACAGCAAGAAACCACTGAAATGCAGGAGCAAAAGAAAACCAACAGTTAGACTCCGATGAGCCCGACCAGAGACAGAGCATCAGGCACCAACCAACACTATCTCTCCAACTCCCAACAAGCCCCCACGCCGGAGCTGCCACAGAACCCGAGGCCCGACCCACCGGCGTGCAATTAAAGAGGGAAGCAAAGTTGCCAACCGTGATTGGGTTAACTACCATGCATGCAGTCTGTCGTATAATATCCATGTTGTACCCAATCTTTTTATATCGAAGAATGATTTTACGAAATTGGGTGCTGAAGTCATTGCGGTTATATATTTTTCTGAATTTATGTACTAAGTCACCATAAAATTCGGGTTCCGATAGACCTTGTTGCAGAAGAGATTTAAGTCCAATATTGAATTTTGAAATTAAATCAGAATGGCGTCTATAAAATTTTGAAAAGGCTTTGCGTAGTTTATGGTACCGATAACCCTGATTAAGAAGTTTAGCCGTTAATAATTTATTACGAGTGTTGAAGTCAGTTACATGACTACACACTCTAGCAAATCGAATTAATTGCGAAATATAAACGCCATAGGATGGCGCACGAGGAACATCACCATCCAAAAAAGGAAAATTTACAATCTCAAAATCAAAGTCATCGCGTTTATCATAAATTTTGCACGAAACAAATCCATCTACAATAGATAGATGTAAATCCAAAAACGGGGCCTCGGTATCAGAAGAATTTGCTTTATTTAACTGAAGTTCAAGGGGGTAAATCTGACTGATCAAACCATCAAAATAGGTATTATCAATATTCAATAAATCATCTAAATATCTAGAAGTAGAGCTAAAAGCTTCAATAATTTCAGATTGGTTATCAATGGAAAGCGACAAAATGAAGTCTCTTTCATAACAATACAAGAACAGATCAGCCACAAGAGGTGCGCAATTAGTACCCATCGGAATACCCACAACTTGTCTAAATAACTTAGTACCGAATCTAATATAAATATTGTCAAGTAGAAAGGTGAGGGCATCACACACTTTCTGACATGACCAAAGTGTATAATTCTTATGCTCTTTAGAAGTGAAAAATGCATTTCTGACATTACATGCAAGATAGAGAGAATCTTCTCTGTGAAAAGCCCATTCAATTAAATCATTAAGCTTTTTTTTTTTTTATAAGATTATGAGGCAGTGTAGTGTAAAGAGTGGAAAAATCGTAGGTAGACAGACTAGAAGCACGAAACTGTCTAGATTTCAATTTATTTAAAACCTCATTCGAATTTTTTATAGACCAAAACAGATTTATTCCTGATCTTTCAAAGACTTTACCACAATATTTAATTACATGCGTTTTAATAGCAGTAAGACAGGAAGTTAATAATTTAACCATTACACCACCGCGGCCTTCCGACATTGTACGCCAATATATATATAAGCGATACACACACTTAAAGAAACACAATAACAAAACTAAACCGCGACAGAAGAACTGCCTAGGAACGGTCAGTCGGAATGACGTCTTTAAAATTTTGAAAACGCTTTGCGTAGTTTACGATGCCCTGATTAAGGAGTTTTGCAGTTAACATATTATTACGAGTTTTGAAGTCAGTAACATGGCTTAACACTCTGGCAAATCGAATTAAATGCGAAATATAAATGCCACAGGATGCCGTACGAGGTTCCAAGAAAGGAAAAAGTACAATTTCAAAATCAAAATCATCGCGTTGATCATAAAATTTGCAGGAACAAAACACATCTACAATAGATACATGTCAATCCAAAAACGGGGCCTCTGTATCAGAAGAATCTGCTTTATTAAACTGAAGTTCTGGGGTGTAAATATAACTGATCAACCCATCAAAATATTTATCGTCAATGATTACTCAATCATCCAAATATCTAGAAGTCGAGCTAAAGGCTATAGACGTCTCCTAACTGATGAGTTAGTAGGCCTTCATGCGGACTGAATAAAATATTTGTCTACATCGCGACGGAAGTAAGGACGAGGATTGCAGCTGCGTAAAATCGATTTAAGCCCCACAGTGGAATTGGTTTCACTGACCGTTCCAAGGTGGTTCTTCTGTCGCGGTTTATTTTTGTTTTTGCTTGTCTTTGAGTGTGTTTTTCGCTAAAAAATAGATTATTTTGTTTTGGATAGCCAGTTTGCCATTTTGTGGGAAAGTCACTGTCCTTTTGGCTTTCCGCTATTGATGTTTCCATTAGGTTCTAGTTAGTCCATGTTTGTGTTATTTTCCCTTTGGTGTCACTGCTTGGAGCTGTGGTTTAATTGTATCGATTCCTGATCATTGCCTTCACTTCTTTTTAATGATTTCAGATTGGTTTTCAACGGAAATGGATATCACGACGTCTCTTTCATAACAAAACATGACCGGATCAGCCACAAGGAATGCGCAATTCGTACCCATCGAAATAACCACAATTTGTATAAATAGCTGAGTACACCATAACGTATAATTATTATGCCCTTCAGAAGTGAAAAAAAAAACATTTCTTACATTACATGCAAGATAGAGGGAATCCGCCCTATGAAATATCCATTCAGTTCGATTATTATGTTTTTCGTTTACACGCTTATGAGAAAGTGTTGTGTAAATGGTGAAAAATCATAAGTAGACAGACTTGAAGCACGAACATGTCTGGATTTCAATTTATTTAAATCTTCATTAGATTTTTATAGACCAAAACAGATTTCTACCTAATCTTTCAAAGACTGTGTCGCAATAGCCTTCATGCGGGCTGAACAAATTATTTGTCTCAATCGCGACGGAATCAAGGGCGAGGGTTGCGCCCGCATAAAATTGATTTAAGCCCGCCATTGAAATGCTTTACACTGACCGTTCCTAGGCAGTTCTTCTGTCGCGGTTTAGTTTTGTTATTGTGTTTCTTTAAGTGTGTGTATCGCTTATATATATATTGGCGTACAATGTCGGAAGGCCGCGGTGGTGTAATGGTTAGCACGTCTGCCCGGAATGCAGGAGATCCGTGGTTCGAGTCCCGGTTGCGGTGCGACCGATTTTTGTGCGCTAATTCATTTGTCTATTTAATTGCCTGTATCGTGCTTTACTTTGATTTTCATATATATATATATATATATATATATATATATATATTGTTTTGGACAGCTAATTGGCCAGTTTGTGGGAAAGTTACTGTTCTTTTGTCTTTCCGCTATTGATGTTTTCATTAGAGTCTAGCTGTTTAATATGTGTGTTTCTTTCCCTTTGGTGTCTATGATGGGTGTGTTGGTTTAAAGTAGAAGTAAAACAAAGATCAGGAATTGATACAATTAACTTACTCCACCCATAAAAGACACCAAAGGGAAAGAAATACAAACATTAAGCGACCAGACCATAATGGAAACCCAAACAAAGGAAGGCCATAAGGACAGTTACTTTCCCACAAAATGGCCATATGGCCATCCAAAACCAAAAGACACAAGTGATACACACAGTAAGTAACAAACAACAACATAAATAAATCGCCACAGAAGAGCCGCCTTGGAACGGTCAGTGGAAGATTTCCACTGGGGGGCTTAAATCGATTTTACGTGGCCACAATCCTCGCCCTTACTTCCGTCGCGATTTAGACAAATAATTTGTTCAGTCCGCATGAAGGCCTCCTAACTCATCAGTGCAACATCTCCGTGAACACAAAAATCAAAGAACCACAGAGGTGAGACAACGGTGAGGACTCGACAGCAAGAAACCACTGAAATGCTGGAGCAAAAGAAAACCAACAGTTAGACTCCGATGAGCCCGACCAGAGACAGAGCATCAGGCACCAACCAACATTACCTTGAATTAGATCTCTCTAATTCTCAATAAGCCTTTACGTTGGAGCCGTCATAGAATCTGAGGCCTGACCCACCGGCGTGCAATTAAAGAGGGAAGCAAAGTTGCCAACCGTGATTGGGTTAACTACCATGCATGCAGTCTGTCGTATAATATCCATGTTGTACCCAATCTTTTTATATCGAAGAATGATTTTACGAAATTGGGTGCTGAAGTCATTGCGGTTATATATTTTTCTGAATTTATATGCTAAGTCACCATAAAATTCGGGTTCCGATAGACCTTGTTGCAGAAGAGATTTAAGTCCTTATTGAATTTTGAAATTAAATCAGAATGGCGTCTATAAAATTTTGAAAAGGCTTTGCGTAGTTTATGGTACCGATAACCCTGATTAAGGAGTTTAGCCTTAAAGTATCGATTCCTGATCATTGCCTTCACGTCCATTCTACATCCCGCATCTGCTGCAAGCACAACAGGCCATTGCTCTACTGAAGACTGAAGCCACAGTAGTAGAACTCACGGGCACTGAAAGCTCCACAGTACCCTTCGCAGCGACACAACCTTCCAGAATATGAACATGTTATCCTGGTTTAAGGAATGAATAAAATGCAGATTTGTGATATCAACGATACTGCGACGGTTTAACCGCGACATTTAATTTACACTTTATCAGACGGATTACTTCAAATACAAGCTTAAATTGCCTAAATTAGACATACCGGAGGAATCCGCTAAACAGAGGCAATTCAATCACATCATATGGTGTGATAGGATCACAAGCGGAGATAACAGAAAACATGTTGCATTAACTGAAGCCAGCCAAGTATTTTTCCAATTAAGTTTCAACAAGAACGAGACATAAATGTCTCTGCTTGAAGCAAGGAAAACATCTAAAACGTCATGCGTACACTTTTGTGAACATGTTCCGATCGAAATTAAAACAAACAAATTGTTCACGTGTACTGACCAAACCCAGGACACAGACACACGAAAATGTAAATAAAACACGAATACATGCTATGTAATTTCCTTTTCTTTTCTTTGCCCCAAACCGCAGGTTCTTTGTTTTTCTAATTAATGGACGGGACACTTTTATCACTTTTTGAAGCATGGATAAGACGTATGCGCGTATGTGAAATTTTGGGGAACTGACAAAAGCCAACTCGGGCAATAGCCCATTGGACAATAGCCCACTGCTAAATTTGGCATGGAAGACACTTGTCCACTGCTTGTAAGAAAAGGCTCAGAAATTACATTTTGAATATTTTCATGATAAATCCCACTTGGGACTTATGTACTGTTTATGCAATCGACTACGTGAAAAAAATAAAATTTATATGTGAAATTGACAGGTTTTATTACAATCCAAATAAGGTCATATCTGATGAAGTATACGATAGATTTACATAAAAAAGTACATATTGATAATACATATATAATGTTGAATGGAGTTTTCAACAGTAACATTTTCTTGAGCATTTTAAATATAAAATGAGCTATTTGTAAACTTTCATTGTATTTGATAAAACTATAATATAAAACATAATACAGAATTCTACGAGTACATAATTAGCCGATTGTTAATCTGTGGTGGGCAAAATCTGGAGGACCCAGAGAAAAAAGCAACTGACCTTTCGTTGCAGAACATGACGCCTCGCATGTGGGACTTTGTCCTTGTTGGCTTTTTATAGCAAGAGAAAAGGTTGGTATTTTTTGATAATCGAAAGGGTGTTTTCCTTATTTCTTTTGGAAAATTGACAAAAACTATACTTCAATTATCACAAAATATCTGTTTCTATAGCTACTGTCCTGGTGGACTGTCTTCCAGTGGGGTATTGTAATAATGTGATGTTGTCCTATACTCTATTCATCTAGAATTTGTGCGCCAGCGAAGTATCAGGTGATTCTGCGCATCTGCGATTGCTGGTCCGAGTCTTCGCTTTGCGCTCTGAATGTCTTAAATCGAAAGCTTCTGAAGAGAATGAGATTAAAAATTCTGATATTTTTCATGTGTCTGCCAAAAACAGATTTTTGTACTCGTTAGAACTGCCTCGGTGAAGCGGTTCCAACGAAAACACACACTATGTGTTTTGAGCAGAAAAACGAAAAATATAAAATACCGATGTTAACCCCAGATTAAAGTGCGGTTTAACGGGTTCAAAATTATATAGAAAATTTCCTGCTGTCGTGAGTGCATGTGTTCTGATTCATCTGAATGCGCTTGACGATTTAAATAAGAAATCATTCTGTTAAAATATTTTATCTGTTAAAATAAAATCTGAATGGTTAGATCCTTTAGAGTGAGTGAGTGAGTGAGTTTAAGTTTTACGTCCCACCAACAGCTAAGGTCATACGGAGACGGGACCTCGGTTTAAAGACTCATCCGAAAGTCTGGAGAAGCCCGGGATCGATCCTGCGATCCCTGGTTTAAAAGGCGAGTAGCGTAACCACTGCACCACGGAGGCTTCTTTAGATCCTTTAGAAGCAAAGAATAACCAAATAAATGAAAATAACGGACTCGGTTTTATTGAGTCTGTTCATGGCAAGTACTGGATTGTGCAACACCGGCCACGCCCTCTAGCACCAGCTTAAGCAGAACTATATTTTCAAAACGAATCTAAATGAACTAAAAGCAGTTTATACCTGCGTTCTTTTCTTTCCTATGCTACATGTATTTCGACTTTTGTATTCGTCACGTCGCACTCCCATTACATCGTGATACCATGTTGTTCTTTTGACCCACCCAATCCTTTAAGTATTGTCTTGGAGTTCTTTATTTTATTCGGTTATCTCATTGCATGTTCTAACTCTCCAAGCAAAAACCTATTCGTGTTTGCTATTCGGGCACCTTCTTTTGTCTCCTCTACTATCCACAAATCATATTTCTGGTCCGATTGATTCGCTTCATTCGTACCCATCTTAGTTTGTTGAACTTAAGATACTTGTGAGATTATAAAAGTCATTTATTTCAGTAATAAACTCACAGTTTGCAGGTTATTTGTAAAGAACATCAAATCACAAGTTTGAGTATGTCTTCTAACAACTGACCTACAAACTGTGATTTATTACTCAACAAATCACCACTAGAGTTGATCTACATGTATTTCGATTCTTGCAGACCAACTAAACGGGACAATTATTCTGTGGTTTCCTTCATAGTATCTAAGTAGAAGTGTAGGCAATGACCAGGAATCGATACAATTAACCCACATTTCCCATCAGAGACACCAAAGGGAAAGAAACACAAACATGAAACAATAGACCCTAATGGCAACATCAATAGCGGGAAGGCAAAAGGACAGTTACCTTCCCACAATATCGCCAATAGGCTATCCAAAACAAAATAATATAAGCGACACAAACACCCAATGACAAACCATAACAAAAATAAACCGCGACAGAAGAACCGCCTTGGAACTGCCAGCGGAAACGAAGTCCACTGGGTGTTGGGGGTGGGGGGGGGTCTTAAATCGATTTTACGTGGTCACAATCCTCGCCATTACTTCTGTCGCAATTAAGACAAATAATTTGTTAAGTCCGCATGAAGGCATCCTAACTCATCAGTGCAACATCTCCGTGAACACAAAAATCAAACAACCACAAAGATGAAACAACAGTGAGGACTCGACAGCAATAAACCACTGAAATGCTGGAGCAAAAGAGAACCAACAGTTAGTCTCCGATGGTCCCGACCAGAGACAGAGCACCAGGTACCAACCAATATAAGCCTTTACGTTGGAACCGTCTTAGAATCTGAGGCCTGACCCACCGGCGTGCAATTAAAGAGGGAAGCAAAATTGACAACCGTGATTAGGTTAACTACCATGCATGCAGTCTGTCGTATAACATTTATGTTGTACCAAATCTTTTTATATCGAAGAATGATTTTACGAAATTGGGTGCTGAAGTCATTGCGGTTATATATTTTTCTAAATTTATATACCAAGTCACCATAAAACTCGGGTTCCGATAGACCTTGTTACAGAAGAGATTTAAGTCCATTATTGAATTTTGAAATTAAATCAGAATGACGTCTATAAAATTTTGAAAAGGATTTATTTATGTTGTTGTTTGTTACTTACTGTGTGTATCACTTGTGTCTTTTAATTTTGGATGGCCATATGGCCATTTTGTGGGAAAGTAACTGTCCTCATGGCCTTCCTTTGTTTAAGTTTCCATTATGGTCTGGTCGCTTAATGTTTGTATTTCTTTCCCTTTGGTGTCTTTTATGGGTGGAGTAAGTTAATTGTATCGATTCCTGATCTTTGTTTTACTTCTACTTTTCGTAGTTTATGAAACCGATAAATAAGTTCTGAATGGTTAGATCCTTTGGAAGCAAAGACTTCACCAAATAAACGAAAATAGCAGACTCGGTTTTATTGAGTCTGTTCGTGACCAGTACTGAAATGTGCAACACCGGCCAAGAACCCTGATTATACCTTTAGCCATTGTTAGCAGAAATCCAGCCAACATAGTTGCCTGTATAGCACACATTTCTGTACTTTTGTGATGTTTTTGACGCGCGAAAATAACGTTTCATGGAATTACTTCATAGAATCGTCGGATGATGTCATAAAACGGCGTATTTCGCGTCACACTCTTTCGCCCAGTCATTTGTTGCTGAATCAACCACAGTTCCTTTCCGTTGCCTATATAGGCTTATTGTGTTATAATTAATATTTAAGCTTTCCTGAAACAAGGGCTGACCAAAGAACCAATTTGATGGGTACATTCCGTGGGTCGTCGTTATTCGCAAATATTGTCAGTGCCCTCACCCCTGAATCGTCCAGGCCAGTTTAAATCAAATTTCATCTGAAGCGTTCATTAATTGGAGAACAAATAAACGATAAAGTAGATCCGGTTTATTGCCAAAGTGAACCTAAATTCCCAATGCATGTATGTTGTAAACTTATTCGTCTCAAACACCGAGAAGACCGATCACTTTGAAATTTGGTTTAAAGCATTTTTGTCCTGATGTTTACCACATATGATGATCTACCTATAGAAAAGCGTTTCTATCTTTGTTTTACTTCTACTTTTCTTAACATGCCATCTAAAATATGGTCATCGTTCAATGACTGTTTGCACTCTGAGCAATTTCATATCAGTTTTCATTGCATAAGTAGTAACTCCCAAGCCATAATCAAAACACATAACTCCGTAAACGAATGATGAATCAGAATGTGCAGACCAACGGGCATGGACCCCAGAAGGAAGGATGTAATCGGACGTCCGCGGATAGAAAACAATACCTGGTCAGCATGCTTGGCCTGCCTGAAGGAAGAAAATGTGGAGAGAAGCGTATGTCCGAGATGTTGGAAAAATGTTCTATAAAAAGGTTATCCTTTGGAAGCAAGGAATACACCACAGAATTGAAAAATATTGAGTGTGCACGTTTTCTGGGTCAGAGCTAGTTTCGGTAAATAAAAAAGTAGAAGTAAAACAAAGATCAGGAATTGATACAATTAACTTACTCCATCCATAAAAGACACCAAAGGGAAAGAAATACAAACATTAAGCGACCAGACCATAATGGAAACCTAAACAAAGGAAGGCCATATGGACAGTTACTTTCCCACAAAATGACCATATGGCCATCCAAAATTAAAAGACACAAGTGATACACACAGTAAGTAACAAACAACAACATAAATAAATCGCCACAGAAGAGCCGCCTTGGAACGGTCAGTGGAAGATTTCCACTGGGGGGCTTAAATCGATTTTACGTGGCCACAATCCTCGCACTTACTTCCGTCGCGATTTAGACAAATAATTTGTTCAGTCCGCATGAAGGCCTCCTAACTCATCAGTGCAATATCTCCGTGAACACAGAAATCAAAGAACCACAGAGGTGAGACAACGGTGAGGACTCGACAGCAAGAAACCACTGAAATGCTGGAGCAAAAGAAAAAGCCTCATCCGTGACTTTCAAATATTTTAAAAAATTCCACAATGGAGTCAATGAATCCAAAGGAATAGAAAATATAAACTACACTTTGAAGTCTACTTACGGCTGGTCATTGCGAAACATCAGAAACAATTTTTGAAACTGACGCATTGTAGGGACTGACCAGATCATATTGTCTGCCATAGAATTTCTTAAATTTTGCTACCAGTTTGATCTTTTATACCCCTTGATCAATGACCTTCTCATGCTCCATGAAATCATAATAATTAGATCAGGTTCTTTGTTTCCCCCTTGGTGTCTCTGGTGGGAGCTGTTGGTTTTTGGCTTTTGGCTTTCCGTTATTGATGTTTCCATTAGGTGTGTTGTTTCATGTTTGTAATTCTTTCCCTTTGGTGCCTCTGATGGGAGCTGTTGGTTCATTGTATCGATTCCTGATCATTGCCCTCACTTCTATTTTTCTATACTAAGAAACGTAAACGCCATATGTTGGTGCAGACGAGATATTACTGCTCAGTAATGAAAAGTTATCAATATGAAATTGAAGTCATCACCTTTAGCGTATAGCCTAGTAGCAAACGTTCTATTGTCAATGTATAAATAACAATCCAGGTATCAAGAGGTGGCTGCTGTCTCCGTCGTTTCCTTTATTTCAAGTCCAGTTGTCACATATTTCCATGAATAACATATTGCATTCTGATATTGACTCCAAGCAACTAGCAGTACCACACTGATATTACTTCATATATTTTTACAGTCGTAATTTGACATAATACATGCATTACAGTTAACATTTGAAATAATCATTGAATACCTCTGATATTCAAAGTAGGATGCGATATATCAACAATCTCGGCCCCCGCACATCGGGACTTGAAGAAATAGATGGGCTGCATGATGCTTCCACGTAGAGCTGATACCGACCGCACATGAGCTCTGGTAAACAGCTTAGAGGATCTAAATAGAAGTGGAGGCAATGAGCAGGAATCGATACAATCAACTCACAGCTCCCATCAGAGACACCAAAGGGAAAGTAATACAAACATGAAACAACACACCTAATGGAAACATCAATAACGGAAAGCCAAAAGGACAGTCACTTTCCCACAAAATGGCAAATAGGCTAGCCAAAACAAAATAATATAAGCAACACAAACACACAAAGACAAACCATAACAAAAATAAACCGCGACAGAAGAACCGCCTTGGAACGGTCAGCGGAAACGAATTCCACTTGGGGGGGGGGGGGGGGCTAAAATCGTTTTTACGTGGCCACAATCCTCGTCCTTACTTCCGTCCCAATTTAGACATATAATTGGTGCAGTCCACATGAAGGCCTCCTAAGCCTGCCCAGGCAAAGCGGTGCGAGTCGGACCATCCATGCTTATAAACCCAATTGGTTTCATTGGGCGACAGGGTTTGAGATGTCATTTCATCTCAATGTCGGGTAAAAGTCCCACAAAATTGGAAGCAATGTCTCAAAAATAACCTATTCAGTGCTGACGGGGACGTTAAAACTCAAATCAAACAAACAAATATCAACAATCTAATGAAAGTAGCATATAGAAGCATAGGAGAGTTTATTATCTTGTTCGGAAGATAGCAATAAACTCTTTACACATTTTAACAATGTGTTTGTATGTTCTCGGAGTTGGTGCACTCATAAAGTCGATTTAAGCCCCACAGTAAGAACTTTTACTGAAAGTTTCTCCCTTCATCACGAGAACAAGTCCGTGAAATAAAGACGCCCCACACCCCGCTAAACCCCACTGTATATAGTGAAAACTGGGGTATTCAGGGGTAAACATTATTTTCCTTATTTCTGCTCCAAGACATAGGTTGTGGGTACTGGTTAGAACCGCCTCAATGAGGCGGTTCTAACGAGCACCCATAACCTATTTTTGGAATATAAATAAGAAAAATATCACAAAGATTCATCGAATAATTGCCTTTTTTGAGGTTCGAAAAATGTATGTTATCACGCGGATGTGTTATCCTAATGCTTATTATGCCGTTGCTTTAAATATGGCCGTCTGAACATTATGTGTCATGGGTGGAAAGTGTTAGGGAATAGTATCGATTCCTAACCTTTGTTTTCACTTCTTAATTGGTGCAGAGGTAAAATTTCTCCTACTTGACATAATTACTCCCTATTACCAGGGGCAAAAATAATGCACAACGTGCAAGTATAATCAAGTATGAAGACGATAACGCGATGATATGAGATACTGTTCGCAGAATGTAGATCGTATCCCGTCTGGTAAAGCGATTCATCTTCCGACGACGTGTGTGGTATTTATAAGTAATTTACATTAACTGGCTGAGACTAATACACAAGGGTTTGCCCAGGATGGCAGATGTTTAATTTCTATCACGGAATTATGCAACAGACATGCAGAAGCTAGAGTGCGAATCCTTATATAGCAAAATTCCACAGTAAAGCTGGCGGCCAAGTGTAAATTTATCAAGTGTTGTTTGTTTTGGTGTATTCCTGGTGAAATCATTTGTGAAATTACATATTGAAGCGAAATGCCTCGAAAGAATTAGCTCTGTATTCCTAGAAAGTGCATATGAAGATATATCATAAGACGACGCGTCTTGAGAATGTAATTAAACATACAAGTGAAGGAAATGACCAGGAAATTTTATATAAAATTAACCCACAGCTCCTAGAGACACCAAAGGGAAGGAATCACAAAATTAATATGAATTGACTAGACCCTAATGGAAACATCAATAGCGGAAAGCCAAAAGGACAATTACTTTCCCACAAAAAAGGCCAACTGGCTATCCAAAACAAAAACATATAACCGATACACACGCACAAAGACAAACCATAAAAACATAAGTCGCGCCGAAAGAACCGCCTTGGGGCAGTCGGTGAAAAGTATTCCACTGTGGAGGGGGATGGGGCTTAAATCGATTTTACTCGGCCACAACCCTCACATGCATTAAATTCGGTAACCCACCAGTTGATATGCAAATCTGTTAGATACGCTCGTTATGTTACATGTACTACTTCTTTAACGACGTCGCGTTTACTAATGGCGGAATTCAGGCAGTCTTGTTAAAAATTCGATAACATGTCATATGATAAAAAGAATCTTGCATTCGTGTTCATGTACCCTTCAATTTATCAGCCAAACATTTCCTTATCCAGTTTAATATATTCAATAATACATGAACCCTCATGTAAGATCCTCTATGACCCGGAAGTGTCGCAACGACAGAACACATGCTACCAGTGGCACCTAGAGGACGAACTAACAAAACTTAATGTTTTAAGAATAGAAGTCAAGGAAATCATCCGAAACTGATACAATTATCTCCCACCTCCCATACTAGACAATCATCACGAAAACACGCCTATATAATTTTGACCCCCTTGAACCCACCTTTATATAGAAAAAACTGGGGTTTAAAAGGGTATACATTCTTTTTCTTATTTCTGCTCTAAAATAAAGATGGTGGGTTCTCGTTAGAACCGCCTCGATGAGGCCGTTCTAACAAGTACCCACAATCTATGCTGGGTTCTCGTTATGAGGTGGTTCTAACAAGTACCCTCAATCTATGCTTAGAGAAGAAATAAGAAAAGTATCAGAATTTTTCATCTGAAAAAATTCATTTTTGGTAGTAAAATTCAACCAATATATTTGAATAGGCGTGTTTTCGCAATGAGATGGAAAGAAACACAAACACAAAACAGCTTCACTGAAATGAAACCGTCAAAAGCGGAATTCAAAAGGATTATAAGAATCTTATATGGGTTTGAGGGATCGATGGACAAATCCGTCCCGAGGGTCACTGTCCGGCATCACGAGGCTTGCCGAGTGATGCCGACAGTGATCCCGAGGGACGGGTTTTTCTATCCAACCCTCACACCAATAAAGGATTCTTTTTCTTACATACCTCTCATTTCTTAGTGAGGATTTTAATGCTGCAGTCGCTTCGGTTGCCGACGTCCGCCATATTGTGAAGACACTACAGGAATGTTTCGTGACGTCAAGTAACGTGCTGTGACGTCAACCTTAACGACGGCGCATACGAGGTCGTAATCAACCAGTGCATTTATCAAACACGCGATTATATAAGATTTTGGGTCGGAACACCAGGGTCAGAACATATTTCTATCCCAGGGTAAAATCACGGATTTCCTTGTCTGGTGTGCAAGAAAATTACTTTCCTACACAATTGCCAAACGGCTGTCCTAAATAAACGCAAAGACTAATTATAACAATAATTAACTACAACAGGAGAACCGTCTTAGAACGGTCAGTTAAATGATTCCCTGATTTTGGTCGGGTATGGGCTTAGATCGATTTAACGTGGCCACAATTCTCGCACATGATTATGTCGTGGTTTAAACAAATAATTTGTTAAGTCCCCATGAGGGATTTCTACCTCAGCAGTGCAACATTTCCGAAACATAATCAAACGAATACAGATATGAAACAATGATGAAGACTCAACAACATGAGCCAGGTTAACAAAATAGAAGTGAAGGCAAACCCCACAACGTATAGTGACAAACAGGAGTGTACGGAGAAATTCACTATTCTCCTTATTTTTGCACAATAATGTACATCCTGGGTATTCGCTGGATCATAAAGGACAGAGACTTTACCAAAAATTGACCAATTGGCTTTCCAAATCAAAACTATATATACGATAGACACATTCAGATACGAAATAAAACAAAAATAAACCGCGTCAGAAGAACCGCATTGGGACGGTTAGGGCAAATTATTTCACTGAGGGGCTAAATTTGAACATCTCCGTGAACACAAATAATCAAACAACCACAGAGTTGAAACAGCGGTGAGGACCCGACAACAAAAAAACCACTGAAATGCTGGAGCAAATGAAAACCAACGGTTAGACTCCGATGGGCCCGACCAGAGACAGAGCATCAGGCACCAACCAACATTACCTTGAATTAGATCTCCCTAATTCTCAATAAGCCTTACGCTGGAACCGTCATAGAATCTAAGGCCTGACCCACCGGCGTGCAATTAGAGAGGGAAGCAAAGTTGTCAACTGTGATTGGGTTAACTACCATGCATGCAGTCTGTCGTATAACATTTATGTTGTACCCAATCTTTTTATATCGAAGAATGATTTTACGCAAATGGGTGCTGAAGTCATTGCAATTATATATTTTTATGAAGTTATATTCTAAGTAATCATAAAATTCGGGTTCCGATAGACCCTGTTGCAGAAGAGATTTAAATCAAATATTGAATTTTGAAATTAAATCAGAATGCTGTCTATAAAATTTTGAAAAGGCTTTGCGTAGTTTATGGTACCGATAACCCTGATTAACAAGTTTAGCCGTTTGCAATTTATAACGAGTGTTGAGTCAGTTACATGACTACACCCTCTGGCAAATCGAATTGATTGCGAAATATCAACGCCATAGGATGGCGCACGAGGAACATCACGATCCAAAAAGAAAAATTTACAATCTCAAAATCAAAGTCTTTGCGTTTATCAAAAGTAACTGTCCTTTTGGCTTTCCGCAATTGGCGTTTCCATTAGGGTATATTTATTTTGTTTTCCTTCCCTTTGGTGTTTCTGATGGGAGGTGTTGGTTAATTGTATTGGTTTCTGATGATTGCCTTCACCTCTATTTTGCAAAGCCTGTCTTCAGCAGGAATTTTAGGCATACCATAAAGATTAAATATAGCCATGTTTCCGCTAACCCGACCGACCCTGCTTCAGACCCCCGACTCTACTATTTTACCAGTAAAAAAAAAAAAAAAATGAAAATTAAACACCGACCCTATCATTTTCAATTTCCGACCCTAACCAGTGTTGTCGTAGTATTTTCCCATAGTAATTTCGCGTTTTAAGTACATTTTTGTAGTTTTTGGCATTTAGTACCTTCCAAATTACAGAGCTGCCCTTTTGAGCATCTAAAATGAATTATGATATACCGTGCAAGCTTCAACATGACAATTTTATTACCAGAAAAAAGGTGTACAAAAACAACAACAACAACAACAACAAAATACCGGCCCGAGAAAAAATAAAATAATACAAGAAAAAACGTTTCTCCTACCTACCGACCATTTTTTCATTATGTTAGTAGAAACAAAGCAATTGTT
Organism: Lucinisca nassula; assembly: GCA_963580285.1. Lineage (NCBI taxonomy): Eukaryota > Metazoa > Mollusca > Bivalvia > Lucinida > Lucinidae > Lucinisca > Lucinisca nassula. The sequence goes on along the minus strand of OY757023.1, from coordinate 112,674,605 downwards.
TACGCCTAATGAATAGTTTCAATCAAGAGCTTGTGACAAATGACACGCACTCTTGTTAAAGACTGTCTATGTTTAGGATTAATTGCATGCGATAGAAAAGGCTGAAATGCAATCTGGCATTTGAAATCCCTATAAGTACGAATTTCATTACTCTGTCAAATTGCCGCATCAACCTGTTCCTAAATTGCCGATGTAGACCTTTAAGCAAAGCGATATCCTTAAGCTTGCAACGCTTTTGACATTTAAACATATATGAGATGTTTGTGTCATTTAAGGCATTATATAAACCGTTAGCTCAACGCACTCTACCACTGTTAGACATTAGCATCTTAGCAGATTATCCTTCAGTGCTTATTTTAACAGAAAGTCATCACATGAATCATTATGTATAATTAGCCAGTATTTGACCACAGTGCTCTGCAAACTGCATCGATATGAAGAGGATATATACCAAGCTCAATATTCGGGGATAGATGGAATGGGCCCCGTCAAGCCATTTTGGTACTTATCGCCTATGCGAGCAGCGAAGGTTCAGGCGAGCCTGCGCATCCGCGCGGTCTCGCCAGAACCTTCGCTGCTCGCTCATACAAGCAGTGAATCAAGGGGAACCTTCAGACAGAAAGCCAGATCCCTGGCCCCTCTGAATGGCTGGGCATGCGCAGTTAAAATTTGTCATGACGGAATGCTCGAAGACACAAATTCGCTTGGCGGGGCTGAAATGTCTTTTTGGTATTCCAAGAGTACACCAAGAGTGCCAGTTAAAATTTTATTCGACATTTCGAAACTTGAGCTACCATATATTATGATGAATGCATCTATATTTATTAATTCGACTATTATGGGGTAACGTACTTAGGCGTACAGGTAAGCAAAGAAGTATTTCCTCTGGGTTTGTTCTGTTATTCTGGGATGGTCTATTGACTGAGGTAGTTAACCTTAGGTGGAAAAACTAGTCTGTGTGTTGTAAATACTATTAGAACCTGGAGTGAAGGTTTTGTCCATAAAATCTATTCGAACTCCCCAGTTGTGCTTGCTACCGTCAAGCGATTTTGGTACTTATCGCCTATGCGTGCAGCGAAGGTTCAGGCGAGCCAGCGAATCCACGCAGTCTCGACAGAACCTTCACTGCTCGCTCATACAAGCAGTGAATCAAGAGGAACCTTCAGACAGAAAGCCATATCCTTGGCCCCTCTGAATGGCTGGGCATGCGCAGTTAAAATTTGTCATGACGGAATGCTCGAGGACACAAATTCGCTTTGAGGGGCTGAAATGTCTTTTTGGTATTCCAAGAGTACACCAAGAGTGCCAGTTAAAATTATATTTGACATATCGAAACGTGAGCTACCATATATTATGATATATGCAACTATATTTATTAATTCGACTATTATGTGGTAACGTACATAGGCGTTCAGGTAAGCAAAGAAGTATTTGCTCTGGGTTTGTTTTGTTATTCTTGGATGGTCTATTGATTGAGGTAGTTAACGTTAGGTGGAAAAACTATTCTGTGTGTTGTAAATACCATTAGAAGCTGGAGGGAAGGTTTTGTCCATAAAATCTATTCCAACTCCCCAGTGGTGCTTGCTACTGTCCGTCCTAAGGCGATGGTTCGGTTATTATGTATTTTACATGTAGCTTTCCCTTTGGTGTCTCTGATGGGATGCTGTGTCTGATTTTCCGACTGGGCACTTCACGTTGTTTGTGCTTATGGTTGAGTATTGTTGTTATTATTATTCATTTTTCAATAATTCTGCATTTTGCACCTTGATCACCTCTTGTGGGGACGAGGTGGGGTTGGTTGCTGTGTTGTTTGTGAGTCCAGCATTTCAGTGGTTTCTTGCTATCGAGTCCTCACCGTTGTCTCACCTCTGTGGTTCTTTGATTTTTGTGTTCACGGAGATGTTGCACTGATGAGTTAGGAGGCCTTCATGCGGACTGAACAAATTATTTGTCTAAATCGCGACGGAAGTAAGGGCGAGGATTGTGGCCACGTAAAATCGATTTAAGCCACCCAGTGGAAATCTTCCACTGACCGTTCCAAGGCGGCTCTTCTGTGGCGGTTTATTTATGTTGTTGTTTGTTACTTACTGTGTGTATCACTTTTGTCTTTTTATTTAGGATGGCCATATGGCCATTTTGTGGGAAAGTAACTGTCCTTATGACCTTCCTTTGTTTAGGTTTCCATTATGGTCTGGTCGCTTAATGTTTGTATTTCTTTCCCTTTGGTGTCTTTTATGGGTGGAGTAAGTTAATTGTATCAATTCCTGATCTTTGTTTTACTTCTACTTTATTTTATTTTCCTCATTGTTAGTTACTCCTTATCTTGGTACCATTTGTAGGCTGTAATCTTTGATTGTGACTTTTGCTGGGCACCTATTTCTACATATTTTGTCTGAAATGGTTAGAACCGTTTTAGGTCAATCAAAACCTCAAGTGAGGTTTGGAATAAACTTTAACGCAAAGGTTTTCGAGCATCTAGTTTAACTCCATATGACTTTTCCACCCTGTTTATTACTCTACCGCATAATTTGATTAAAGATAAAGCAGTTGATTTTATTCAACATACATTTACTCGCGAGGGATCCCTATATTTAGCTTGTAATGAAAAAAAAAATCCACGCATTGTATACCTCTGAAGGATACACAAATCATAATCTTTTGTCATGTAAATAGTCCTACGTAAAACTCACCCATATCTGCTCAATCTGAGCAAACCAATTTTATCAAATATTTGAGAGCTGATGCCTTGCAAGTATAGAAATAATGGCATGAAGTTGTAATTAATTCTGATTTATTCAGAGAATTTTACAGCCAAGCATGCCAGAGGTTTTAAATTAGACAGTACAGTACCAGACTGAAATGTTCATCCTAATAAAGGTATACACATCTGTTCATTTTGTATCAGAAACCCCAAAACAGGCAATTGGCAAACAAGTCGCCGCAGAACGGGGCGTCTGATCAAGGCCTACATTGTTTGCAAAAAGTTAAGCCATTTTCCAAATAAAATCTGAAGAACTTACAACCTGTCACCCCTAAAATTTGAAGTGGACTCCAGCTATATATAAGGAGGAAAATTCATTTGGTACGAACCCTTTCTGTACCAAATGGAACCTTCCTCCTTATATATACCAGGAGTCCATTTCAAAAGTTAGGGGTGCCAGGATATGTTTTCATAATAATTTATTTGGAAAATGACTGAACTTTTAGCAAACAGTAGAGGCCCTGATCAGAAGCCGCATTCTACGGCGTCTGATCATGGCCCGCAATGTTTGCAAAAGTGAAATTCCCATGAATGAATATTTAGTTGCCATATGCTTAGGCAATTAGTGAGGCTTATCAGTGTGAAACTGAGATTTATTGAAGTTCATTTTGACAAATGAAAATACATAGAGCTGTTGTTCTGGAGAGGCTAAAATGTCCATACCTGGATTTTCGGGGTAGTAAAAACCAGGAGAATAAAACGTTTCTGAGGCCTTAATATTCCTTTTGGATAATACCTAATGCTCCACAAATGTTTTGCGGGTGCCCTATAGTAATCACCCTGTCCATCTGTCGATCCAAAGTTTTTATGATTTTCTTCATAACTTACAAACCGTCAAACGCATTGACGACAAACTTGAAATATATGATTACAACAGCAACAAACAATTTCATGGGATATAATGCAATTCTAACTACAATATTGTTAGAGTTATTGCCCTTTAAAAAATCTAAATTTTAAGCATTTTTCGTCTTGTTTCGTCATAATTGCAATACCGTTATAGATATTCAAATGCAACTATCTGTAGTTGTTGTCAATGACAAAACACACACGTAGCAAAGGGAAATAACTTAAGCTTTAATAAATTTTTACTTCTACCCCTTTATCACTCCATCTGTTAGTCCTCATTTTTCATCTTACAAACTGCTAAACGCATCAACTTAAGACTCTAAACATAATGTCACAAACACAAATCACAATTTCTTGGCAAGTTATGTAACCCTAGCAATAACACTATTAGATGTATGCTCGATTGCAAAATTATCAATTTCAGATTGTTCACATTGTTTCCACATAATGTCAAAAGCGTTGAAGATATTTCAATCAAACTTTTGATTCTCCCTTTGGCTTTTCGCTATTGATGTGTCCATCAGGGTCTATTGTTTCATGTTCGTGTTTCTTTCCCTTTGGTGTCACTGATGGGAGCTGTGGGCTAATTGTATCGATTCCTGGTCATTGCCTTCACTTCTATTTCGCTGTATTTATTGACAGCGAAAATGCACACTTGTGTAGCAAGATCAAACAATTCTAGCTATAATAAATTTTGACTTATGCCTTTGTCGACTTAAAAACTTTTACATCGGCCATTTTTCTAACATCATGCAATCTATGTTTAAAATAACTGACAAGAAACAGTCAGAGTACCGACTGAGGCTACTGACAGGGCAATCCCATTGTATGTATAAACTTTTCTACAAATTTGTACCCCCACCCCCACACCCACACACACATGAAAGAACCCCTTCAAAATAGAAGTGAAGACAAGTATCAGGAATCGATACATTTAACCCACAGCTCCAATCAGAAACACAAGAGACATGGGATAGCAAAGATTTTCGCGCGTCTAGTCTCTAGTTTAACTACATATCACTTTTTCACCCTATCAAACATGCTATCGCGGGGCCCTGATTACGACTGTGATGGTTCTATTTTTGTTAGATTTGGAAATACAATGAATAGACAAATGACTAGGTATTCTGATGGGGACCAACTGTGCGCCTTCTGTTGCAGATTTGTTTTATTTTGTTACCAGAGAGATTTCATGCTGCCCCTCTCTCAAGAAACTCAGGCTGATGTCACTGATGCTTTTAATTGAACTTGCAGCAAGATAGTTGAATGATTTACTTAATATTGACATTCTTTATTTTGAGCAAATGATTGATAAGATTTATGCCTCAGAACTTAAACTAAGCAGGGCTAGTTCCCCGGATCCTGCCGCAACCATTTTAGATTTGCTTGGCAACTTTGCTTCCCTCTTTAATTGCACGCCGGTGGGTCAGGCCTCAGGTTCTATGACGGCACCCACGTAAAGGCTTATAGAGCATTAGAGAGATCTAATTCAAGGTAATGTTGGTTGGTGCCTGATGCTCTGTCTCTGGTTGGGCCCATCGGAGTCTAACTGTTGGTTTTCTTTTGCTCCAGCATTTCAGTGGTTTCTTACTGTCGAGTCCTCACCGTTGTCTCACCTCTGTGGTTCTTTGATTATTTGTGTTCACGGAGATGTTGCACTGATGAGTTAGGAGGCCTTCATGCGGACTGAACGGAGTGTTTGTCTAAATCGCGGCGGAAGGAAGGGCGAGGATTGTGGCCACGTAAAATCGATTTAAGCCCCCCAGTGGAAATCTTTCCACTGACCGTTACATGGCGGTTCTTCTGTGGCGATTTATTTATGTTGTTGTTTGTTACTTACTGTGTGTATCACTTGTGTCTTTTAATTTTGGATGGCCATATGGTCATTTTGTGGGAAAGTATCTGTCCCTATGGCCTTCCTTTGTTTAGGTTTACATTATGTTCTGGTCGCTTAATGTTTATATTTCTTTTCCTTTGGTGTCTTTGATGTGTGGAGTAAGTTAATTGTATCGTTTCCTGATCTTTGTTTTACTTCTACTTTTGATATGTCGGTCTCTAGTGATATAGTCTCATCAAAGATATACGACAAACGGAATGATGTTTACTTTGATATCACAATTTCCACGTTCTGAGATGAGGATGTCTCCCATTCTCCTTCATATGGACTATTTATTTCTCAACTAATTCGATTCGCTAGAGTTCCATCTCATGTTGACGATTTTAACACTCGGAATAAATTTCTTGCTGATTATCTTCTTAAACATGGCTATGGTTGGCATAAACTTCGAGAAGCACTTTCTAAATTGTATCAACGACACCCTGAACTAGTCGAAACATACAAAGTTAACTTAAATGCACCACTGCACCAGGACATATAGGAACCACAGTTTTATGAATATTTATGGCCATGTAAAATCGATTAAAGCCCCTCAGTGGAATTCTTTCCACTGACCGTTCCAAGGCGGTTCTTCTGTGGCGGTTTATTTATGTGATTGTTTGTTACTTACTGTGTGTATCACTTGTGTCTTTTTATTTTGGATGGTCATTTGGCCATTTTGTGGGAAAGTACCTGTCCTTATGGCCTTCCTTTCTTTAGGTTTCCATTATGGTCTGGTCGCTTCATGTTTGTGTTTCTTTCCCTTTGGTGTCTTTGATGGGTGGAGTAAGTTAATTGTATCTCTGTATTCCTGATCTTTGTTTTACTTCTATTTTGGTTAATAAATTTCGTACAAAAATATGTCTTACAAAAATATGTCTGGAAGATATCTGATTTCGGGTTCAATTCAACAAGAGCATTATACGCCATAAAAGAATCGGGTACAATGTAAGTGCTACGCAGCAGACAACAGGTCTAGTTTTGGCCCAGTTATGATTGCTGACAATGTTTCCCTCTTCCATTGCTCTGACTCTATGGCAGCCCCATCTTATCAGATAATAATTTGTATGTTATAAGTGGTTGGTGCTTGATGCTTTTTCATTGACTTGACTCTTCGTGGTCTCCCTGGCGGTTTTCTTCAGCACCGGATTACAGATAGTGGGACAAGTTACGAGCCCTTATCTTTGTACTATTTAATTTGATTTTATTTCAGTGTGTTCTAACTTGTATGCTATTTTGTGATGGCCCAGTAACTGAGTTAGTTGTCATCAGGTGGACCAACTATTTATGTGATGTAAATAATATTAGACCCTAGAGTGAAAGTTTGGCCCATAGAATCGATTTAAACTCCCCAATGATTCTCGCCACTGAACGTCCTAAGGCGACGGTAATAATGTTGTTTATTTTTAATGTAGCCCTGTCGGATTTTCCGGCTGGGCTTTAAATGTTATATGTGTTTTTGGGTGTGTATTGTCATTTTTAGTAGTAGTAGTAGTAGTAGTAGTTGTTGTTTTATAATTAGTATTATTGTTTATCTATTTTACATTATTGGCTTTTATTGCACCATAATCGCCTCTTCCTAGGAAGAGGGAGCTGCTTGCTATGTTGGTGGTGGTTCGTTTGTTTCTTGTTTTTGTTTCTTCATCGTTAGTTACTCTTCCTCTTGGTGTCATTGGCGGGCTGTAATCGTTGATTGTGGCTTTTCACGGGCATCTATTTATACACTTTTTGACAGTATCGGCAAATTTATTAAACATTAACAGATCATTATGACCATTTTGAACAAACTTTAAAAGGGTTTTGACTGTGATAATACATATCCGTGAATGAATTGGGTAAGCTACCATTAAGGTTTAATGTAAACCTTAAATACCTGTACTGCCGTACTGATTCTAGACAATGTTGCCAATTGTATCTCATTTTCTCAACCCTACACACAGAAGTAAGTATGCCTCATTTAAGCAACGTAGCGCAGTGGGCAATTCTGAGATCAAAACGATATTGTCCGCATACAGCAAGTAGTTTAGGTGGACATTCCCAATAAGTACAGGATAGGTACTTGAAAACAAGTGTTCAATAATACCTTTCAGAAATAGAGACAACAGGTTAATAAGTCAGTGAATGATGGCCCTCTAAAGTAGAGGTAAAACAAAGATACTTCTAAAATAGAAGTAAAACAAAGATCAGGAATCGTTACAATTAACTTACTCCACCCATCAAAGACACCAAAGGGAAAGAAACACAAACATGAAGCGACCAGACCATAATGGAAACATAAACAAAGGAAGACCATAAGGACAGTTACTTTCCCACAAAATGGCCAAATGGCCATCCAAAATAAAAAGACACAAGTGATACACACAGTAAGTAACAAACAACATAAATACACCGCCACAGAAGAACCGCCTTGGAACTGCCAGGGGGGTTTAATCGATTTTACATGGCCATAATCCTCGCCCTTACCTCTGTCGCGGTATACACTAATTTTGTTTAGTCCGCATAAAGGCTGCCTAACTCATCAATGTAACATCTCCGAGAACATACACATAAAAAACTACAGAGATGAAACAAGGTTGAGGACTTGACAGCTTACAACAACAGAATTGCTGGAGCAAAAGAAAACCAACAGTTAGACTCCGAGGGACCCGACCAAAGACGGAGCATTAGGCGCCAACCAACATATAGAATACTAAATAAAATAAAATTCCATTAATGGTTTTACGCTGGAACCGTCATATAATCTTAAGTCCGACCCACCGGTGTGCAATCAAAGAGGGAGGCAAAGTTGCCAACCGTGATTGGGTTAACCACCAAGCATGCAGTCTGTTTTATAACATTTATGTTGTACCCAATCTTTATATATCGACGAACGATTTTACGAAATTGGGTACTAAAGTCATTACAGGCATGTATTTTTCTAAATTTATATACTAAGTCACCATAGAATTCGGGTTCCGATAGGCCTTGTTGCAGAAGTGATTTAAGTTCAACATTGAATTTTGAAACCAAATCAGAATGACGTCTATAAAACTAAGAAAACGCTTTACGTAGTTTATGATACCGATACCCCTGATTAAGAAGTTTAGCGGTTAATAATTTATTACGAGTGTTGAAGTCTGATACATGACTAGACACTCTAGCGAATCGAATTAACTGCGAAATATAAACCCCGCACGATGTCGCACGAGGAACATCACAGTCCACAAAAGGAAAAATTACAATCTCGAAATCAAAATCATCACGTTTATCATAAATTTTGCAAGAAACAAATCAATATACAATAGATAAATGTAAATCCAAAAAGGGGGCCTCGGTATCAGAGGAAATCCGACTTTATATAGAGAAAACAGACTGGGGTTCACGGGGTTATACGTTATTGTATTTAATTCAGCTCCAAGACGTAGGTTGTGGGTACCCGTTAGAGCCGACTCAATGAGGCGGTTCTAACGAGTACGCATAACCTAGGTTTGCAGTATACATAAGAAAAACATCATGGATTTTTTCATTTGAATAGTAACTATTTTTGATATGTGAAAAAAGAACTATACACACGGGTGTGTTATGCGTTGGTTTAACCTAATACACACCTATATATGACAGAAAAAGTTCTGACAGCATATTCATAAGCTTGTCGCTTACCCGCCTACTTTTCCAAAAGTTCTGTGATTTTAACACCGGAAAAAAACTGTCCTCCAATTCCATATTTGAACAGATTGATTAGAAACGCCTCGTGTACCGAGTCCAGCATTCTTTATGTCTATAAAAATGCGACAATTCTCTTGGATTTAAAACATTGCTAACAAACGATAGTTTTAGATTAAATATATGATCCCAGACGAAAACCAATTTGTTCAGAAACAGGATTATTCTGTCCTACTGAGACGCGTACATGTAGTACATTAAACAACTTTGGCAAACAACTAGTGGTGTAATAACCTTGCAATTATTTAGGCCCTCCAGGCTACCCGAACGGGTTATGGCATTACGATAACACACCCATGCGACACAGTGCATTTCTTCACATCTTCAAAATAGCTACTTATCCGATGAAAATCTTTGATACTGTTCTTATTAATCATGCAAAGCTAGGCCGTTAGTACTCGTTAAAATCGCCTCATTTAGACGGTTCTAACGAGTTCCAACAAACTATGTCTTGGAGCAAAAGTAATTATCATAAAAAATATTGTATACCTCGTAAAGAGAAGTGGTGGCAATGATCAGGAATCGATACAATTAACCCACAGCTCCTATCAGAGACACCAAAGGGACAGAAACTCAAACACGAAGCAACAGACACTAATGGAAACATCAATAGCGGACAGCCAAACGGACAGTTAATTTCCCAAAAAATGGCCAGTAGGTTATCCAAAATAAAATAAAATGAGCGACACAAACACCCAAAGAAAAAAAAACGTTACAGAAATAAACCGCGAAATAGATTTTCTTGAAATGAACAGCCCCCTGAACCTCAATTCATATACTTCATATCTGTGGTTCTTTGATTATTTGAGTTCACGGAGATGTTGCACTGATGAGTTAGGAGGCCTTCATGCAGTCTGAACAAATTATTTGTCTAAATCGCGACGGAAGTAAGGGCGAGGATTGTGGCCACGTAAAATCGATTTAAGCCCCACAATAGAAATCTTTCCACTGACCATTCCAAGGCGGTTCTTCTGTGGCGATTTATTTATGTTGTTGTTTGTGACTTACTGTGTGTATCACTTGTGTCTTAAACTTTTTATTTTGGATATCCATATGGCCATTTTGTGAGAAAGTAACTGTCCTTATGGCCTTCCTTTGTTTAGGTTTCCATTATGGTCTGGTCGCTAAATGTTTGTGTTTCTTTCCCTTTGGTGTCTTTGATGGGTGGAGTAAGTTAATTGTATCAATTCCTGATCTTTGTTTTACTCCTACTTTTTTATCAATATTTAATAAATCATCCAAATATCTAGAAGTGGAGCTAAAAGCTTCAATGGTTTCAGACTGGTTTCAGCAGAAAGGGACATCACGAAGTCTCTCTCCAAACAAAACAAACACAGATCAGCTGCAAGTGGGATGGATGGATGGATGATTTATTTAAAGACGCTCAACCCTAACAGGGCATATAGCGTCTAGAAAATTATATATTATGCATAAAATACAGTAAGGTTAAAAATTAAAATCTTAATCATTACAGTTTATTAAAAAGTCCGGTTTCTTTAAGAAAATTGATTATTTGGTAAGACTGTACATCATTAAAAAGTTCTTTCATCGTTGAAACATTAAAATATTTTGTTCGTATATGATGAAATTCTACACATGAAATGAGAAAGTGTTTCACTGTGAACGGTTCGTTACAAGATATACAGAAAGGTGCTTGTTCGTTTTTTAAAATGTAGGAATGAGTCAGCCTTGTATGTCCAATACGGCATCTAGTGATCTTTGTCTGATCTTTTCTACTGTAATTCGTAAAAGAGCATTTGGTATTAAAGTAAGGTTGTATTTTATTCAATTTATTGTTATTTTCGTTTTCCCAAATAGATTGACATTTATTCTTTATATACTTATTTATGTTGGATTTAAAATCTGAAAAAGGGATTTTTAAATTTGTTATATTTAACGATAAGGCAGATTTAGCTTCTAAGTCGGCCAACTCATTCCCACGGATATTAACGTGACTGGGAAGCCAGCAAAAAATGATCTCCTTCGAGGTGGAAAGGAAGTGATATGTTCGTAAAATTTGTTGAATCCGGGGGTTTCTATGCTGTTGATCTTTGAGAGCTTTCAATACAGAAAAGGAATCTGAATAAATGATAAAATGTTTTTCGTATTGGTCTCGAATATAATAGAGGGCAATATCGATTGCTTTCGCTTCAGCGGTAAAAATAGAACTATTATCAGGTAATCTAATGCTATCAGTGAAATTCGGACTAATGACAGAACAAGCAACTTTCTCATCTTGCTTCGAACCGTCAGTATAAATGGAAATGTGATGTTTAAAATTGGATTTGATTTCTAAAAATTCGTTTTTAAAAATATGTGAATCGACTTCCGATTTCTTATTTTTGTGCAAATCTAAAATTATCTTTGGATGATTTAATGTCCATGGTTCTTTTGATGGTAATGAGAACGATTGAACATTTTGGACATTAATATTGGCCTCTTTGATTAAAGGTCTGATTCTTAAGCCAAGAGGTTTAATAGCAGATGGTTTGATATTATAAAATCTTTCATAGTTAGGGTTAAAAACACATTCATATGCTGAATTGCGTGGATTTGCGGCTAACTTAGTAATATATTGAAGAGACAATTTCTCTCTTCTAATATAAAGCGATGGTTCATTTGATTCAGCAGAAAGACTTTCCACGGGTGAAGTACGAAAGGCACCCAATGCTAAACGTAAACCTTGATGATGTATAGTATCCAAAGATTTTAAGTAAGATTTCCTAGCAGATCCATAGACTATGGAGCCATAGTCCAATTTGGAACGAATTAAAGATCTATAAAGATTTAAAAGAACAGTGCGGTCTCCTCCCCAGTCGGAACTGGACAGGACTTTAAGAATATCAAGAGCTTTTAAACATTTAGCTTTCAAAGCTTTGATATGAGGAATAAAAGACAATTTACTATCAAATAAAAGACCCAAAAACTTCGCTTCAGTGACGACTGGAATTGGACTGCCGTATATTGTTAAAAAAGGATCTAAATGCAACTTTCGAATTTGGCAGAAATGAACACACTGAGTTTTTGTTTTAGAAAATTTAAAACCATTTTCTGTTGCCCAAGTTTCTATATTATTTAAACACCTTTGCAGTTTAAATTCAATGGTTTCCATATTTTTGGAACGATAAAAAATTCCAAAATCGTCAACAAAAAGCGAACAATCTGGGTCTTTTACACATTTAACTATATTATTAATTTTTATGCTGAACAAGGTTGGTGATAAAATACTACCTTGTGGTACTCCTTGTTCTTGATCAAATGTCTCCGATAATGTATTTCCTATGCGAACATTAAATGTTCGGACAAGAAATTTTGAACAAAAAGTGGCAATCGGCCTTTAAGGCCCAAGTTGTGTAAATCTTTCATGATGCCATATTTCCAAGTCGTATCATAGGCCTTTTCTAGGTCAAAGAATACAGCTACGACATGTTCTTTTTTAATAAAGGCATCACGTATAAATGATTCTAAGCGAATCAAATGATCGTTAGTAGAGCTGTCTTTTTCTAAATCCAGCTTGAAATTTAGTGATAAGCTGATTCGATTCTAAGAACCAAACCAGCCTATCATTAATCATTCTCTCCATTGTTTTACATAAGCAACTTGTCAAAGCAATAGGTCTGTAATTAGTGGCTTCAGTATGATCTTTATTAGGTTTCGGAATAGGAATAATGGTAGCTTTTCTCCGGTGTTCAGGAAACTTTCCAGTGATCCAAATATCATTCAAAATATTTAATAATGTTGCCAATGCCTTGTTGGGTAAATGTTTCAAAATTTGATAGTGTATGTCATCAGGGCCAACAGCAGCATCATGAGATTTATGGAGAGCATCTAATAATTCTTTAGTAGTGAAAGGTAAATTATATTTTTCGTGATTTAATGAGCAATAAAATTTTCTATGATTTCTCCTTTGTCATTTGTATCCGAGCAACCCCATAATTTGCTGTGACTATTAAAATCTCCTAATAATATATAAGGACTAGGTAATTGATTTGTTAAATTTTCTAATTCTTGTTTAGAAAAATTATAGTGTGGTGGAAGGTAGACAGAACAAATCGTTATGGATTTGGATAAAGTGACGTTTACAGCAACAGCTTGTAAATTAGTGTTTACATCTATTTTCCTATGAGGAACGTCAGATTTTACCAGGATTGATGTACCTCCTGATGCCTTCTGATTATCCGTTGTGATATGATTGTACATACTGTAACCTTTGAAATTAATATTATCTGAAGTTTTCAAAAAAGTTTCTTGGAGACAAATGACATTAGGAGAAAAAAGTGTAGTTAAAATTAAAAGTTCGTTAAAATTGGCTTTAAGTCCTCGACAATTCCATTGAATTATTGACTTCTTATCCATGATTAAATGGAGAGAAGATTAAAACAAGGAATTTTAATCCTTTTATCTTTTATTATTATGCTTTGAGAACGTGGAGTGATCAACGTCCAACTCCATGTCCTCAAGGGCGCCGTACTGATTAGCCACTTTTACTGGATCAGCAGACGCCCCTTTACTGTTTGGGTTTGATCCTTTATGCTTTTCTTTACCGTTTTTCTCTTTTTGATCTGCTGTCCCCGACGTGGATCGGGAGTGAGATCTGCTAGAATGTTTGCCGTTAGGTTGTGAACTGGTCTGTGAAGATTGTCTAGATTCTGTTCTTGAATGATGAGTAGATGTAGAAGGTTGTGACGATGTAGTAGGTTGTGAAGATGTAGGTTGTGACGATGTGGTTTTGGGTTTTACAGAAGAGGTAATAACTTTAGAATGGGGTTTAATTTCAAAATCTTTTTCATTGAATTGTGTTGATGTTTCTTTTGTTTCGGGTTTACTGGCAAGGGATTTGACAACTTTGGCGAATGTGTTTTCTGGTTTGTTTTGTTGTATTTTCTTTGCTTCCAAATAGGTGACATTTTGTGTAACTTTGATTTTCATGATTTCTTTTTCTGTTTTCCAAACTTCACAGACATTGGATTTAGATAAATGATCTTTTCCACAGTTCACACATTTTGGAGAATTCTTGCAGTTGGTAGTGTGGTGGTCAGTACCACCACACTTCTCACAAACAGATCCGTCAGGGACAGTACAGTCGTTTTCGTGATGCCCAAACCTCTGACAATTGAAACATCGCAGAGGGTTGGGTACGTAGATTTCAACCGGTATTATTCTGTAAAAATCCTTAGTGATTTCGGCAACGAAGTGGTATTGAAGGTTAAAAGAAGAGTATTTGTTTCGATGAGGTTGCCGTCTTTTTTAATTTTGAAACGTTTGCAGGCTGTTACTCCTTGATCTTTTAAATATTCTACGATACTGGCTTCTGATTCTTGTTTAAGCATTCTGTCACGGAGTATTCCTTTACATGAATTTAATGTTTTGTGCTCCGTGACAGAGACGTTAAGGTTGTAGAATTTATTAATTTTCAGGAGATTTTCAGTTTGGGATTTTCTGTTGGTTTCAATTAAGAGAGTTCCATTTTTTAATTTTTTGACATTTTTTGGCGTTCCGATAAGAGATTCTATTTGTTTTTCTATGACAAACGGTGAAAGAGTGGTAACAGCCTTGCCTTCGTTACTTGAAATCACTAAGAATCTAGCAAAATTTTCGTTTGCTTTGAAAGTGAATGTTGTCGGTTCCGGGTCGTCATCAGATAAGTCTAAAAAAGCTCTTTTTCTAGTGTTGGATCCCATGGTTGAAATTTATGTTTCGATAGCTATGCGCCCCATCCTCCTTGGAGCCCTACAAGGGGACGTTTAATGGAAATGGATCTCCTATTTCCAACGCCAAGGCTACATGGCTATTATACTCGATGACAGGACCAGAGTCCTTCCGCTCCACTTCTGTTTTATGTCTTCCAACTATGCACTTAGATTTCAAAGAAAAATTGATGAACAGTTGGAATCCATCCCCACCCGTATTCTCTCCCTCACAGAAGTTTCTGCTGAATTTCCCCAGTACAAGCCCACCGATTGATCCATCAGCCGCCGCCCATCAAATAACACTCAAAGATAGAGGAATAAGAAAAAATTACACCCGGTGCTGCAAGTGGGACGCAATTAGAACCCATCGGAAAACCCACAAATTGTCTAAATAACTTTGTACCAAAGCTTATGTAGAAAGGTAAGAGCTTCACACACTTTCTGACATGACCATAAAGTAAAATTGTTATGCTGTTCAGAAGTAAAAAAAAAAAAAAAAAAAAAAAAAAAAACAACATTTCTTACTTTACATGCAAGATAGAGGGAGACTTCTCTGTGAAATGTTCAGTCAATTAAATCATTAAGTTTTTTAAATCATTAAGTAAACCCTATTTTTCTAGTATATGAAGTGAGGTTTAGGGGGCTGTGCATTTCAAGAACTTGTTCATGTGGTGATATCTTAGCTCGTAGATATAAAACAGTACCAAGTACGTTAAACAACATGTTAACAAGTCCGTATAATGAAAATATGTTCTATAAAAGAGTATCCTTTGGAAGCAAGGAATACACCACAGAACTGGAAAATATGAAGTGTGCATGTTTTCTGGGCCCGACTAGCTAGTTTCGGCTAATTAGCCTACCCTTGTTAATCCCACTTTATATACTTTAAAGGAAAATAGTCGTTTACAGGGGTATATATATTTTTTTTCTTATTTTTGACCCAACTTATCAGTTGTGGGTTCTGGTTAGATGTTCATTACTAGGACTTGTCAATACGGTGTTATGATTTTGTGACTTGAACATTTGATTGACCTAACTATTTAAGGTCACTTATATTATTGTTGAATATATTTACACGGAACAATTCTAACAACAGTTGCTTATATGATCCATTAATAGAACTGTGTATTTTTCTGCCAGTTCAAACATGTCACATTTTTATTGAGAGCCTTTAAAGTGTTTCCATAGATACACTGGAAAAAAAAGAAACGAACAAACTAAGAATGGTTCTGGTTATTTTGGATACAATAATAAAAGATCATTTGACGGATATTATAGGGGTGCGTACGAAACGTACTGGACTCAGTACCATTGGCGTTTTGGTTTTGGAAGTTGTGTTTCAAACTTGCCAACTTGAACATTTTGCTGTGCCCTGACTTTGGAAAATATGCTCACTTAAAAAAATGTATCGCTTTTGTCAAAACAAATAAATATATAGCTGTCGACAAAATATCGTTTTAATATGTTACTTATAATATTTTAGTTATTTGTTTCAAATAAAGTCTATAACAGTTAATTTAAAGAGACAGAAAACAATTTACGATTCACCCATAATATGCTGTGTAAGAAGCATTTTTCTAGAGATTCCATTGCAGTTGAAATGTAAACCTTATTTTTCTTGATATTAAATCGGATTTACAAGGGAAATCAAGAGTAAATACAATTGGATAAAACTAGCCAATATCGTTTGTTAAATTGCACAAAAATAATAATCACGATTATAATATTAATAAGGATACTACTACTACTGATGATAGTTTTGATAATAAGACGATGATGCTAATAATTATACTGTTACTATTTCTGGGGGTTTCGAGAAAAGGATTGGATTGAATGATGCTTCTACAGAAATCTGAAACTGACCAGCATGGGTACTGGTAAACCGCTTAGGAGATCTTAGCCTGCCAGGCAAAGTATTGTCAGTCGGACCATTATATAAACACTTTAGGTTTGTTTGGGTGGCAGGACTTCAGATGCTATTTCATCCCAATCAATGTCCGGTAAAATTTGAAGTAACAACTCCAAAATGACTTATATAGTGTTAATTGGGACGTAAAACCTCAATTCATACGAACAAACTACTCTACTGATGGCATTTCTTATAATAATAAAAATATTATTCTTAATAAAAACGACAGCAAAAATAAATTATACTCTTACCACTACACCCGCTACTAGTAGATCTACTCAGTACTACTATTTAAGATAATGATAATAATGATTTTAATAATCAAAACAATGATAATAAAAATTATACTCTTGCTTCTACTCCCACTACTAGTGTTTGTACTATTACTTCTACCACGTCTTCAACTATAATCATTATACATATAATTATCGCAATGAAAACAAATGGATAACCCCAGCTAATGGTGTTTGTAGGAAAACATTTAATACTACTACTACTACTACTACTACTAATAATAATAATAATAATAATAATGTGTTGTTCTTGGTGTTGAAAAGGAGGATGCTAAGTATAAAGAAGATCAGTCTTTTGCTGATTGTGCTTGTTGGTTTATAATTTCGCTAATGCTGCACCCACTGATCAATCATTGTCGAACTCAACTATGTTAGATTTTATACTGTTAAATCCAGCTTTCCTGAAACTTAGATATTCAATATATCGAATTCAACAGAAATAAACAAAACAAGACAATCGGTCTTCTTGAAATTGATACTGAAAATTCAGTGTTCTTGTAAACACAGTCTAGTAATTCTAGTTAAAACTTTATAACTATACTGATTTAATAATGAGAAAGCATTGCCTGTTTCTTTCCGAAATGGTACAATGCAATCATATATATCGTGTCACTTGATATGGCACTTTCTGTCATATCTTTTTCGTGTTTCTTGGTTGATTTAAATGATTGGCGTAAATGAAGTTAACATTTTTATATTGCACATAAATAAATAAATTACTCCATGGCATTTTTTAAAAAAAAGACTGAAACAAATATAACAGGGCATCACGAAAACATGCCTATAAAATTTTGACCCTCTGAAACCCCACTTTTATAAATAAAACTGGGGTTTACAGGTGTATACCTTATTTTTCGTATTTCTGCTCAAAATATAATTTGTGGGTACTCGTAAAAACCGCCTAGCAAGGCGGTTCTAACGAGTACCGACAATCTATATTTTGAGCGGAAAAAATCATTTTTCTTATTTCTGCTCTAAAATATAGATATAGATAAACAATCTATATTTTGAGCAGAAATAAGAAAATTATCACAATTTTTCGTCTTAAAATTTCGTGTTGTTTTTTTTTTCGGCGGTAAATCACCCACAATATTTATTTTGAGCAGAAATAAGTATTTTTCTCATTACGATAACACACCCGTGCGACATAGTGCATTTTTTCACATCTTCAAAATGGCTTCTTTTCCGATGAAAATCTGTGATATTTTTCTTATTCATACTGCAAACATAGGTTGAGTGTGCTGGTTAGAACCGCCCCATTGAAGCGGTTCTAACGAGCACACACAACATATGTCTTGGAGCAGAAATAAGAAAAATAATGTACACCCCCGTAAACCCCTGTTTTCTCTATATAAAGACGGCTTTAGTGGGGTGTTCATTTCACGGACTTGTTCACGTGATGTTATTTCTGCTCTGAAATATAGATCTAGATACAGAATCTATATTTTGAGAAGAAATAAGAAAATTATCACAATTTTTCATCTTAAAATTTCGTTTTTTCGGGGTAAAGTTTACAATGTATTTGCGTAGGCGTGATTTCGTAATGGGAAAGTAAGGTCGTATTAAACGAAGATGTCTGTTGCCACCCAATGTCGTTGACGGTAACGCGTGAAGAACATCATTTACGTACATCAAGACGCTAGTCTTGTCCAAGAGTAAACAAGTGTTTGCTTTCTATAGTTCTAAATGACAACCATTTAGGTATAGTTTACGGAAAATAGATTTGTCGTATTTTATCTTGAAAATAAATTATATTTGTACTCATTACATTACGAAAACACGCCAAAACAAATATATTTAAAATTGTACCACCAA
This sequence comes from Lucinisca nassula, assembly GCA_963580285.1. Classification (NCBI taxonomy): domain Eukaryota; kingdom Metazoa; phylum Mollusca; class Bivalvia; order Lucinida; family Lucinidae; genus Lucinisca; species Lucinisca nassula. The sequence goes on along the minus strand of OY757023.1, from coordinate 112,655,710 downwards.
AAAATGAAAATTTTCAGATACAAAAATCTTATTTGTTTAATATTTCTGCACAAAACATATATTGTTGGTATTCTTTAGATCCGCCTCGGTAAGGCGGTTCAAACGACTACCCACAGTCTATGTTTTTGAACAGAAATATGAAAACATTTGTATACCCATGTATACCCCAAATGTACCATATAAAAGTGGGGTTTAAAAGGAGCAAAATTATATAGGCATGTTGCCTGGTCGAGTTGATCTCAATGCATCGTTTACTGTATCGAAGATCAAACGGGTGTTCTTTTACCCATATATGCAGAGCATTCCTTTTTTTTTGACGTTTGTCAACCGTGTAGAACCAGATAAGAATACCACAAACAAAACGACATCCCCTATAATTGGAAATAAAACACTCCGAACACATTAGGTGGATGATACATTGTCAAGTATGGGTTAATTATCCTCTTTAATCCTCCATAGTTTTCCTTTATCCTGCGGAATAAATTAAGTTAGCCACCTCCATTTCTGTCTGCTTATCACCCGGTCAAATTTCTTGTTGTATTGTATTCGTTCATTTCACGAAATGCACGAGAAACAGTGTAGACCCTGATCTCGGAGCCATCTTATCTGAGCCGACACTGCTCGCAGAGATAGGGAGTTTTGTGTTCTGTGGGAATCAAGGTAAATGGCCTCAGCGCATGTAGAAGAGTATACCACAGTCTCAAGGGTACTTGAGTAAAATTTAAATGTAAAGAAATGGTTGTCATATATTGTTTGTTTGTTTGATTTGAGGTTTGTCGTCCCCGTCAACACTGTAAAGGTCATTTTGGAGACGTTGCTTCCAATTTTGTGGGACTTTTACCCGACATTGGGATGAAATGACATCTCAAGCCCTGTCGCCCAATGAGACCAATAGTGTTTATAAGCATGGACGGGCCGACTCGCACCGCTTTACCTAGGCAGGCTTAGATGCTGTAAGCAGTTTACCAGTACTTAAACCCCAGTTTTTTTTTCTAAATAAAAGTGGGATTCAAGGGGGTCAAAATCATACAGGTGTGTTTTCATGATGACGTCGATTTCAGTATAGTTTCACATTATGATAATGGGTTGTGTAACATAGTGCGCTCTTTCATATTTGATTTTTGAAACGGTTATTTCTTTACTTTTATTGATTTATTTACTTATTTGTTTGTTTGTTTATTTAATAATGCCCCTATGATAAAGTCGTAAGTGTTCATAAGATTCGCCTCATTGAGCCAGTTCTAACGAGTACATGTACCCACAACCTAAGTATTGGAAAGGCGATAAGAAAGAAAAGAAATAGCGTATACCCGTTTAAACCCCGTTTCGCTATGTAAAGTGGTGTTTGCAGGGGTGTTCATTTACACGGACCATCATGTTAAGAAATGATTACCCCTCTAGACCCCACTCTATATAGAGAAAACTCGGGTATAGAGAGTAGAACATTATTTTCTTATTTCTGCTCCAAGACATAGGTTGTTGGTACTCGTTAGAACCGCCTCAACGAGGCGGTTCTAACGAGCACCCACACTCTATGTTTGAAGTATAAATTAGACAAATATCACATATGTTCATCAAAAACATTGTCATTTTGGAGATGTGAAAAAATGCACAATGTCACAAGAGTGTGTTGTCGTAATGTTATTAACGTGACGATACACAATTTAAAAATCGATACACTTCGTTACACATTTTATATAACGCATGCGCATATCACAGTTGTTTCTTTCACTTTCAAATCAATTCATCGTCAATTGGCCAAAAGTTACTAAGCTCAGTAGCTTTAAAATAACTCAATGAGGCGGTTTTAAAGAGTACCTTCAATCTATGTTTTGGAGCAGACATAAGGAAAATAATATATATCCCTGCCAAGCCAAATTTTTTCTATACAAAACCACGGGGGTCTTCATTTCGCGGACTAGTTGAGGTGATGGTAACACAAGAGTGTGTTTTAGTTTTGTGGTGCTTCAGGAAGAGAACTCGCTACGGTATCACGAATAGGTTCGACTCCGATATAGAAAAAAAAAAAAAAAAAACCACAACAACAAATAAACAAACAAAAAAAAAACAGTGTCATCAGTGTTCGAGCCATATACATTTCACGGAATTATTCTAACAGTTACCGCTTGAAAGCATTATGGATATCAACTTCTAAACTTGTAATGGAAGCGATTTATCAGAGTTGACATATGTCATACATTTCGATCATTTAAGTTGACGACTTCATGTTTTGCACAATTTCTTGCGCCTGCATACGTGGCCAATAATCAATTATATTCTATTACATGGAACGCATCAATCATGCTTTATCCTGCATTTTGCATACGCCAAGCACACACATGAAACAAGATAGCTGAGAAGTTAACTGAAATCGCATTTAAACTGGAGCTGTTTCTTTTCTGACTTGTAGGACAGCCTACTTTATAAACCCCTATTTTCTTGATATAAATCGGGGTTTATAGAGATATTTATAAATCAAAACACTGACAACACTGTTGGGTCAATTAGGGGGTAACTCTATTCAAAATTGTCATTTGGGGCTTTACAATCGGAAATCTCGTTTTAAGGCGACGGAATTTGCGACCGTAAAACCGACCATTTACGTATCACAATGACAATTTTCAATACAGTTATCCCCGGACTAATCCACTTATTCAGTTGTTTTGTTAAAGCTGTGCTATTTTGCACAAAGAACATCACGAAATCACGCCTTGATAGATTTGACCCCTTCGAACCCCACTTTTATATCGTAAAACTGAGGTTTACAGTGGTAAAACCTATTTTTCTTATTTCTGCCCTAACACAGAGATTGTGGGAACTCGTGAGAACCGCATCGATCAGGCGATTCTAACGAGTACTCACAACCTATCTTTTGAGCAGAAACAGGAAAAATACCACATTGTTTTCATCTTAAAATCTGTGTTTTCTTCGGCGGTAAAGTTTATAATGTATTCGTATTCGTGTGTGTTTCGTATTTGGCAAGCGCTGTGAGATCATACGCGACGTCGCGTTACAAACGCAAGTGCATTAGACTTGTCTCTGAGTGTAGGCAAAAACATGTATCTGAACGGGGACTTGGACTGTTTCATTTAACTCTGAAATTCTAGTACTGTAAGCAAACAGTGTAAACTCTGATCATGCTTTCTTTGTTTCCTTTTTGATTTATATATTAAGAGTTGGTAGAGAAGTCCTCTTTCGAAAAGACCAAATGGGCCCCGTTAAGCGATTTTGGTACTTATTGCCTATGCGAGCAGCGAAGGTTCAGACGAGCCTGCGCATCCGCGCAGTCTCGCCAGAACCTTCGCTGCTCGCTCATACAAGCAGTGAATCAAGAGGAACCTTCAGACAGAAAGTCATATCCCTGGCCCCTCTGAATGGCTGCGCATGCGCAGTTAAAATTTGTCATGACGGAATGCTCGAAGACCCAAATTCGCTTGGCGGAGCTCAAATACCCAGCTCTCACAAAACTGGAACAGGTTTATAATTCGGTTAAAAAATTTAAACTAATGTATATGCCCAAACCATAAGTGCAGCAGATTCCTTTCTTTTCTTTTTTTTTTTCTTTCTTTGTTTTCAGTCTGTATTTTATTTTTACCAAATTTATTTTGATTTAATATTTATTTTTTTTATTTATTTATTTATTTATCAAAGATTCCTGGCCAATATGCTATTCAACAGTCTGCATGTTTTGTGTTTGACCAAATCACGGTCAGACATTATGCTTTCCTCTTTAATTGGACGCCGGTGGATCGGTTCTCAGACTCCATGATGGCTTTGGCTTAAGGCTTTTTATTAGTTTGTCGGAGCCGGAACTTTTTTGTCTGTTTCTTGGTACAACTGGTAGTTCCATTTTGTGGGAAAGTAACTGTTCTTTTGGCTTTCCGCTTTTGATGTTTCCATTAGGGTTTGTAGTTTCGAGTTTGTGTTTCTTTCCCTCTGGTGTATCTGATGGAAGCTGTGGCTTAATTGTATCGATACCTGATCATTGCCTCCACTTCTACTTTTCAACTGTTAGGTTTCTTTTTCTCCAGTGTTGATGTGGCGTTATGTTCAGCACCGGATGGCTCAGCGTGTTATACTGTCGAATCCTCATCATTGTGTTAACTTGGCTTTAATTGTGATTGTTATTGTTTACCGAGTTGATTCACTGATGATTCTTCCCCCTTTTGGGCTGTTAATTTTAAGTTACATTTGTCCTTCCGGTTTAATGTGTGATATGTTAGTTGTTCGCCTTCCCCCACCCCCCCACCCCCACCCCCCCCCCCCCCCCCGCCGTTGTGTGTTGCTACTTTGTCATTCTTGTGTCATTTCTTTTTACTTCTTTCTTTACCGATTTGATTCTCTGATAAGTTAGAAAATCTTCTCGCGGACCAAACAGATTCTTGTTTGAACCACAGTGAAAGTTAGAGTGAGGGTTTTTACCGAGGCCCCGTTTTTGTATTTACATCTATCTATTGTAGATGGATTTGTTTCGTGCAAAATTTATGATAAACGCGATGACTTTGATTTTGAGATTGTAAATTTTCCTTTTTTGGATGGTGATGTTCCTCGTGCGCCATCCTATGGCGTTTATATTTCGCAATTAATTCGATTCGCTAGAGTGTGTAGTCATGTAACTTACTTCAACACTCGTAATAAATTATTAACGGCTAAACTCCTTAATCAGGGTTATCGGTACCATAAACTACGCAAAGCCTTTTCAAAATTTTATAGACGCCATTCTGATTTAATTTCAAAATTCAATATTCGACTTAATCTCTTCTGCAACAAGGTCTATCGGAACCCGAATTTTATGGTGACTTAGTATATAAATTCAGAAAAATATATAACCGCATTGACTTCAGCACCCAATTTCGTATCGATTTAAGCCCCCCCAGTGGAAATCATTCCACTGACCGCTCCAAGGCGGTTCTTCTGTGGCGGTTTATTTATGTTGTTGTTTGTTACTTACTGTGTGTATCACTTGTGTCTTTTTATTTTGGATGGCCATATGGCCATTTTGTGGGAAAGCAACTGTCCTTATGGCCTTCCTTTGTTTAGGTTTCCATTATGGTCTGGTCGCTTAATGTTTGTGTTTCTTTCCCTTTGGTGTCTTTGATGGGTGGAGTAAATTAATTGTATTGATTCCAGATCTTTGTTTTACTTTTACTTAAATCTCTTCTGCAACAACGTCTATCGGAACCCGAATTTTATGGTGACTTAGTATATAAATTCAGAAAAATATATAACCGCAATGCCTTTAGCACCCAATTTCGTATAATCATTCTTCGATATAAAAAGATTGGGTACAACATGGATATTATACGACAGACTGCATGCATGGTGGTTAACCCAATCACGGTTGGCAACTTTGCTTCCCTCTTTAATTGCACGCCGGTGGGTCAGACCTCAGATTCTATGACGGTTCCAACGTAAAGGCTTATTGAGAATTAGAGAGATCTAATTCAAGGTAATGTTGGTTGGAGCTTGATGCTCTGTCTCTGGTTGGGCCCATCGGAGTCTAACCGTTGGTTTTCTTTTGCTCCAGCATTTCAGTGGTTTCTTGCTGTCTAGTCCTCACCGTTGTCTCACCTCTGTGGTTCTTTGATTATTTGTGTTCACGGAGATGTTGCACTGATGAGTTAGGAGGCCTTCATGCGGACTGAACAAATTATTTGTCTAAATCGCGACGGAAGTAAGGGCGAGGATTGTGGCCACGTAAAATCGATTTAAAATCTTTCTACTGACCGTTCCAAGGCGGTGTAACGTAAAAAAAGTGGACCGTGAAAAAAATGAGACATTTCCGCCACTGCGCATGCGCAGCACATTTGCTCCGCCTACCTTAGATACGTTTTTTATCGGATTACTATTTGCTTAATTATCGTGTAGTCTGGCAGTTACCTCCCCTCATTCGCCCTGTTAGCGAGCTTTAAGGTGAGTTCTCCTGGTAACAGCGTTTGCAGATGGAACAGACACCACTACCAAGTCACTTTCAGTTTTAAAGTCTGTAACACATCAGTTTCTTTTGTATTCTTTTGCAGCATGTATTAGAAGAAGCATCATGTGTCAGGGACATGATACTTCAGTGAGGCAGCACTATAAAAGTGAGCATTGAGCTCCCTGTCACAACCAGACACCGTCGTGATATGACTGAAACATTGTTGAAAGCGACGTTATACCCGAATTCACACACACACACACACACATACAACCACACACACACACACACGCACGCACGCACGCACGCACGCACGCACACCTTCTTAACCTTCTGTACAACTGTACAACGACCCATCGTTATTCTCACATTACGATGACACACCCGTGCAATTTCTTTTTCCATGCAAATTAGTGATATTAGTCTTATTTTTACTCCTAAAATAGGTTGCGGGTGCTCGTACGAGTACCCATGACCTATGTCTTAGAACAGAATAAAGCAAAATAACTTATACCCCTGTAAACCCCAGTTTTATCTAAATAAAGTGAGGTTTAGAGGGTTTTAATTTCACCCACTTGTTAACATGAAGAAAGGTGTTAGAGATAATGTGTTGCCAAGATTATATTCTCAGGGATGATAACTAAAATACCATGACACCCGGAGTTATGGTTCTTGCTCATAACACGTCTATTTCCCTCATGTTTTCTTTGTTTGAATTAGTGTTTTACGTCCCCATCAACACTATTTAGGTTATTTTGGAGAGGTGGCTTCAGTTTTGTGGGACTTTAACCCAACATTGATATGAAATGACATCTCTAGCCCTGCCACCTGAACAAGCCAGAAGGGTTTATATATAGGTGACGTACCGATTTACAACACTTCGCGTAGTCAGGCTTAGATCCTCTTAGCGGTTTACCAGTAGTCCTGTGCGGTCGGTTTCAGCTATGCGTGCAAGCATGATGAACTCAATCTATTTCTCCAAGCCCAGATGGGCGGGGCGTAAATCTTCACCTCGTGTTGGTTGGTTGAGTTGAGGTTTAACGTCCCCGTCAACACTGTATAGGTCACTTTGAAGACTTCGCTTCCAATTTTGTGGGACTTTTACCCGACATTGAGATGGAATGACTTCTCAAGCCCTGTCGTTCAATGAAACCGACTCGCATCGCTTTGCCTGGGCAGGCTTAGAACTTCTATTCGGTTTACCAGTACTTGTGTGCGGCCTGTTTCAGCTCTGCGTGGAAACATCATGCAGCTCATCTATTTCCTGAAGCCCCGATGGGCGGGGCCCCTGGTCTTGAGATATAATGGTGATGAGAGGAGGATATCTTTGCAGTCTTCTCTAAGTTAACAGAAACCCTAAAACTGGTAACCTGGCAAACAGTGCAGGTCCAGATCAGAACGCGGCATCTGATCGGGGCCTACACTGTTTACAAAAAGCTCAGCCATCTTCCAAATAAATGTTGAAGAAAACACAACCTGCCACCCCTAAATTTGGAATGGACTCCTGCTATATATAAGGAGAAATATTCCATTTGTTACAATAATGGTTAAGGTTAAAGGAATACTGTGAGTACTCATTTAGGCGAATCTGGTGATTACACGCAACATACCTTTTTAGACAAAATGAACTATTCTTTATATATGGACAACCTAACGGAAGCTATAGGATTAATTCTCTAGGGTCTAAGAACGAGTTCGAATTATCCGTGGTAAACCCGCCACCCCTCTTCGAGACATTTCAGATTCACTGTATATAGCCTAAAATCAGCCTGTTGCCAAGGTTTCTTCACATATTGTTTGTACGAGCCATATATCTTTTACTGCGCTGTTATGTTCAGTTCGTCTAAGGCCTTATACACTACGTATGAGTAAAACCAGGCGATTTTTTCTGGTTTTAAGACCCATTGGTTTTCGAGCAGA